>WAAB01002463.1:0-16854 GCA_013389865.1 Piaya cayana | reverse complement strand
TTTCTGTTTAAGAGCAAAAGTCTTATAAGGATAATGGAGCAGTATTTATTGCCATTCTCACATTATAAACTTTCTTGGTTAGGTTAGATCGCTTCTTTGCTTTGTCCCGGGACTAAGATGTTTCAAACAACTCCTACCTATTTTTTTCTTGTCTTTCTCTGAAAACTTGAACCACAGAGTAATTAAATAAAAAATATTCTTTTTTCTTCTTGATCTTGCTCCCTTGTTTCCAATCTATTCAATCTTATCCCTTCCTTCTTCTGCACCTGTCTGCTATTTTTATTGTTACTTCATCTTTAAAATTCTCTTGCCATTATTGCTTGACATTCTTTATGCAATATCTCATATTAAGCTGATTTCTTGTAGAANGCATGCAGCAGGTCACTATTATCCCTTAAATATCCCTGAGGTAACCACTGTAGGGATTTTATAAACTTTTNAATATGTCTAATTCAATGTCATGGTGATGCCAGTTCAGTAAATTTAATTTAATTTTACTTTTTTAAAGAAGTTAAAGGACAATGAATTACCCAAAGGACTGTAGCTAGAATTTTATTGACCACTTGGGAGCCACTGAGGCAGTGTCAACTTAAAAATGAAATTCTTATTTCATGTAGTGATTAAAGAGTTTTAGGATTTCTTGAGAAGATATAATCATCATGACCAAGCTGAGAAGTCTTGTTAATTCTACAGATATATCATTTAACTTTAATTTGTAAAACAAATAAATAATCAAACTTTTTTCCCCCCAGTATTAATCGATGTGCATGCAGCAGGTCACTATTATCCCTTAAATATCCCTGAGGTAACCACTGTAGGGATTTTATAAACTTTTACTTATATTTTGTTTTTCTTCCTTCCCAGTTCTGCAAGGCCAACATCGATTTGCTCTGTGTCTGTCTGTGATGTATTGTTTGATATAGTACTTGGTTTTGCAGACCAGCAGTCCGTGCAGCCCAGGTTATTTACACTGACCAACAGGTCTTGGAAATATTAGTGCTTTATTCAGCCAACAATGTGTAACACTGAACCCACATCGTAAGCAATAACTGAAGTGTGAACATCAGCCCTTCAATTTGTCATCATTTGTCCATTGTCACTTTGAACTCTTGGGACGACTGAGGTGACAAATGAGTTCTCTTCTCAAACTGATTTTATTCCTTAGGGAAGAACTTGTCCTTTAGGCCCATTTAAAACATCTTGATCTGCTGCCAAGCTAAAGTTTAACCGCTCAGTTTTGCTCTTGGCAGATTCTTTTTGCTCTTTCATTCAAAGGCTAATCCAGATCTCTGTAACTAAATTTTGATTGATGGGCCCGTGCCCTTTTTTCACTGAATCCTAAATATTTCTCTTGTTGAAGTTCCCTTGGACATTTTATCCTGAATGAAAAAAACCCTTATTTCCACAGCAGAAGAAAAACTTGAAGTGCAAGATCAAGTATAATTTTGTTAATGGTCAGCAGAACTCTTCACCTGTAGGAAAGAATGATCCCTCTCTTGCTGCTTTTGTAAAGGCTTGGCTCTTGGCACAACTGAGTCCTGCCAAGTCTACCTGATATTCTTTGGATTTAAAATACTTGCTGTCTAGTTCTTGTTGCATCCAGCTTGGAAGTGAGAGAACAGGCTCATATCTTTCCAAGCCCATCGTGTTTGGAAGGTCATGGAGACCAATGGAGGCCTGCATAGCCTGAAGACAGGCAAATTATTTAATCATCTTTAAAATGAGACCAAAAAATCCAAGTCACAGGAATGCAAACTGGACAGGTTCAGTCTGGACCCTGGGGGAATCCTGAAGTGATTCCTTTTGAAACACTTTTCAGGGCATATGGAGGAGAAGAGAGTTACTGGGAAGAGCCACCATGTTTTCATCAGCCTGTCTCATATCTGACAAACCTGACTATCTTCTAAATATCCTTATAGCCAGGTTAAGATATTATGATGTAGAAGGGTGGACAGCTTGTAAAAAGCTAGTTGGATGGTCAGACCCATCGGGTCATAGTAAAAAATAAAACAGATTATTCCATTTCAACTGGAACAGTTCCTATTGACTCTTTACTTGGAAAAGTATTGTTTACGTATAACGTGACTTCTGCTACTGGGAAGAGGTTTGTTTTGCCCCTGCTAAAGATTTTTTTCCCCAGTTGTGTTATGAATCGATCATCCTGTGGGTCATTTCCAACCTTGTGATTCTGTGATTCTGTGAATGCTGCAGATTTTGAAGCGAGGTGGAGTCATATGCCTTTCCCCTCCTCTCCTTTCTGACACCACATTATATAAGTAAGAAAGGGTGTCCCAGCTCCTCTATCATGTATGCACGCTTTGCTAAGTGAGATCTTAACAATTCATATGTTAAACTACCACAAAAGTAAAAAAAAATTAGATAAATTTTTATTGCTGCTCATTCAAGCACTTACAATGCTCCTGGAAAGAAAGATATTCTTTTGACTGATTCCAACCAGGTGCTACATCATCGCTCAATACCCCTTCTTTTTATTTTGAAAATAAATAATGATTATTCTACAAAGAACTAACTCAAGAGAAATTCTACCTACCGCATAAATAGGAAGGGTTTGAGACTGACACCACAAAACTTCCCCAATATTTCTGATAATACATCTCTCTAGCTGTAATGCACTGAATCATTGAACCAGGTTGGAAGAGACCCACTGGATCATTGAGTCCAACTGTGTATGTAGTATGTGTAGTAAATTACTAATATTTATCTGTATGGTGGTACTTAACACTGGCATCAGGGTACTCGTCCTCCGCCCGTGTCCCACGATTGACCCAAAACCCCCATTTTCTCAGAAAGTTCTCAGCAGAAACATGTTATGACAACCTCCAGTAACTAACTAAAGCAAAAGCAGCACTTCTGTATAAAAACAAGGCATGCAGGATTGGCAACAGGGAGGTTCGTGTGGCTGAGTTATTAGATACAGCATCCTAGTGACCAGTGCCTGATGTCTCTAAAAGCAAGACCGGAAGAAATACACTAAAAGGGTGAATGGCACTGAACAGCTCTTACTCATGATGCTAGGGCCCTACAGCATTAACCTGTTAAGTGTGGGAGGGAGTAGGTTCTCGAGAACGGCAATTTTCTTTCACCTGCCTGCAGTCTTTTTTTTTCTTCTCTTACACGTACAGGCATGGGTAGAAGTAGGAGGAAATAGGAGCTGATGCGCCTCTGTTTTTATTCTTCTAGCACAACTATTGTGATGACTTGAGAGCTGCATCTTCAGAGCAGTGGTCAAAGCTTTCCTCCAGCTTTTGTAGGAGACAAAGTGCTGAGCTTCGTACTCTGAGCTAATCTAACCAACATTGACTTACACCTTTCATAAAATTCTTCTCTCATGGAATCAAAAGATATTTTCCTACTGATTTTCATGAATGCAGAATCTATACCTAGAACATGTAGAAGCTGGACAGGACTAAGGGATTTGAAATGTTTTTAACCATTTAAATACAAAAGTAATGTCTAAGTGGTATTCCTACTGAATAAGAAAAAATGATGGAAACACTATCTAGGTGGAAAATTGACTTAATGGCTATAAAATGACTGCCTGTTGTAGCCTTTAGTTATTATAGTTCCATAGAAACACCTGTATAGACATATTTCTTCTTTTTTTTCCTAACCTTACATATTCTGTGGTGGTAAATGCATACTAATCTTTCCAAAAATTCACCTGATTTAATATTCTGAAGTTTGTATAGAGATTAATTTACAGCTTTTCAGGTAAATATTTTAAGTANAGACTATAAGGAAGAGAAGTCCATGCTACAATTTCATAAATCCTTACTGGCTCTTTTTCTTTTTAATCTACAGCATCACATCAATAGCACAGATTGCACCTTCATATTCCTCATGCGGTGGTAGCAAAAGCTAATTTCTGCTGCTTCATTTGCATTTTAAAATTTCTTCTTCCCAGCTCTTTTCGAGCGAAATGTAGGTCAAGAACTCGTAGCATAAATCTATCTCGAGAAGATCTTATCTGTTCCCAGACATATTTTAGTTTTGGGGTTTTTTTTTACTGTTTTATCAGTAAGTCCACTGCTCAATTCAGTTATATTAAAAATAATATACTTCTACTGCTTTGGGTTTTTTTTCCTGCTATAATCTCTAAACTGTCATTTTGAAAGGTCATGTGGATTCGTTCACATTACATGTAATACTTAGAAAATCTTAGGATGTCTAGAACCTAGCTAGTCACTGACTTTAGACTTTGGATAAGCCTTACGGGACAACGAGGTGTTGGTGCAGACTGCTTCCTCTCTGGGTGTGCAAAATATTTGCACACAACTGATTTTGATTCTACTGGGATTATTTTTCCACCGGTTTGCAATTTTTTATCAATAACAGTGGTTCTATTTTACCTTTTTTTCTAAAATTTATATTAAAGGACATTAATGTTTATATGTATGCTTTGGGAAACTTCTTTAATTATTCTGTACCAACTTTTCTCACTTGTCTGTAGCGCATTTACTTATGCCAGTAGTTTTGCTGGCTCAGGAAAAGGTAGAATCATGGAATCATGGAACAACCTACTGGATCATCGAGTCCAGTCATTCCTATCAAACACTAAACCATGTCCCTCAGCACCTCGTCCACCTGTGCCTTAAAATAAGGAAAATGCAGGGTAAAAATCCCCTACCCTTGTTACACAGATGAATATTTTATTTTTTTTTAATTTATTTTTCTATGCTCACAGGACATCTAGGATGTTTGACAGAATAGTATTGTTCTGGTCTTGGTCTCCAGAGGTAAGTTATGAAATGAAACCTCATTTTTAGAATGGATTTAGGGGATGGCGGGTGTTCTCGCTTTCCCATTCCCATGGTGACCACGTATGATGCACAACAGAGAGCAAGTTCTGGCACATCGTGGATTTTAGAAACAGTTCCTGTCAGAATATGTCTTGGCAGCCAGTTCCCTAGGACTGCGCTAATATTAGTTCAAAGAAACTAGCTTCATCTTCTTGACTTAGTGGGATGATAGGAAAATGTTTGAAAAGAAGAAAGCGGTAACAACAAAGGCAAACTGACAGTGAGAGGGAGTCTATGAAAACAATGAGCTCTCCAAACTTAAATATAATAAACTAAACGCTCTCATTGTGGAAATACATCTAGTCACACACCTTTCGTGATTTTTTTTTGTTTTATAGGTGAGTTAGGGTATGTAGTGTATGCATAAATCATGAAGAAGAATTTCCATCTTATTATGACTCAAGGGGTTTTGTGACCCTCAGGACCGGAAGGTACCAGATGTCATGAACTATCCAAGCTAATAATCAAAAGAAGGCTGAGAAATTAACAGGTTGAGCGAGATGTAAGGCACAGTCTTATAAGTTAAATACCTTCCTTCTATTTCCCTAAGCGTGCTCAAGGGAGAATGTACTTTAAACCCCTGCCATTATTTTTTAGATTTTAAACAGTGGAAGAACACAGATCACCCCCTTCGAAAATGTTTGAAAACAAATTTAAAATTATTTTCTTGAGTGAACTTACTTACTGTTATGGTCCAAAATAACACTGACGGCTCATTTTCTGCAATGAGAAGTTCCCTTTAGCTTCCCTTCATAGAAAGGAAATAACCTGAATTTCGTACACGTTAGAGGCAAATTTGAATACATACCTGCGGGTGGCTTGCTGGTTCATAAATTTGTCTCTGATTGATTAGGGCAAAGGAATCTGAGAAAGGAGATCCTGTGAGGGCTGAGAATGTCTGATATGCCCCTTTTCAGCTTGTAGTTGTGAAGTGGAGCAAATGTTTCCATCAGGTTTTCCTTCAGAAGAGCAGGAGGTGTGGGATGCTTTGAGAGCCTTAAGGTAGATGAGAAGTGGTGAATTCAGCTAATAAAAGCCAAGTTAAGAGTAGACAGACAGATGAACCAGTGCTGGGGAGTAATCAATGATTCAAGAGATTCTCTGTTTCATGCTTTTTTCCCCTTCTTTAACATGATCTTTCAGTGTTGACATGATGATTACTGTTCCCTCTCACCTCTCAATAGATGGATCTCAACTTTGATATTCCATTAGCATTAGATTCCTTATGATGAAAAAGAGGAGGATTTTTCTTTTTTCTCTTCTGCTATTAGAATTCTTCTCTTCCCAATAAGTGTATGTCTAGTACATGAAAAAAAAGTCATAGAATATATACTGTGGAGTAGAAATATTCAGTTTTTATACAGAATTTCAATTCCTAAAACAAGATAATAGCTTCATCAATATGTATTTCCACTATTTTAATTTTAAAAAATGGTTTTGTGGTTTTGGTTTACTGTAGATCTGACTAAATTTATTTTAAAATTTTATTTGTTCAAAATCACGTACCACTCAGACATTACTGAAGTGCAGGGAGACAGAAAAGATTCTTGAGTCTCTATCTTTTGTTTTATTTACAGCTTGATTGTGGGATTGGACATGCTCTCAAGCAGCTGTTCCCATTCTACTTCCCCTACGCTTGAGCCACTATAATTTACAAGTAAAAAAAATATAAAAAGCTTAACTGTCAACCTGAAATTAAATTATAAATGTGCCATGAAGTCAACAATAACATAAAAGTATTGATTTTGGCACTTGACTAACATTTGGATGCGCGGGTAAATCCTAGTGCTTTGTGCAGCTGATGAGACAATCCCATTTTATAGCTGGAAAAGTCAGGAAAAGTAGTGACTTGCCAAAAAATTGTGGCAGGAGATAATTATCAGTCTCAAACTTGAGTTGGTAAGGTGTAATCAACTATTTAATACTGTAACAGTATTCGTACACTGAAAAAAAAAGTTATAATTTTGAGTCCCTCCTGTATTCTTTGATGTCTAATGTAAGAATAACCCTCCAATAGAAGAATACAACCTCTTGATTCACAACTTACAAAACTGTATAATGAGTTAATAGGATCTCAGGATTGTAAACCCTGCATTTTGTGAAATAATTGCTTTATTATTAATATTTTCCTTGGGCTTCGTGGAGCTGAAAAACTTAATAAGTGTAACAAACCTGAGTTTGGCAACGATGTACTGGATGTTATTGCTACCAGCGTTTATACTTCGAGGAATAAGCTTCATGTGTTCAAAGCTGCTGAAACTTACTTCAGGGAATGAACTTTGTGTGGTCAAATCTACTATATCTACTATACTTCTGTGGTGACTTGACTTCAGATCTCTGGAGTGTCCCTTTAATTTCTGTTAGCAGAGTATTTTCAAATACTCTGTGCCATGTAACATTATAACAATATATTTTCATAGCAAAGAAATTGAAATTTTTGCAGGTATTACCTCTCAGTTGATATTTCTTTCTTCCCTGACTGAAAACATTCATCTACCACTGCTAATTTTTAGTGGTGTTCAAGTCACTAGAAAAAATAAACAAATATGCCTTTATATATTCTATTGATATGTGCATGTATGAAATTCTAGGAAGTAGAAACACAGTAAGTCTTTGAACTCTGTTGCTGGAGGAATTATATAATTAGAAATTTAACATTCAAGAAACTACTGTGAGCAGTTAAATAGAATAACAGTAAGTACATGTAACCACTAGGAAATATTGACACAATGTACCAAAACTTGATGGAATCCTGATNTTTCCTAATGTCCAGCCTGAACCTCCCCTGGTGGAGCTTGAGGTCATTCCCTCTTGTCCTGTCTCATGTCACTTGGGAGAAGAGCCCAGCTCCCTCCTCTCCACAACCTCCTTTCAGGTAGTTATAGAGTTATAGATGAGGCATTTATAACCTGAGTTCACATATGCAAAATATCTTTCTTTGTGTGTGTGTGTCTCAAAAGCCTGACTGGATTCTAACAGGGTTCAAAGGACATAAAAACCGCTCCTATGTACGTATGTATGATGCTATTAGCCATCTGATGTACTACAAGCGAACAACTGCAGAGTTTTTGAAGCAAACAAAAAGACACTTTTTTTTTTTTTTGCTGGAGTTTAACCTCACGAGAATAATTTTCTCATTATTTTAACAACAGCAGTCTTTTAGCTGCATACTTCAGTGACTCTGTGAGTAGAAAACAATTAGTGGCCGAGCTGGAGGTGAACAACCTGAAACCTTTAAGGAGTTTTTGCAACGGTGTTTGAAAAATTGTACATCTCGCTACTTCTGCTCTGCCGGTTATTTTGCTATCTAGATGATACTAATCAGTGCAGTAATCAGTATTAATTATCCCAAGTACTGCCAAGTGAGGAGACTCTTCCTGTTATTGCAAAGAAAGATGAAACATGACAACAAATGTGAGAGAAGAAAGTCTTCAGAACATAGCGGTTTCGGGTTTGTTTTTTTTTATTCCTCCAGCTCCTTTTCTACTTCGCACATTTGCTAGTCGCTAATTAGCGTATCTCATTAATGGGAGACGTGCTCAGTAAATGCTTCTACACTGCACAAGGGCTTGAGAAACATCCATATCCAATAAAAGATTGGCTGTTTTTCTGAAATATATTAATATGTTTTATCTGCGTGACATAAATTCCTGCTCATATGTAACAAAAGCGACCTCGACTTTTAAGACTGAAACAATATGTATCTTTAGGAATTATGATGGAAAATTCATAAACATGACAAATCTATAGGCCAAACTCTCTTCAAAATCTTGTGAAATAGGAATCTGGGTAATCTAGGACAAAAAGGTGGCTTTGCTGTTCCATCTGGAGGTAGAATCTGATGGAAAGCTCTGTGCGCTCTTAAACTTTTCAACAATGAGGTGTTGGCCTTGAACAGTGCTTTCCCCTGGTTTTATGATAGTTTAGGGAATAACAGGTCATTTTACAAATAGGCAGCTAGAGATATAAATAATAGAAAAGCACAACCCTGAAAACTAGCTGCGACTGCCTGCTTGGAAACTGTCTTAAAGCGAACTAGGTAATTCCTCAGTGAAAAGCTTTTGGTATGTAACACCTGTAAAAATGAGGTGAGACCAAGTTTTGCAAGGAGTGTGAATTGAGTCAGATGTCATAAATAACATCAGTAAAAAAAATATATAGAACAATTCCTATTTCCTTTTCTTCAGTTTGTTTTTCACTCTCGCCACTGTTTAATGAGTTTCTACTGCTGGGGCAAGGAGGCTCAACCTATTTTGTCCTTAAGTTTATTTTTTGTTATACCTTCTCCGTAGAATTTTAGTCATGACCAGAAATCTTGTTCAAATTATTTCTTCCATTTTTTCGTGTTGAAAGAGTGACATTGAGGATGTTACTGTTCCAAGGATACGAAAACTTACATTGTCCAAATTTCTGATAGATCTTCACTTTAACACTGGATTTTAGCTCACCATTCCTCAGAGCCACATGACACAGTTTGATGTGTGCTGGTGCCACTCTGGCCTTGACATCAGTTTTTCAGCAGGTCCTGAACTGCTGTTACAGAGTTTTTCCCCAACTCTGAAGCTGGGAAGTTGTTTGGTGGTAGCAGCCAGTTGGGAACAATATTTTTTTTACAACAAGCCAGCACAGAAAGGACGTGGAATGGAATGAAAAAGACGTATTTGTGAAAATTACTCCTTTGGCAGTGTTTGCCTTTCAGTCTCTCCGGTTTCTAGTTCAGGGCTCTTAACTTAATCCTGCTGTGGAAGATGAGGTCTGGCACCGGGGAGCAGATGCATGGCGTTGGCCTCTGCTCCCAAGCCCTTCACACAGAGCTCGTTCCTAGGAAATGTGCCAGCGTGTCACAGCTGTTCCCCAGTGCTGGGAGGCTGAGGTCGGCATCTGCAGAGGTCAGGAGGATGGTGAAAGCAATAGTTTATGTCTGTAAATGGGATATTGCACAGATCTTAGTCAAGATCCAGGCAAAATTTGCAGGTAAACCCCCCTCAATTGTTACGTATCTCATAGAATCATAGAATCGCCAGGTTGGAAGAGACCCAGCGGATCATTGAGTAGCATAATTATTGTTCTGCAAGGTCTTTCTCTATTCTTCATTTTGTTCTGAAACAGTAATGACCCCCTCACAGGAATGATGGGAATGGGGGAGGATGGTAAGAAGTACACGATTCATTCTCAAGAATAATTATGAACTGTAAACTACACTAAGGAGCTTGTGTCTACTGTTACAAAGCTAAAAGTGATAGATTTCCACCTCATTATTTTCTGTTTTTTTGAATTTCTTTTACCTCTGCACTGTAATAATATTCCTGATAGTACCTTTTTTACAAATTTCCCTTCATTTTATAACATGAACTCCATGTTATAAGGCAAGAAGTTTCTTAGAAGCTAGAAACTTCATCCCTGGAGGTGCTCAAGGTCAGGTTGGATGGGGCTTTGAGCAACCTGCTCTAGTGGAAGGTGTCCTTGTCCGTGGCAGGGGGATTGGAACTAGATGATCTTTAAGGTCCCATCCAACCAAAACCATTCTATGATTCTCTGAATATCCACCAGGACACCTCATGGATTGCAAGGGCTCAGCCTGCTTGATCAAAGCCTCCTCCACAGGCTACAAGGGAATCTCAGCTCAGGTGTCTGGAGTACCTCCTTCCCTTCCTCCTTCACTGACCTTAGCATTCTGTCACGTTATTTCTCTCACATCTTGCTTCTGCAGGGCTTTTTCTTCTATACCTCACTTCTTTCTCTCTGTCGCAGGGCTGGGCTGGTACAACCAGCCCATTTACTCCCTGTGCAGTTGGCACCAGGCAGTGAAACTCCTTTTCTTCCCCCAAGTCAAGTTTAAACTCAACAAGGGGGAGCACATCCCTGAAGTCTGCTGCACAAATACTATCACCAGATGATTTATGTGGATATAGGATCTTGATAGGAACGGTTGGACTCGATGATCCAATGGGTCTCTTCCAGCCTGGTGATTCTATGATTCTGTGATTCTAACCCATCTATTAAAACTATCAAGCCAGCTCCCACCTCCCTTTGCTTTCTCTGCCTCCTCCTCAACTGTCCCCTCCCTGTTCTTCCCCCCTCCCTGCCTTCTCCCCTCCTATATTATCGTAGAGGCATTACCACATCTGCTGATTAGTTCAACCATGACCAGAGGCATTTATTAGGAGGTTATACCACTGCAGAGGCTTCAAAGGAAAAGAGTTTGATTCCAGTTTTAAGTCTCTGTTATCCAATAAGTACTCTTTGTTCATATTTTTTAGCCCCATAACTCCTCTAGGCTTCTGTATTTTTTTTCCTGCCCTTAATTAACAATGTGCAAGTTTGTTAGAGAAGGAACCTGTCTCCATGTATATAATGTACCAAAATATTTATAAGCCAAATTTTCCGTGCCTCGTATTAAATAATCGCTGAAATGTCTTAGTGCTTTGTATAACTGGCTGGATAGTTTGCTGGTTTAGCTCTCATTTTATTGATTTCTTCCTTAAAAAGAAGAGTAGAAAGCCATAACTTAATGTGTCGGAGCAATTTTGGCTAAAAAAGGGAAGCTGCAGCAGTTAGAGATAAAGGGGTAATTCAATGGAGATGTTTTATACATATTTAAATAATTTCAGTATATTTAAATCATTTTAATATGATTAGAAATTTCAGCTTTATTATAAAAAATAGTATAGCTACTTACCCCACAAGCAATTTCACTTTAATTATTCATACATCCTCTCTCTTTGCTCTTCTCTATTTATGTGGGAAGTTGGGTGCTTGTTGGATTTTCTCATACCCGGAACAGCTTTCTGGATTCCTGTAGCATATATTATGCATTAGCTGAAAATGTAGCTTCTGTGGCTAGTCGGGGTCTCTTAAGAATAAATTCAGCTCCTCTTAAGACTCAGGATAAGCACTCTGGATATGAATAGTCCCAAAAGCTTAGGTAGCTTTGAATTTGGTTAGACCTATCAGTATTATGAAACTCTTCAGTAATGAAATTGTTTGTCACTAAGATAGTAAAGTTTGGTTTGTGCCAGCTTTATCAGTGTTTTAAACTGAAATATCATCTCTCAAACAGGAAGAAACTCCTTTTAATAGTCCGTGCAGTTCGATTGAAGTCATAATATGAATATTTCAGATGTTCCTTGGTTTCTTGATTCTGATAATCACCTGGTGTGATCTAAAACTACTGGCAAGCAAAATCACTTTCACCTCTCCTGTGTGTCATGTATTTCAAGGAAAGAAGGTCAACAGTTACAGGCTGTTTAAGAGTTAAAACTGATATGCCACATTGTTCCAGAGAAGAGCAACGAAGCTGGTGAAGGGGCTGGAGAACAGGCCTGATGAGGAACGGCTGAGAGAGCTGGGGGTGTTTATCCTGGAGAAGAGGAGGCTGAGAGGAGATCTCATTGCTCTCTACAACTGCCTGAGGGGAGGTTGTGGAGAGGAGGGAGCTGGGCTCTTCTCCCAAGGGACAGGGGACAGGACAAGAGGGAANGGTGTGGGTGGATGAGGTGCTGAGGGACATGGGTTAGTGATTGCTGGGAATGGTTGGACTCGATGATCCAGTGTGTCTCTTCCAACCTGATGATTCTATGATTCTATGAAGTCCTATTAGTATCCCTTTCCCTTTCCATTTTCCTCCCCCCGCCCCTCAATAAAACAATATCTTTGTATATGCACCTGTGAATCTGAACTCTCTGCCAACATGTGGGATTGGAAAGCAGCACTGAGTTCCTGAGGCTGACTCCACAGTCAGCAGCATCTGGGAGACAGCTCTTTAGAACACAAAGACCCATCAAGCACATTTCTGCATTTAGTCCAGGCATCAGAAGCCACATAACATCCCCACTATTTCATTAAGAGATCATCACATAGTTCAAGAGAAGAAAAGTCATCAACTATAATAAGCCACAGGAAAAGAAGAGATGAAGGTCATTTCATTGTTGAACCAATAAGTTTACTTGCTACAATGCTAGGAGGAAACCATGTTCTTTCATAAAGATTAAAGCAAAAAATAATTAAATCTAATGTAATTTTTAATTTTTTTTTTTTCTCTAATCTCATGTTCACTTGAATACTGAATCAGTGAACAAGAAGCACCAGATGAGGACTAGGGAGGAAGAACAGTACCACTGCAAGCTAAAATTGGAAAAAAGGAACAATGTGTCTATTTTTCAACTGTATGGGGATAATAAATAATTGGTGATCCTAAGATGCAAACTTTGATTCTAAGGAANGTCCATTTTTCAGCTGTATGAGGATAATAAATAATTGGTGATCCTAAGATACAAACTTTGATTCTAAGGAAAGAACTAAGAAATCCATAACTTTTATTCCAGACTTAATTTTTCACTTTGCCATTGGACTTATATTTATTAAAGGGTAAAAGAATCAGTGCTTCTAGCAATGTAGAGATGGTTGTAGCTCTGCACCTCCCTGGATGAACTGAAATGTATTTTTGATGATGTTGCCAAGTAAGGTAAGCAGGTCAGTGCTGTTTTCCAGGTATTTCACTTACTTTAAAACTTTCCTGGAATCAGGAAAGTTGCTGTTTAACAAAGGAAACAAGGGAATCATGGTCAAGAGAAATGTTTTTTGTTTTTTGGGTTTTTTTTTCTTCTCTCAATAAGGAATTGACTGGAAACAGAGGGACTAAATCAGACAGATTTTATTTTCTCATTTGAGCAGCCCCTTCTATATCCTTTATGGACTATCAGAGGTTGCTGGAAGGAGATCTTCTGGTTATTCAAACTTAAAACTCTGTTAGTAACAGATGGCTATAAAGAATCGAGAGGGCTATCTAAAGAAATCTGTGCAGCAAATCTTGGCTGCAAGAATATGCCAAGACTTCGATTTAGCTGGTCTGGCCTGGGGTCACTGTCAGCAGGAACAGTAATGAGCAAGTTTGCTTCAGCGAAAGCCAGAAAAATATGGGTTTATATTTATGCTTGTCCAGCACCAGCCATTAAGAGAAAGAAATGAACCTTACACCCTGCAAACATGGTGAGCCTTCGCGACAAATTGAAATGGATGCTAAATTGAGTCTGCAGAGCTTATTATTTGTTTAGTGCTAGAGATGTTCATGGCACATTACGGACATGCAAGAAGACAAGATCCTTGCCCTAAGGAGCTTGCAGTCTAAGTTAGATAGCAACAGATAATAAATATAGACCCTGATAGAAAATGAGCGAAAAGGAAGCACAGGATGCCAGATAAGAAAAGGGGATAGTGCCCTCAGGAGAACATTCTTTCTGCAGAGGACTTGGGTTTTTTGGCAGGATGTGTGAGTATATGTGTGCCTTTCACATAATTCTTGCAGGTCTACAAGCTGGTTTTGTTTACCTTGGTATTTTAAGCTTTTTAAAAGGTCTAGATCTGACTATCAAGTAAATCATACTTCCAGTATGGAGTTAAATTATTTTACTGAAATATACATATTCAGAGGTAGAAATGCAATACAGGAGTGGAAGTCACTTAGGAAGGAAATAAAGAATCTTTTAATCATCTACCTAAATTCCCTTTTCCTCCTCTAAAACCACGGAACTGTGCATTTCTTTTTCTGTTTGTGCTATTTCATAAATTCTTTAAGCTACAGAGGATCTTGTGTCTTACTTGCAATAAGGTTCCTCTCCCTAATCCCTTTTCAGTTATCCAAAATTTGATGTTTGCAACTTTTTTTAAAAACCAGCAAATGAAAAGAAGTTTAAGTTTATTCTCGTTTGTGGAGCAACAGTGTAAATCACAGAATCACAGAATCACCAGGTTGAAGAGACCCATCGGATCATCGAGTCCAAAATCAAATCAGCCTTAATCAAATTTGTTATTAAAATCTAAGGCTGGTTGTGGTGGGAAATACATGAAAATAATGGCTAACTCAGCTGGTCAAGTGTAATGAAGGTACATGAGCACCAACCTGCTCGTTATCCCTTGCTGACCAACGTAGATCTCCGCAGGAAAGGATTTATGAGAAAGTTTTACAGCTTTCAAAGTTATTCTTGTGAGAATCTTTGATGCATTTCCACTAGTATTTGTGGATTTGTTCTTGCACGCTTCAATAAGTCATTAACTAATATTTTTCCATGTAATTTCTGCAATGCAGCCTTGGGAGTTAACAATTCCTTGGCAAATGTCACAAAATCTGTCTTTGTAGACACAGAATCACAGGCTCCAGGCCCAAGGCGTATGTCCTGGCTTCTGGAGTAATGCAGGTTCTAGAATTTATCATTGTTTGAAATAGAATATAGCAATATATAAATAATCTCCCCCCAGATTAATCACATTGAGGTGCTGAGTGACATGGTTTAGTGTTTGATAGGGATGGTTGGACTCGATAATCCAGCGGGTCCTTTCCAACCTAGTGATTCTATGATAGAGTCTGAGTAAGTTAATTAATGATAAATTTCCTACAGTTTTGGTTAGCTGTCTTTACCTGAAATTCCAGCTTATTTCTAACATGAATTTATCATTTCCCAACTTTAAATGCAAGCTGAATTAATCACATAATCTTTAACAATAAGTTTGTCAGATATATTTAGCAAGTACATATCAAGGCGTATGCAGGAATTTGTACTATTAAATTGAATTTAAAATGACAATTAGGTAAGAGTGCAAAGCTGCTAAATTCAGTGCTCTTGACTAATAACAGATAAGTAGCAAAACTGACTGTAAAGCCTGGCAGACAAGTCTCTGGCTCCGGAATCATCTACTAATCTATCAATCAAAAGCACTTCTAAGTAATATACATGAGGTGGGAAAATACTATGAATTCCTCACATGTAAATGTGGATCCTAACGAGGCTCTTTTTTTCTCAGGAAAGAGATCTTGAAATGACTTGGAAAAATCTCTGAAAACATTTACTCAGTTTTACAAGTCAGAAAGACAAAACTTCTGCTGGGTTTTCAGGACAGGAGATGGAGAACGGGATGTAATTATGCTAGTACATCTATGGCATTGAGCACTTTGAAACTAGACCGTATCTGTCACCCTTCTCAAAAGGATCTAGCAGATAAAATAGGGGAAAGAGCAACAGAACAGAAAAGAGAAAACAGAATAGTAACTAACTTTGTTAAAAGCAGAGGTTATAAAGCTCAAGACTCTGTTCTGCAAGAAGGTGGTGAAGCTCTTTAAAAGCATGATTGTTACAGCAAACTTGGAATAAGTTTATGGTTTAGAGATTGGTGGGAAGGGTTGGACTCAGTGATCCAGTGAGTCTCTTCCAACCTGGTGATTCTATGATTCTATATACGTAGATTTCCTGAAAGAAGTTAATTCATTTAGTTTTCCTCTGACTGGAAGGTGGGTCTCGATTTTCTCCAAATTAATAAATATAGTAACCCAGCTTTGAAAATGAAACTTCCTTAGTCTGAACTATACAAAAATGATTTCATGGCATCTTTCAGGCTCACCACATGGACAAAGTGACACAGAAGGTAAAGTTTGGCTTTAGAGTGGAAGGCAGACTTTCAGAAATCAAGGTCAGAGTCAAAAGTTTCTCTTTTTCTTTAGGAAGATAGCAGAATGAGTGAATTTGGAAAACGTTGCCAAGGGATTGCCAGCTGGATTTAATACAGTGTCAAAATGAAGGGATAAGAAAAGATGGGAAAAAATGACTCATGCTTACCATCTTATCTGGAAGATCCTGCAATCTCAGTTTGCTCGAAGGGGTGTGCAGTTCCTCCTGATTACTTTTCTTTCAAAGGACAAGCCCTACAATCTGATTATAGGTTAGGTCTAAAGTAATTGACTTAATTGAAGTAATCCAGAGGCAGAAATACAGAATTAATGTTAATGGGAATGTTTCACACTTATTATATGATTTGGGATGAGTATTGTGTATTGCCACATGTGGTCCCTACTACAGGGAACAAAGGCTGCCTAAGGTAACATGAATCCATAAAAATCCAGATGATTCCAGAAGGATGCTATAAGGAAAACATTTTTTTCTCCTCTACATTCCTTTGTGTCTGTCTAACACATTTTTTTCTAATTTTGCCAGACATAGTAAGCACACTGACTTTGGAGTGGGAGCTTTTACTGGTGTGTGAATGA
>WAAB01002462.1:19809-31711 GCA_013389865.1 Piaya cayana | reverse complement strand
GTCATCTGCAAACTTGCTCAGGGTGCGCTCGATGCCTTCATCCAGGTCATTAGTGAAGACATTGAACAGGGCTGGACCTACCACTAAGCCCTGGGGAACCCCACTTGTAACTGGTCTCCAGTTGGATTTAACTCCATTTCCCACCACTCTCTGGTCCAGACCATCTAACCAGTTTTCCACCCAGGAGAGTGAGTGCCTGTTCAGATTTGTTGGTGACAAATAAACATTTGGAAAAAAAAGAGGTAAAACTTGATTTTATTTCATTTTTTCAATTCTGTGCTTTAAGTTTGCCTTTATTCAATTCTTCCCATTCTGCCCCCGGAGAGACACACCTTCCTCTCCTCAATTTTCAAAGACGAGCCTTGTCACTCTATTACTCTTAGTCTGAACCTGGGAGATAATAGGAAAAATTTGACAAAACCTGGTCAGGAAATGAACACTCATTCATTTATTAGGAAGTCTCACCGAGCACTATTAAACCTGTAATAAAAAAGTCACCAAAAGGAAGAGAACAAACCTACTGAATTAGAAACGCAGACACTGGCGATGTCTTCAGCTTTCTCAGTTAACTCCCAACAGGTTGTTAATGGACAGCGTTGCTCCGAGCCACAGAGAATTAAGGAGTTAACACTTAAGGCTGACAGGGAGAAGGAATTATGATCCCACTGCACAACATTACTTGCTCAGTGTTGCTGCCAAGGGGCAGCAAAGGTTGGGGACCAGTGCACCAATCTTATTGCATAATTATCATATTGCCTTTCAACCCATTTCTGGAAAATCCTGAAGCTCCGCACCAAGTGTAGGTGACTACGGCAACCTGGAGATAAGCGACACTGACTTTGGGAGTCTCATTTCCCTAGCCTGGAAGTGATTACACAGGATAATTGGAGATGGTTAGTGGAGGTGCGTGCATCTCTGGTAAATTTTTGCTCCGGTACTTTGTATCCTGCGTTTCCAATTTATAGGATAAGTACGTGAAATATGGAGACAGGGTGTCTTGGGAGATTTTGTGAATATAAATAAACAAAATATATTTTGGAAAGCAAGTTCGAGAGTAGTTTTCACATTCAACAATAAATTACTTTTCAAATGTTCGTGCATTTTACGATTAATGCGATTAGTTGTTCATTAGCTAAATAAATATAATTAAGCGTGTGAATTTCTCAGCCTTCCTATCTGTTGCTTAGATAAACAGTTACACAGCGAATACTTTATTACACACATAAAAATGTCTCGTGTTATAATGCATAAGTACATATTGATGTTACATTTCCTTGCTGTGATATATGCATGAAATCCCAGGCCGCTTTGAAAAGAAACTACAGATCTTAATAATTTATGTTCCAAGTTTTAGCCGGGATTATCAATGGCAGCTTTTGAGCTTTTTCTTTTAGTAACATAATATATCATAGTAAAAATGCACAGACAAGCGATGTGTCAGTTTGATTTTTTCCACCTGATTCAGCAACCCAAAATTCAGACACAGCAGTTTAAGCAGAGTTGCGCACTGAAGAATTTAAGTCTAAGCATTTAATCTGTTCTTTCCATAAATTTCTGCTGCTTGTGCTATTATAATGATGTTACCAGAGGAAGTTTATTTATACCACAGATTTTCAGCATCAGCACATTGAGAATACAACAGTAATCATTCATTCAATAGCTAACAGCAATGTAATAATATCATCACTAACACTCTAAATATCAAAAGAACATTTAGAGGAAAGACAACGGAAAATAAAAGTCACCGCGAACGATCAGCGATGCAGGATTCGCCGTACCCAAAAATGTATCTTTTAAGTACCCGCTCGCAGAAGCCGGCACGGAAATAAATACCAATTATGCGCAGCTATTTCGCAGCAACAGGTTGAATATAATTAAACCACAATAAATAAAGGGATCTTTATGGGGCCATTAATAGGAACATACACTCTAGAGAGCAGCGTTTTAAGACCTTAAGCCTCGTGCATCCCAAAACACCTAAAGAGATTTTGTTCCCAAGCAAACTACAGGCAGCAGGATTGCAAAGCAGCGGGGGTAAACCTGACACTGCTCTGTCTAGACGATGCACAACGGGATCGCTGTATGCAAACGCGAAATGCCGAGACCGACAGTGACAGCTACGAACCAGTCCCAATTTTTTTTTTTCCAAGACTATGCGCCACGACTTCTTTTTTAACAGGCTCAGATCTACCATGAAAGCTCTTCTCCCCGCTGTTCCTAATGTATATTGTAAAGAGCTACCGAGAACAGCACTTTAAGGAGTCACTTGTCATTCTCTCTTCCCTCCCTTGCCTGCTTCCCCAGTATTTAGATAATAATGGATCTGGTTAAAACCATAAGCCCAAGAACATGCTGCAGGAGGTTAAAACCGCTAGACCCGTAAAAGCACAGATAAAGACTTCTATTGAATATGATGTTAACAAAGCGATACTCTCAAAAGGTGAAGAAGTGGTCAGTCCTGTGTGTACTCATGTTTTAAAAGAAAAAGAAAATGATTTCTCCTTATTTTTTGCAGTGTGTGGTAGGAGGGAGCAGTTCGGCTTCGGAAAATGAATGGGTGAGCACTGGAAAGGGCAAAGGCAATGCAAGAAGAATAAAGTTTGTTCAAGCAACAGGAAATGTGAACATCAAGCTTGTAATAGGTTCTTGCAGGGCTTCAGTCGAAATGGAAGCGTAGACGAGGACCAGTAAATACAGCCAGGATGCTGCCTGGCTCAAGGGGAGAATTCATGCTCTTGGGACACAACAACCCTGTGCAGCTCCAGACTAGGGGAAGTCTGGCTGGAATGCTGCCAGGAGAGGGACCTGGGGATGTTGGTTGACAGCGACTGAACATGAGCCAGCAGTGGCCCAGGTGGCCAAGAAGGCCAATGGCATCTTGGCTTGGATCAGAAACGGTGTGACCAGCAGGTCCANGGAGCTGGGCTCTTCTCCCAAGTGACAGGGGACAGGACAAGAGGGAATGGCCTCAAGCTCCACCAGGGGAGGGTCAGGCTGGACATTAGGAACAATTTTTTTGCGGAAAGGGTCATTGGGCATTGGAATATGCTGCCCAGGGAGGTGGTTGATTCACCTTCCCTGGAGGGGTTTAAGGGATGGGTGGATGAGGTGCTGAGGGACATGATTTCGTGTTTGATAGGAATGGTTGGACTCACTGATCTGGTGGGTCTCTTCCAACCTAGCGATTCTATGATTCTATGGTTAATCTCCCAAGGAGACAGGCAGCTCAAAGGTACATGGAAAGCGGGAACGTGGATGACTCCCAGCAGTGATATGGATTGTGTCTAAGTATAGATCTCCTCGAGCTAGCTGTAAGCCCCTCCTAAACACTAAGGAAAAGAGTTTTCCAGATAGACTGGAAGGAGAACTATGTTGTGCTCTTAGAGTTGCTTATAGGCACAATTCCCCAGAGCAAGAAGCAGCACAGGAAAAGAAAGTGCTGGGCTGAAAAGTGCTGGTCTCCTCAGCAGATACGATGTCTCAGGTATGACGTCTGAGCACAGCAGCTCCTTCAGGAGATAAGAGCAGACAGGAAAGACATACACTTTTAATGTCCCTTGATGTGAATGCAGGTAACATATTTGATGAAGCAGAATAATTGAAGGCAACATAGAGATTCATCAAGTTAGGCAACCTGAAGACAGTCCACAATCTTTCCAGTGGCTTCGCTAAAGCTCTGAAAGCAACAGACCCCATCATATTGAAGCCAAAGAAGAGGAAGCTCTAGCGGCTGAGATATGACATGAAGAGTGATGGGAAAGGAGCTTAGGCTATGAGAATGACCTGGAAAGTCTGTATCGTGGGAAAGCAGGAAAAAATGCAAGACTTGTTCATTCAATCTGGCTATGAGGAAACAGACACGCATAGTGAACATGATACCGGGAGAGGGCAGGTGAGATGATATTGTTGCTCACAGCATCTGAGTAAAAGAGGCAGCAAATCATTAGTTTTGAGTAAAAGTATATGATGATAAGATACCTTTAGGGTTATAGGCTGAGATTTTAGTAGGACAAAAGGACTGGAATCCACATGACACGGTGTAAACATCTCTAGCTGGGACACTCGTTCATGGTTCTGACAGTGGAGATGTAGTTAATGGAGCCAGTGGAGTCACATGCACAATCCACATTTTGAGGATCAGAACAATTTCTCAGACTGTTTTAATGCTCTTGTCTAGATCTCCACTGACTGGAAAAAAGACACCATGACAACCACCTCAAATGTCAACATCTACCCTGTAGACCGCCTGAAGTAAGATGAGATGAATCCTACCCCAAAGAAACAGGTTTGGATCCCAGGGGAGATCCCAAAATCATTAGACTAGATGCATCTCTCAACACAGTTTTTTCAATCTTGCTGCAAAGCATAGTTCATTTCTTGGGAATCCGGGGACCAAGTGGATAGTTATACATGGACTTAGAATCATAGAATCATAGAATCACCAGGTTGTTATTTATAGACTTGTTATTATAGAGGGCAAAGATGATAACATATAATGTTAGAACGCGTGGCACAATACATTACACGTTGTGTCTACTTAAATAATACGAATAAATCAGCCTGGCCTAGCCTAGGTATTTAAAACTATAGAACAAAATAAATAAATATAACTGTAGACAAAGAAAGTAAACTGCCTGGAAGGTGCAGGCACAGTCACATTGAAAAATGCCGCCTCATAAAGGCAGTAATCTCTCTCAGACAGATCTTCATTACAGCTAATCACTATTTTGCCAAAGGCACTTAAGGCAACATATTTCTAGGGGAAGGAACAGGAAGGCAGCGGGGAAAAGGAAGAAATTTCTCAAGCTCCTGCCCTCTCACCCCCAAAATTGCAGCCCAATGCGAAAGTCAAATATTTCACTTCAGCTGGAAAATTCTAAGAAAGAGTTCAAATGGAATATTGTAGCAGGTGAAATTGAAAACGGGGCAGATAAGTGGTTGCAAGGCATATACTCCCCTCCGGCACTTTTTAATCAGGAACACAGGACTCTTAGGTGGAGGCAATATCACATACTTACACTGGATTATATGGTCCAAGTAATAACCTTGCATTGGTAATAAATTAATTTTTTTTTTCCTATAAAAGTTGGTTTCATTTTCACACAGATATCTCTGCTGAGGGGTATGGTTGGATATTTCCACATCAGCACACATGCTTAATGCAAAATGAAGAACCGTGCTCTCCCCCCCTCCCTCCCGATGAAGCAAAGATAGTCCAAGACAAAGCCTGGTTAATAAACCAGTTGTAAACAATCAGGGAAGACAGGCAATGCACCGAGCTGTGAATTGCCTTCATACAAACTAGGGGATTGCAAGGTAGATACGGTGTGAAAGCCATCTTAGAACCAAGATAAAAGAGACAATAAAGAGACAGAGGACAGCAAACAGACAGAAAGCAGCAGGAGTATAATTTCCTTTAGAAATAATTGCATTCGATTTATGCCCTTACCTTATACTCCGAGTACTAGGTAATCTAATCAGATGCATATGGTTTTACTCTCCAAGGTACACACAAAACATGCAATAAACCCCCCATAAAACACGACCCGTGGTGACTCACTGCAGATTTAAGAAGATATATCTTATTTTTTTTTCTCCTCTTGCTCCATTTAGCAAAGGTCTTTTGCAAGCTTGTGGTCTCCTTCCACACACCACCTCCCACGTAAATCTTTCCCCTTGGTTTTGAATGTGTTTTTGCTCACTTGCTCCTGTGGTTTCCGCTTTGGTTTTGGGGCACGGGAGGTGAATCACCCTCTTTTCTTTAGGCAAGAAAGTCTAGCTGGAGGATCTCCACTCACTGCTGTGAGCCTCAAGCTCCGCCAGGGGAGATTTAGGCTAGAGATTAGCAGGAAGTTTTTTACGGAAAGGGTCATTAGGCACTGGAATATGCTGCCCAGTGAGGTGGTTGATTCGCCTCCCCTGGGGGTGTTTAAGTCACGAGTAGACGAGGTCCTGAGGGACATGGTTTAGTGTTTGGTGGGAATGGTTGGACTCGATGATCCGATGGGTCTCTTCCAACCCGGTGATTCTGTGACTCTGTCAGGTAGCCATTCTTTCTGAATCTTAATTTTGCACACCTATGATGTGCGCACACCTACTGATGATATTGAAAACTCCCTTTAATTCTCCCCTAGTCCTGTCTTAATGTGGGTGAACACACACAGACATTCATAAGCGACTAGCAGCACCTGTAAAACCTTCTTTTTTTTGCTCTGATGGTCTGAGTAGCAGAGTTGTTTTCAGTAGCAACAATAAAACCCCAAGTTAATGTCTTCCAGCAAGAAAGCTGGACAGGTATTTCACACATTTGATTTAGAATCACAGATTGAAAGTGGCCAGTGCAAAACTGAGACTCTGTGGAATAAAGGCAATGATATTGTGGATTCACTTATTTATATATATCAAAATTGTATATTATGTATCATTAGCAGATTTTGAACCTTAAAAAAAGCTTAAAATATAAAAGACTATTTAGCAGAAAGTATGCAGACCAGGCTGTATTTCACAAACTGATTTATAGTTGTTCTCCGATTGCCATGCAATTGTTCAACAAGCTTTGTACCAGACCCATTTTAACAGCTAGGACCTGAAATCAACCCAAGTCCAACCCCATCATGCAGAGACGTGACATTTTGATCTCATTTCCAGCTGAAATATCCCAGAAGGCAAGAGTTGAGGCAACCTCTGGTGTGCTGGTTTTCTACCTTCAAAATCTCCACCATAAATGTTTCCCCTAATTTCAGTTGTTATGTCCTCGCAGAAAAGAAAGGGTTTCTTTAGCCCTGAAGAACACAAATCAAGTAGAGCATCACATATAACTATGAAGGTCTTAGCTCACTCGTATGACCAAACAGAAAGTCAGGGCATTTTTCAGGGAACTCATAGAATCCGATTCCTCCAACTGCGTATGCAGAAAGCTGCAGCCCCTTCCTTGTGCAGCTTTGTAGTTCTCTTTATGAGTAGCCCCATGTGTTTGTTTTATTTATTAATTCAGGTTATTTATTAACTTATACAAGACTCCAGACACCCGAACATTATTAATTATATACATGCATCTCACGTTGCATTAATTATACTCTATGTATATATAATTTAAAATCTTGGCAGCTTCAAAATTGTCAGTCCTCCAGGATCCCAGCCAGTCACCTAGGAGCCTGTTTCATCTTCAAGGAACGATAGCCTTAGCCTTTCCATCAAATCTTTCTTGCGCACGTACTGAGAGTATCACCAAGAAGTTCAGATAAAAGAGCAGGAGAGAGAATTTCAGGCTCCTTGCAGACCGTCCTGTCAGCCTGTTTCATGACAAGAGGACTTAACTAGACACATACCCAGCCCGCAGCATAGCATGAACGAGGGGCTCGGATTATTAGTGTGGTTAAAATGGGAAATGGCACTGCAGCCAGAGCCATTCGCAGGAACCAGCAGAATTAGGGTGCCTAGATGCACAGTTAAGTCCCTGGATGACCACTGGAAAGACCCACTAGCTGAAGTGACCGTTGTGTCCCCACAACCATCTACTGCCTCCCCCAACTTCTTGTCTCACTGCTTCAGAAGACCCCTTAGCATCTGCAGTTAAACCAAGCCCAGTGGTGTCAGCTGTGCAACACTCCCAGTCCCTTCTCCCAGGAAGGATGTCCTGGAGCTAACAGCCTCCTTATAACATGTGTTTTCTACAAAGCAGGTATTTACTGTCCAACAGCTCCAAAGAGGGCATCAAAGCCCTGGAGAAGCCTGGAGGAGGCTGGGAGGAGACCTGATTGGTCTCTACAACTACCTGAAAGGAGGTTGTGGAGAGGAGGGAGCTGGGCCCTTCTCCCAAGTGGCATGGGACAGGATGAGAGGGAATGGCCTCGAGCTCTGCCAGGGGAGATTTAGGCTACAGATTTTGAGGAAGTTTTTCACNAAGGTCCCTTCCAACCCAATCGATTCTATTATTCTACACTTCTATGGTTCTATGATCTCCTAGCTCCATGCCTGCCATGCGGAACAGCCTAACTTCAAGAGACAGCACCCACAAGGCGATGGAGGCTAGATGTTCCCCTGAGAGGTGGGAGACGTGTTTGAGTCCCTGACTTGGAGGAGGGAAGTGAGTGTGGGTTTCCTATTTGTCAACTGAGATCTCTATTCAGCAGGTATTCTTCCCTCACCATCCCCTCTTGCTTGGTAGTATGTGAATTAGAGGTCTAAGACGAGGTGCTGAGGGACATGGTTTAGTGTTTGATAGGAATGGTTGGACTCAATGATCCGATGGGTCTCTTCCAACCTGGTGATTCTATGATTCTATGATTCTAAGTGTTTGAAGGTGTGAATCCAAATTTCCAAAAGGAACCCAGCTCTTCAAAAAAGGTGGGATTTTAGATGGATCAGTTGTTTTGCTCTTTCGTGGCACCTGTCCTGTGTGCGATGCCGTGTTGTGCTAACTGCCCCTTGCGATCTCCGTTCTTAAAGCCCGACTCCTAACTCCATCCCAGAGTCCACAGCCTGATGTGGGTGGATTGGGATGCTAATTCCTAAGCCCCCCTAGGAACAGGGGAGCAGACAATGGTCAAGGTGAAAGGAAATAAAAGCAAGCAGAGAAGATTTCAGTGCTGGGGCTGCAGAGCAACAATGAGACAGACTGGGGCTGGTAGGAATCTGTAGGAGCCCAAACAGATTGCAGACGTGTCATGGTGAAATGAAGGGGGAAGGCTTTAGGGATTCTGGGAACAAAGGAGTGGGTGGAGGGTCTGCTTCAATATCTAGACCATGCAGGGGTACTATAATCTCTTTTTTTTTGTTGCTGTATACTCAGTGGCTTTCTCAAGTTGTGTATTTTTATTCCAGGCTACTTGGTAAAGTCCATTTCAGAGGTGAACATAATTCTTTTGCTTGAGTTAAAATGCACTTTTTAGGAAACATTCCCATTCACACGCCCTTGTAAGGATTTTAATCCTTTTTCTGTAGAGAAAAATACAGGGGAAATACAGTACAATGCTACCGTTATTTTAAATTAAATAAGTGAATTTTGGTTTTAATATGCAGAATTTCCGTGATTTCTTGTTCTGCTTACCCATACACATGATTAAATCCATTGCCCTCTTAACAACAGCAACAGCAAAAGTTAGAGGAACCAGGGAAAAGGTTTCTCATAATGAAATCATAGACACAACTCCGTAAACTTGTGAGTGCGGCTATCACGATCCTCAACTGCTGGTAAACACAAAATGGCAAATGTCTCATTTCTAGCTTCATTGTGAGGGGTAAGATAAAGGCAATTACCGAACATCTAACAGAAAGCCGTCTGCAACGCAGATTGCGGTAATGAGTCTGGAATTCCTGAGCAGTTCATAATTCAGTTCTTACGTTAAACAAAAGGAGACAGGCAAGAGATAATGAAAGCGAAACCCCACGGGAAGAGCAGACACGCCATGGACATGACTGGCCGCTTTGTACTCCTCTTGCCCTCCAGTAAGAGAAAGCTGAATGCATTGTTTCAAATTTCTGAGTAAATATTGGTACTTGTAGAGGTTAAACAAGACGCTGTGCTAGAATCTGGCAAGCTCGTGTTTATACCTAGCCAGGGGACAGGGCAGGCAGTTACTGCACGAGCATGCACTGACAACCCCTTTTAATCCAATCGCAGAGCAACCACCACAGGAATGGGAAGTAATTTAGAAGGCAGACTTGTCCTCATTCTCTGCTCTGAAGATTTATTTATTTTCGTTTTAGGATAAGAATATAAGCACATGATAACAACATGATTCACTAGCGTCAAGAGACCAGCAGGAACTGTGCTATCAAACCTCAGTGAAATCATCAAGTACCACCTGCTTCAAGACCCTAACCCTCCATAAGCTTACATCCCCTGCAGAACTCTCACGCTCTGATCCAATGGGTCTCTTCCAACCTGGTGATTCTATGATTCTACGATTCTATGTCAAGTTGAACCCATGCAGAACTATTCAGAGTTTGATGCAGGACTGTGCTGGTGCATGACTGTCCTACACAGGCGAAAAGAAAAAGAACGTGCATAGGAATAATGGGAGGAGAAACTGAAGCCCCGTTAGGGACTGAGATCATAGAATCATCAGGTTGGAAGAGACTCATTGGATCATCAAGTCCAACCATTCCTATCAAACACTAAATCACATCCAGGAGTACATAAAACACAAGCAAGATCTAAACAAGCGTATGCGCTAGCATGTGTTACTCTCATTTCAGAAGAGAGGAACGGATTGCAGTGACAAAGCTCTGTGAACCTCAGCAAGTCACCACGACTTTGAGTCTTGGCCTCCTTGTCTAAAGGGTGGGGAAGAGACCTGTTCCAGCCGGCGAGCGTGTTGGGGCCACGCACAGTGTCCACCCTGTAAGCTCTTTGCCACGTAAGAATGTGAAAGCCCATAAAACGGTAAAATATTTCCTCTGCAGACGCTTAAGTACCTACATTGCTCTAGGCAGCTTCCTTCACAGTGACTTCACTGAACCCTTGCAATTAATTGTATTTTCTGCTTATTAGTCAACAAGCTCAGTTATATCAGCATAATGCATGGGGGAGAAATATTTGGCTACCAGGCATTCATCGAAGAGAAACAAATAAATCTGTGAGCATGCAAGGATGGGTGTTCCTGGGAAGGAGTCTCATGGCTGCATGTTCTGGTTTTCCAGATGACTCAGCTCTAATAGAAAAAATGAGGCTTTCATCATGTTTATGAGATGTTCCACGTCTCTTCAGTGGATGCAATGTAGAAGTCCCTCTTCTCATTAGGCATTTAATGAAATTCGGAGTAATTTACGGTCTTTGAGAACAGGAGCCCTTTGCAAAATTTGGCTTATGTGGGCTACTCCTATTAAAAACTAGTGGAACAATGGCAGGAAACACTCATATCAAAATACTGTGTTCATATAAGCTTCAGACCCTCACAGTAGTCTTGGGAAAGAAAATCCTCTTACTCTCATCCCTCTGCCATATGGATTTCTTTCTACTTTGAAATTATGAAATATTAATAGAAGGTGATTTCAAATGGAAATGAGGAGCTACAGAAGCTTAGGAGAGGTCCTACCAGTGCTTCTGCAGATATTTTTCTGCTTTTTTTTTTTCAAAAAATCAGACCCAAGTACTGTACAAGACATGATGGCAAGGCAGGCAGCTCAGAGAAGTTCCAGTTTAGTTATTTTTACTCTTTACATTTTTTATGTGTAACGTAGGTTGATGAAAAAGAACACTTGTTTAGAGAGATGGGAGAATCTCCTTACTGCATCCTCTAAGGATCCTCTAAGGATCTCGATTCCACATGTTTGGAAGTTAATCTGGTCACATCACAATGTGAAAGCTGGGTTCAAAGAGCCAGTGGATAATTTTGCATATATGAGTGACCCTTTAGATCTTTAGTCATCTGCCACATGCTTTGCTACCAAGTTTACATAGGTAACTGCTGTAAAACACTCACACATTTTTGCACACAGCTCTTTCTGACATTCATACCCACGTACATATTGCTTCCTTGAACTAAACAAAAATAAAACATTTGTGCTTAGTTTTTTTTTCTCTGTTCTCACATTCATAAATTATATCACCTGCACAACTGAGTAGGACTATAAGTTGTATAGGACTAAGCTGTATAGGACAATTTATCCATTAAAATGCTCCCTTTGTTTCAATAACCATCAATAACTCGGGAGTAAGATGTTATATGTAGTCAGCTGAATGTTCAGTGTTATACGATGAGTTCCTATCGCTTCTTTGTGATCTGCTTATATCCCACTGGCATTCCTGAGCCTTTGGCATCCCGACAGGCTGGGGCCCTCCAGAAACCTGCCCCCGTTAGTCTATTTCTGGTGACTTTTATTGCAACCTTTGAAGAAGAACAACATGGAAACTGTAATCTGAGAGCTTGTCTCTTCCAAATCTCTTTGTAGGAGGTTG
>WAAB01002462.1:0-15680 GCA_013389865.1 Piaya cayana | reverse complement strand
ATGTTCAGTCGCTGTCGACCAACACCCCCAGGTCCCTCTCCTCCTGGCAGCTCTCCAGACAGACTTCTCCCAGTCTGTAGCTCTGCATAGGGTTGTTGTGCCCCAAGTGCAGGACCCGCCATTTGGCCTTGTTAAACCTCATGCCGTTAGACTCAGCCCAGTGGTCCAGCCTGTTCAGATCCCTTTGCAGAGCCTCCCGACCTTCCCGCAGATCGACACTTCCACCCAGCTTAGTGTCATCTGCAAACTTGCTAAGGGTGCACTCGATGCCTTCATCCAGGTCATTGATGAAGACACTGAACAGGGCTGGACCTAGCGATGTATTCTGCAAGCACAGTGCCAGTTCACAAGATGCCTCATAAACACGAAGCCATGAGACGGCGACTGTGATGAACAGCCCGTAACCAACATCCCGCTAAGGTTGCAACAAGTGAGGGTTGTATAAAAACCGGCTTTAGTTTACGGAAAAGAGAAGGACTAGAGAAACTGGATGGGTAAAGTATATAAAATTGCGTACAGTACAAAGTATCTAAAAATAAAATAAGCCTCGTCTGCCATGCCTCCCTCTAGTGGTTAATTCACAGAAGCGATGGCGGCCAGTCCACACTCATTAATTTGGACAAAGAGCCAGGATTTGAAGTTAAAGGTTCAGCTTCTCTACTGGCAGATGATATTACAGAGGATGTTGTCCATCTGACGCTGTCCATATGTGGGCTGAGGGAACAGCATGCTGTCGCTCCTAGTCCTAATGAATCAGGAAGATTGGATGGGAAGCATCATAGAGAGCCTATGAAGGAAGGGGTAATCAGCAGAATTTGCAATAGAACAGAAAATAAACCATTTTAAGAGTGAGTATGGGAGAAAAACAACAAAAAAATCCTCAACCCACAATGTGTGCACTTAGAGGAACACTGTGCATTTACTTGGAGCTCATAGAATCATAGAATCATAGAATCACCAGGTTGGAAGAGACCCATCGGATCATCGAGTCCAACCATTCTCATCAAACACTAAACCATGTCCCTCAGCACCTCATCTACTCGTGCCTTAAACACCTCCAGGGAAGGTGAATCAACCACCTCCCTGGGCAGCATATTCCAATGCCTAATGACCCTTTCCGTAAAAAACTTCCTCCTAACAGGAGTCTGTAAGCATGGGCTCCCTGAAGATATATCTGTACTAGTAATTTCATCGTTGCCAGCAAATGCTCTTCTGCACTAGAAATCAGTTGTCTCTGCCACTCATGTCGTTTTTTGTCCGGGTCAAATGACTCTCTGAAGACGACAGGGACCATTCTCAACAAACTATTCACCCACAGGGACTCTCTCTTGAGGAGTACATGGGTTTAACAAGAAGAATGCAGACTGCTCGGTTCCAGCTGTATCTCTGCACCAGGCATCCATCTCACACGCATCATACTTAGCAGTGTAAATGTGATCTCAGGGGCTTAATTCGCCCCATGGATCCAGCCAGTCTGGACTTCAGCATCAAACATACCAGCATCTCATATGGGAAAATATAGGAAGTCTAATGGGCTTGCACTCGAGAAGACAGCGCCTACTAGATTTGACTTCTCAACAGAAAATGTAAGAAAAACATATTCCCAGCATTTTTTTTTTCATCTCTCCAAGAACCCGATCTGCCAGCAGAGAGCAAATTCAGATAGCAGGCAAAGGGAAATTTTCAAAGAAGAGATTTAAAGTAGCTCTGTGGATAGTTGAAAGTTAAGCTTTTCCCCACCTAATTTTAATTTTAAGGACACGTTAAAAAATTTAGTCTCAGAGAACCATGGAATAATTTAGGTTGGAAGGGACCTCTGAACCGTTCATATACAGAAGCCCGAGCCTTGCATTTTGGAAGTAACCATAAACCACCTCTTCCCATTAACTATTGATAAGATGGATGAGGAAATTGAGATCTGCAAGGCTGTCTGTGAGAAGCAGCAGGCTTATAACTCAGCATCCAAAAGTCACATCCCTATCCCAAGCTAAAGTTTGCTGTATAATCAACCAGCCTCCCGGCAATGCCTCTTTCTCCACTGACGATATATGAACTCACCACTATCCCAGGGCTAACAGTAAATGTGGAAAAGCTAGGACCAGCACTTAGGAACAGATTCAAGGACCTAATCATTATTTTTCCTGCTATAGCTGGAGTAGCTGGACATAATAGTGTTGGTCCTCACTCTGCAAATTCTTTTGACCAGGTATGGCAATTTAAGAAGGATTTACTTCCACTGACTTCAGCAAAAAGCACTATTCACGTCTGCAGGACCAAGGAGGTGCTTATAGATCATAGAATGCTCGGTGCAGCGACCTTTTACATTTTCCTTTCTTGTTACAATGTTATCTATAAAGAATTTGTATGTAAATAAAAATAATATAACAAGAGTACAACAGAGCAGCTGTACAAAATAAACCAAAGTAACTTGCAGGTGTAAAAGTTGGTAAAGGCTCCAGTTCTGAGGGCCCTGTTAGGGATTATTATATTGAAGTTTCTCTGCGTGGCTTCATAAAGAAGGTCCTAAAATAGCCTAGTTTACCGAAGTCCTTGTTCCTTTCCTTACACCTGGCTTGATATATAAAGTTGTACTTCAACTCTTTTTTATGTTCTTCCTAGAGTCTTTAGATTACACTGAAGAAAATAGAAAACGTTAAAAATTACAAGCCAGCTGTTTCACTTTTTTTTTTTTCCTTCAGGCTGGCTTCCAAGGTATCAAAAGATTAAAAACTACGTATTCTTAAAAAGTCTCCTCCAAGGCAAACTCGGAAGAAAGATGGTGAAAAGCCACTCTGACCAACTGGGAAGTATCTTACATGCTCTGGAAATAAAGCTGATGAATCAAGCTTGCAAAAGCAAACAAACCTCAACTGGGTTTCTTTAAGCTTCCAAGCAGACACATGCAGGCGCATCCGACTTTGGAGGAACAACAAACCAGAGATTATTACTATTTGCATATGGCAGCGCGTCGAGGTTCAGTCAAGGATCAGACGCCCGCTGAGGGATCCGCTGTCAGGACATGCGGTGGGAAGGTGGCCCTTCCCTCCCAGTGTGTGTGATTTATTGGCCCAAACTTGCAGCAGATGCTGAGGTTGTAAATGGTGTCTGCTCAGCACTGCCTGTTCCTGGGCCTGGGTTACCCTCAGCAGCAAGGTCAAGTCATAGGGAATGAGGTAAATGTAAAGTGAGATGGTTGCTGTATATTAAGCGGAGGAATCTTTATTTCCATCTAAGTGTTGTCCTTGAGATGCAAAGGATCATCCTCCTCTTGAGCTCCTGATGCTATCTCGATTGCACGGCCCAGAAGCCATAACTGAAATCCTGTCTGGATAGTTGGGGGACAGAAGTGATCTGTGTGGTGGCGTGATGCTCCTGTCACCTGCAGCTCCTCTGTGCTAAGCTGAACCCAAGCCACCTTTAGGAACGTGCCCACTATTCCCTCTCCTTGCTTACTGCTTCACACTCAGACTGTTCCTCTCTCTTTCCCAGCTTCCTTTTTTTTGTCTCCTGTCTAATTGATTCCAAGCTTGACCGGCTTTGAAATTAATTTAACTGCATGATATCACGACCACGACAGGCTCAGCCAGCTTGAGCTATTGCAGCCCGGTATGAAGTCGAAGGGGTAGGGGGAGAGGAGAGTGTGCTGGCCAGATGTCCTCCCAGAAAGGAGAGATAAGCCAGGGCCAGAGGCTGGGACACACCTGCGTGCCATTACCCTCTGTTGTGGATAAGTGCAACATGTGAATAAAGCAAAGCAGGAGTTTCTCTCCTCCTCCTTGTTCTTTCCTCTTGCCTTCTTTTGTTGTGTTTGCCTGAATAATAGGAATCATCTTTCAATCTGTAGCTGAGCCTCCGCAACTTCACCTTGTTCTCTTTCTCTGTGAGGATGTCTGGCACCACCTGAAAGGTGGCAAAGCAATGGGTTTTGCTGTTTTGTTCCTTTTCATTAGTCCTCCTGCTAAAGCAAAAGAAACACTCAGACTCTTCAATAAAGGGACCATGTAAATGCCTGGGTGAAATTAAAGAACCGCAGATCATCAGAATGAAAAAAAATATTATCTTTCAGGTTGTCCTTCCTTTTGCTTTACTTGCTGATCTCAGTAGAAGATTAGAGGAGGTTTAATGTCCTTTCAGGCTCCATCTGTGCCAAAGCTGTATTGCTTCATGTTTAAGCTTTTCACAGCTTTTTCACTATTAAAAGTGTGACAAAGAATCAAGGTAAATCAAGGACAACGCATCTCAGCAACCATACATGACTCGCAGCGAGAGGCAGGTGGAGCAACACGCATTAACACGGTCACTGCCAACCAAATGTGAGGGATTATCTGAAGCTGATGTAGTGTGCAACACCGGGTGCAGTCACAGACAAGAGGCAGAAGGTGTAAAAGCCTCTGGTTCCTGATCACCCCAGGGCCCTTTTCACCAAGAAGAATTTTCACTGTGGCCAGATTCCTGTCTCCCTCTTTCCCTTTCCAGTTGGATGTGGCATTCTCCTTTTCCTATATTTAACCACTGCTGCCCAGCAGCTGCTGCCTTTCCCCCAGGAGCCAGTCAGCTGCGCAAATTCTGAGAAAAAGCGTTCAGAGCCCAACAGGTGCTGGATCTCGACAACTTGCATCCTTCGGTGCCAAATGGCTGCAGGCTGCCACCCGACTCTCTAGCACAGACGCTTGCAGAGCTACTCTGATTTACGATTCTCTCGAGTCGCCTTCGGTATAGGTAGGTGACTTAACAAAACAGAACAAGTTCCCAGGTAGACGAACAGAAAAGTCTGAGGACACAAGCTCCTGGTGATGCCCTTGAGCTTTCTTCCTGTCCTCCTTTGGCACAGTACAGCTACGGCTTCTGTCTTTCGCCACGGGTCATAAATTTCAGAGAGGAAGTATTCTGTGGCCCCTGGTATGTTCTGGCACGAAAGGCAAGGGAGCTTTGGACTCTCCTAAACGAGATATTTCACACACGGCTACCTGCGATTGCAGAAGATTAGATGCAGGAGGCCCTTTATAGCCTTGCATTTCTAAAACTCCAAACAAATCCAAGCAAATAGGTAAGAAGAATAACTTGGAAATTTTGCATCTTCTTCTCAAAGAACAACAAGTTCTTGTACCTCCCTCTCCTATTCTTTCTGTTTTGACTGTTCTGTTTTTTCTGTTTTTGGGGCACAACAACCCTATGCAGAGCTACAGACTGGGAGAAGTCAGTCTGGAGAGCTGCCAGGAGAGGGACCTGGGGGTGTTGGTCGACAGTGACTGAACATGAGCCAGCAGTGTGCCCAGGTAGCCAAGAAGGCCAATGGCATCTTGGCTTGTATCAGAAATGGTGTGACCAGCAGGGCCAGGGAGGTTCTTCTCCCTCTGGNGGAAAGGGTCATTAGGCATTGGAATATGCTGCCCAGGGAGGTGGTTGATTCACCTTCCCTGGGGGTGTTTAAGGCACAAGTAGACAAGGTCCTGAGGGACATGGTTTAGTGTTTTGGTGGGAATGGTTGGACTCGATGATCCGATGGGTCTCTTCCAACCTGGTGATTCTGTGATTCTGTGATTCTGTGACTGGATCCTTATTTATACACTCACACATTTTACTATGCACACTGTCTTTTAATGAAGTCTTCTGTCCTTCAGCCCATTTCAGCATCTGCATGACGTTTCCCACAGTGTCACCAGCTGCTTCCCCAGCTGCTTAAAAGCACATGTACTTGAAGCCACCATAGCTACGGTCCTCCGGGCCATTCCCAGGATCCACCACAGGAAGACAGTGGTTCTGAGAGGCTGTCTTGGTTTCTGAGATGCTACATAAGAAAAGAAACCATGTTTGTATATAAAGGTTATTTGTCTGAAAGTAAGCGAATCGGTATGTGTGGTTCAGAAGAAGCTAAGGCCACATACAAGCAGTTTCACGTGGATTCCTGTAAGTCAAGCTAAAGGAGGGAATTTCAAGTAAGATAAAATATTTTTTTTTCATTACTAAACAAATAAAGAATAGCCTGAGGAAGGCGTATATTTGAACATTTTGGAGGAGGCAAGATTCTCAGTGCAAATCAGTGAAGGTTCATTGCTTTCACTACATCGCTGATGGTTTACACCAACCGAAGAGCTGCCCACTGTGCATAATTTCTCTGGACCGGGGTGGAAAAAAAATCATTAGGTTACATGCTCTTTTAATTGCTAATGAAACTGCAATCAAGACTACTTCCAGCTGGATTTGAAAATTATCCAGCTCCTTATAAAAGTCAGCAAGTTGCTGGGCTCTTCTAATGCTACTCATGAAAGTCTTCATTGTACCAGGAGGTTAGTCGCAACGGATATTACGCTGCCAGCCCCAGCGAAGATTTAACGCACGCGAAACGCCAACAGGTCTATAATTCTTTGAGGTAAAAGTCTACCATCATTTAATAAGAAGGCGATGTTATGTACGTACCGACTGCAGCATCGTGGCCATAGATAGCTGCTGTACTTAAAGTGGACATTAATGCTAATTTACAATGAAATGCTGGCTGAATTGCATATCACATCCCCACGAGACTATAATGAACTCCCCATAATTAATGTTATTAATCACGGGCCTAGCGCAGGGGGCACATATCATGCCTTTCATGTCAAAGGTTCTTATTAATAAACATTTCCATTTTCCCAGCTGAAGAGAGCTAACGGCCTGCCAGAACGCTTCCTATCATTCAAATCTGTCCCGGCTTTATAACCTGTAATAGCGCTCGGCTCCGCGTTGGTATCTCTCCTCTCTGACTTGGGGTGGTCAGCACTTTGCAGGAGTCACTAGGCAACCTGCATGATGCATCGAAGCTCTGTTTTCCCCGAAACGAGTCTACAATAAATCTGCATGGGGTCAATGGGGCCCGAGAAGCGACCCCCGCAATACCACGCAGCGAGACATGAAATACCGAACACCTGACTCGAATGCTCTAGAAAAGAAAAAAAGAAGTTCAAAACTGAGATTCTACTTTGATTTTAACTCTCGCTGATATGCATGGGGCTGTGCAGTAAGTCAGTGGCCCCAAAGCTATCATATCATCATGGCTGTGCTTGTTTCTGAGATCCAGTTTTCTGCAACAGGTAACTTTCAGGCTGCTGCTGCTTTCAAAATCTTTCAATGCCAAGAACTGACCAAACTCCAAATCCTTTTCTCAAAGTTGCATGTATTTTCCATCAGAGGTGAACGATATTTTTCATACAAAGCTTCTTGTACTTAATCCTGCCTCTTTTCAGTTTTTAATGGTGATGTGATGTTAAATAATATAAATGTCACTAAACGCCTGTTCCTTTATGAAAAATCACCATAACCTCTGCTGAAGATAGCTCTACATTCCACATCACTGACAAGATAATGGTTTCATTAACGTGTACTTTGGGACCCTACACTTATGTATCCGTGGCATGTCTCCTCTGGAGTTGCTCTGGTCTGTGTCAAAGCCTGCTTGGGGAGCTGGGAATCTATGGAAACCAGTTCTGTGCATCAAGAATTTCCCTTATATAAATATTTCACTTAGAAGACTGACTAATATTTTTTTTTTCCAAAGCTATTACTCCCATACAACTCCTGCTCTGGATACAATTATACCAGCTTGTGGATGCGATCATGCTATCGACTCTTAATTTCTCCTCTTTACTCCTTATGGAGGAAGTTATCCTGAGCGTTTTTATAACAGTGCGATTGCATCTACACTGAGGAGTTGTGCTCTTCTCACTACACAAATATAATTAATCCAAAGCTTCTAGAAGACAAGTCCCAACAGCCGTTCTAAGCATAAGGATGGAAGGAGTGCCTTTCTTTCCAGTGCGCAGACTGGGAAAGATCATCCAAGCTCCTACCTGAGCTGCAATAAACAAGCAAACAATTTCATTTCCGAGCCCTTTTTTGTGTCTGCTATCCATCTTCAAGATGCTATTTTTTTTTTTTCAGTGGCTGAGAAAGCTGTTTGGCGCCGCTTCCCACTCCTGGTTTTAAATGAAGAGGCACTGAGAAAAAGGAGAACTCTCATCTCATCCCTGCTCTATGTGAGGAATCTGCGATGGCTGCGAAGTACTGGGACTCCTGCATCAGCACTGAAAATGATCTGGCAGGATAAAAAAGCAGGGTTACGCTGCAGCCAGGACTGAGGAAGCAGAGTCAGTTGGGCTCAGCCTTCATCTCCAGCGCGTGTTCCCTCATGGCGTTAAATATGGCAGTAACCCAGCACATGGCAAGCGAAACCACCTCCGTACGGACCCGCTGCTGACAACCGCTGTCACCGTCCTGTAGCACAAACCACAAGCGGTCAGCGCTTGCTTGCCTGTTGCTGACCAACACAGTTTGCTTCTGAGTGTTTGGGGGTGTTTGCAGCATTTCAACGGTTCAAACTGTCCATTTTCTCTCCCCTCCATCAGCTTTCCAAAAAAGCCAAATTGGATAGTAACCTAAAATCTGCTCGAATATAAGCAGGGTGTTCTAATCTGGCCCACATCTCCCCGAATGCCTCACTGAAATGAAAACCTGTTTATAAGAAGGAAAAGAGAAATCCAAATGTTGGCAAAAGAACGTGTGAGAAAAGGGAGGGAGTGAGGGAAGTGGGTGAAGACAAGTTGTCTCTTAAAAAGTACAACTGTTATTCCCTTCTCCTTCCTTCCTTTATCCTGTCCTGTGGGCATGTGGGCTAATTAGCACAGCTCGTACACGCCTGCCATCGTATTACATGGGATTTATTACGCGCAACTTCTCTTGTTGAGAATTCTGCCTGTGTGGGAAGCAGCTGAATGAAAGAAAAAAAAAAGATGAAAGTCGCAACTTTCAAAGTCTAACTTTTCCTGCTTTGCTGGGAGCGAGCACCAGCTGTACAAGTCAATGGAAATTAACCTTCCCCCCTACCCCTTGGATATCCAGTAAACTCAGATTTGATCCGGATGTTCTGATTTCCACGCAGCTAAAATGCAATCAAATGCTTGATTTTGGGGGATAGATTTGCTTAAATTGTATTAATTCACAAGGATAAACACAATTAGTAGAGCTCATTAGCTTGCAAAATGTAATTTATTTTCTTGAATATACCCATTTCCTTGGATGAAGAGCTCCATTAGCTTTATTATATTTGCAAAGCTTATATAAAAATCCAAACCATGGCAACAAAGAGAAAATTGTTACTACACAGTCACAGCAGTCACTTTCCCATGTTAAATAAGTTTGGCATTTATTTATATTTAAATGAGAATATCTACCACTATCAAGACCGGGATACGGGGCAAGTACTTATACCGAATATAATTAAAACTAATTCAAGCAACAAATGTGGCCTGAAATTAAAACACTCCCCCTGCCTCCTTTAACCGAGAGAGGAGTCAGTGTTCTCCCTCAAAACCCCTGTTTATAATCACTTAATTATCATAACCAGCGATGGTAAAGGGACTCTAGCTGTTTATAGTTTCATAAGACGGGTCTGAATTGAGGCACGTCTGCTTTCCTCAGCGCGGGGCTTTAATTTCGTTGTAATATAAAGGCTGGAGAGTGGAGAAAATGAATACACGGCAAAGTACCTGTCATTACTTGTATCATATCACCGGGGTATTCTACATGCACAATATGAAAGCGGCCGGCGCAATTTTCATACCGTTATCATTTTTTGATATTACATAGTCTAAAAGCAGTGACACACAAAAGAAATGCTTTTATCATTTTTCAATGCGCGGATGATACTAATTACATCATCTGTCATCATTATAGAGCTAAACAAAACTTTTCTTTCATAGGAAACTGCCATTTAGCAAATTAACGGGTAATGACCCATAATATGCGGAAGATTGAAATTTGGGAATTACATTCACATTAGTTTGTTTTCTGCTCTCCCCTCATTTTCATTCCCTGATACATCACGAAAAAGAAGAGAGATGGAGAATTTCTCCAACCACCTAATTTGCCAATAGCCCTACCATCTTTTTTTGCAAATTGGTGCAGGATCATCTCCGTCCATATCGATGCGTAGTTTGGTTCTACTTAATGATACAGACTGCCTGCCAAGCCAGTAAAAGCCAGATGTTAGTATAGCGATGCACAAAAACCTGCCACTGGGGCCAGATTTTCTGAATCCGACACGAAACAATAAGCCTACATCTGCTCGCAAATCATGGACGGATGCTTGGAAACCAGGTACGGGAATGCCGGGTCTTGCACTTGGGGCACAAGAACCCTATGCAGAGCTACAGACTGGGAGAAGCTTGTCTGGAAAGCTGCCAGGAGGAGAGGGACCTGGGGGTGTTGGTCAACAGCGACTGAACATGAGCCAGCAGTGGCCCAGGTGGCCAAGAAGGCCAATGGCATCTTGGCTTGTATCAGAAATGNACAGGACAAGGGGGAATGGCCTCAAGCTCCGCCGGGGAGATTTAGGCTAGAGATTAGGAGGAAGTTTTTTACAGAAAGGGTCATTAGGCATTGGAATATGCTGCCCAGGGAGGTGGCTGATTTGCCTTCCCTGGAGGTGTTTAAATCACAAGTAGACGGGGTCCTGAGGGACATGGTGTAGGGTTTGGTGGGAACGGTTGGACTCGATGATCCGATGGGTCTCTTCCAACCCGGTGATTCTGTGATTCCGTGATTCTGTGATTCTGTAATGTGTGTTGCCTCCTAAAGCCTCACCGGGTCACGTAAGATAATGGTACACAGGAGGCACCTGAGATGTTCCAACACGGAATCCAGCAGTTGTACTGACACGTGAAAGGCCAGGTAGGGTGAAGACCCCTGTAAGATCCCTCCTGCTATCTGGACATTACTTTGTGCCTGGTATAATGTTGCAATGAGTTGCACTGAAGGAAATGTTCACATATGACTATTGCAAGAAATATCTGTGGGGACTGCAAGAGGCACAAACCATTGGGGATGAACCCTTAGCTCAAGCTGCTAAGCTTTTGGGAAGAGGAATAAAAATACTACATTTTTCATTGTATCTGCTGATGTTCCCCAACACCGGAGCAGAAAGAAAATTTAGACTAGCAGGTGGATAATAGCACAGATTTTAGGCGTGATGCACCTGAACAATGTAGCAAATGTATCTAAATCCAGAAAAGCAGATCTTTGGCCAGATCTTTGCCCAATCTGAACTTCTGTGGTCCTGATTAGCTGCATCCTTTCACCATGCACCAACTACAATGTGAGGAAAATTAAAAGGGGAATTCCAGTGTGAATTAAGAATAAAGATAATGTCAAAGACCAGAGAATTTGCTATGGACTAGATATGTCAGTAGACATTCAGTCATCAGCAGGTGCTTCGGATTCCTAGTAGAATCATAGATGCACCAGTTTGGAAGAGACCCACCGGATCATCGAGTCCAACCATTCCTATCAAACACTAACCCATGTCACTCAGCACCTCATCCACCCGTCCCTTAAACACCTCCAGGGAAGGTGACTCAACCACCTCCCTGGGCAGCCTCTGCCAGTGCCCAAGGACACTTTCTGTGAAAATTTTTTTCCTAATGTTCAGCCTAAGCCTCCCCTGGCAGAGCTTGAGGCCATTCCCTCTTGTCCTGTCCCCTGTCACTTGGGAGAAGAGCCCAGCTCCCTCCTCTCCACAACCTCCTTTCAGGTAGTTGTAGAGAGCAATGAGGTCTCCCCTCAGCCTCCTCTTCGCCAGGCTAAACAACCCCAGCTCAAGTAGTAAGAACAACCGAGCATTTGGCCTTTAATTCCTATTGTCCACATCAGGGTGTTCAAGACTTTTTTCTTACCTGTAAAATGATTTCGTGACTTAGGCGAAATTCTGAGCTGAATGTATCTGTAAAGTGAGGAGTAGTTCTCAGTTCCAATTTAACATTGTTAAAGTGGATTAAAGGATTTTTTATTAGTAACACTTAGAGCTCACTTGTTCATGTACCTGGAGACTTCTACCAGAGGAAACCTTCCCCAACAGACCGTCTGGCCAAATCAGAAGCTGAAAATGAGCGTGTGATGAGCACATTACACAGGCTGATGAGGATCGTGATGAGCTGGGAATTAGTGAGGAAACCTTTGAGAAAAGACCAACTGCTGGTGGAAACTGCATACACGGCATGTTTCTGAGTCACTGCTGAACCAAAAAAGCTTGAGTGCCCTGCGAGACACCAAACCACTGCAAGTGATGTGTCCTGAATGAGGTATACGCCTTCCCTCTTAACCTTGCTCCTCTTAGCAGGCCTTGATATATTAAACAGTATAAGACAGAATTGGAAATTAGGTTAGATAACAGTGTAAGCAGCAGTTTAACAAATCATGAATCACAACTGTTGACAAAATACGCCCAAATTAGCTTTAACTAATGAAAACGATGCCTGGTGAAACATTGGGTGTATATTTAGAAGCACCACAGGCAGGTGAGAAGAGTCAGCTTGCTCACAAACAGCCTCTAGTTTGCTTGCCTCACCTACATCAACACGTTTCAGTGTTAGTAGGCAGATATTGCACTAATTTTAGGTCATTTTAAACCAATAATATCAAAATACCCCGTCAATACAAGCATAGTAAAAATAATACAAGGGTTATACTTCATTATGGTTGGAGTCGATGATTCGGTGGGTCTCTTCCAACCTGGAGATTCTATGATTCTATGATTATATTCTACTTCTGACAGTGAAGCTGTGTTCACCCTGAGGTGACCCTCTGCTAGAAATGTTGACCCTACTCCTAATATTTAGAACGAGATACAGGTTGTGATAAGGAGTTTAAATTCAAATGCATTCAAGTCGGTTAAGTGCATAAGCTCCTATAACTTCTGTGGAAGGCTAATCAGGGCAGTCAACCAAGCCAAGAGTGATTCAGCTGGACAGTAACAGGAGCTCAGCGCAGCTGCTGATGGGTTCTAGGATAGCCAAGGCACCTACAAAGGGCCAGCACCTCTGGAAGAGCTGTGCCCTATCAGTACTGAGAGAGCATATGGGATGTGCTATGGCCCTAGGATGAACGTGGTCCTAGCTGCCCGTGTTTAAATGATGGAGTGACGGAGCCAGGGAAGTGACGGAGCCAGGGAAGAAAGGTTATCTAGCAGACTTGACTACTGGCTACAATTCTTTAATTCTTCAGTTTCGAACAGATATTATTTTTCTCTCTCATTTACTAGCCATATAGTAACATTCAAAGATGTCATCGTGCCTTTTCCTTATTATGATGTCTTTTTTTTACTTCTTCTGTCGTGCATTTAACGTTAGGAAAAGTCTCTCCATCTGGTGTTGGAAGGTAGGTTCAGGGTAGGTTCCTTGAACATTCCTGGTTCTGAGCTCATGCCTGATAAAACAACTACCAATCCAGACAAATACTATCGCATTTTGCTTCCATCCAAACTTGAAATATTAGTTTCAGCATCTTGGCGCAGTTCCAGGCTAGGTAATTAAAATCTGGATCCAGACTGAGTAAATATAAATGATGTCCTTAAAACCACCCCTCTCCTTTCACTTGGATGCAACACGGCTACCCCTTTTTCTATCATAAACACACAGTGTGGTCCCACTCTACTCCAGGCTGGGTACCTTCCACCGCACTGTGAAGCAGTCTTAAAATCCCATTGTTGCTTTCAATGTGTTCAAAGGCTAGGAACTAGCCATTATTCCTAAGTCAATAATTGCAAAAGGACTTTGTATTTTTGAAATAGGCTCCTTCTCTTAATTGCCTACTGAAATTTATTCGTCTTCTGTATAGGTTAGCACATTATTTCCAGACACTTCGTTGAACTTCAGAACTTCTAAATAAATCTCTACTTTATTTCAAACACAAAAAGAAAACTCAGCCTGAGGAAATAGAAAATCTTACTGGAATACTTAATCTAGCACTCCAGCATCCAAGAATGTGGATGAAAATATACAAACATACAGTTCCCGGCTTCAGTAAAATTCTTGACTGAGTTTACCTTTAAAGCCAAGAAGTGTTCTCAGTACCACGTTGTCTATATGAAAGTGAATTAGAGCATCCCTGACTGCATGTGGTTTGCCTATGACGTATCATAGAATCAAAGAATCACCAGGTTGGAAGAGACCCACCAGATCATTGAGTCCAACCATTCCTATCAAACACTAAACCACGTCCCTCAGCACCTTGTCTACTCGTGCCTTAAACACCTCCAGGGAAGGTGAATCAACCACCTCCCTGGGCAGCATATTCCAATGCCTAATGACCCTTTCCATAAAAAACTTCCTCCTAATCTCTAGTCTAAAACTCCCCTTGTAGTTTTGAAAGAAGGAAAAAGGAAAGTCATGATGGTTTATTCAAAGGCACACATGGAACTTCCAGGCGAGGGTTGTAGAACTCATTCAAGTTCTCACAGAATATCTTATTGGTGTGGGGTTTTAACAGACTGATTGTTCTTGCAATGTGCTGAATTTCTACTAATGAACAGATGTGACTCTCCTTGAATAGCTGATCCTTGGGCAGGATGTCAAATCTGCTTTTACCATTCCAGCAAGTAAAAACACATGAAGAACCGTGTTATTCTGGAAGTGAAGGAACACGAAGCCCTGTTCTTGCTACATGTACACAAGAGAGATCCCTGTATTTCTTCAGAGTGCAAGGATTTGCTACATACTGTCCTGGTTACATGTCTGGGGCTGTCTAAACNAGAGAGCAATGAGGTCTCCTCTCAGCCTCCTCTTCTCCAGGATAAACACCCCCAGCTCTCTCAGCTCTTCCTCATCAGGCCTGTTCTCCAGCCCCTTTACCAGCTTTGTTGCTCTTCTCTGGACTCGCTCCACAGCCTCAACATCCTTCTTGTGCTGAGGGGCCCAGAACTGAACACAGGACTCAAGGAGCGGTCTCACCAGTGCCGAGTACAGAGGGAGAAGAACCTCCCTGGACCTGCTGGTCACACCGTTACTGATACAGGCCAAGATGCCATTGGCCTTCTTGGCTACCTGGGCACACTGCTGGCTCATGTTCAGTCGGCCGTCGACCAACACCCCTAGTAGTAGGCAGATGTACCTACTATCCATCCAGCAAAAGTTCTTCTGAAAATTTCCTGGAAAGTGCTTTTCTATTTGGAATACGGCTTCCAAATCAGAGCCCTAAGCAACCTACAGAAGTAACAAAAAAACCCTCAAAGAAATGCACTGTTCATAGAATGGCAGAGTTTGGCCATTGCAAGAGTATATCCAGCAGAAAAACATTCAGCAAATTCAGTCATTTAGAAAATTCACATCTGTAACAAAATCTGCACAGCATGTAGGAAAAGGCAAGGAAGCACCATCACCTGTTTCCTAGGTTGCAGGCAATAAGAAACACTCAGCTCTGCTCCTCCACCTGTTTTCCACAGGATGGTAGTGTTTTGTGCAAAATGATCCTTGTTTTTTAAAGAGAATCCACACCTTGTGAATGCAAGGAACATTTCCCTCTTCATTCCCAAGTAAAAGGTCAGGCAAGAGGAGCTGGGCTTGAAGTTAGATTTGGATCCTCTACGAATCAGTCAGACTGAACAGGAGTGTCAGCCCATGTTTCCCTGCAGAAGTCTTCCATTTTAGCCAGTTTTGCCTTTTTCATATATTCTTCCTCATCCTCACCTAAAGCAGTGTGCAGACTGATGGACAAAACACGTTTTGCCTCCCTCTGAAACAACAGAGGAATCCTAAATAAAAGCATAATGTTCTCTTTCATCCTACGTTCTTGGGTTTTGTGGGTTTTTTTGATGTTGCAGTGTTTAAAGCATCTTCGGGGGGGAGGTTCTCTCTCTTGCATCAAGCTCTGCCAGGGGA
>WAAB01002460.1:15558-30022 GCA_013389865.1 Piaya cayana | reverse complement strand
TGCTGCCTCCACTGTGTTCCAAGCCTAACATCCTCCTTTTTTTAACTTTTTGTGTAGCCAAACTACACAACTAAGTTTGAGTTACATTTTTCTTTACTACTTCTGCTTCTAAAGTTGTTCTACCTTGAAAACAATGTTACAGTACATAATATGGTAGGAGAAGGGGGTGTTCCTCAGATTAGCTGACCTGTTAAAGCTAAATTCCCATTTCCCAGGGATTTCTGCAGACTGCAGCTCAACATATCCTGTGTGGTGTGCTGGAGAGAGACAAAACCATCTTCTCCTCCCACTGAGGGTTGCTTCCACACTCTGGGCACACGTACCTATAACTCCCACCGCATCACTAGCAAATGGTATAAAGCAGCTTCTCCACAAATCTTAGAGGAAGTCTAAAGAAGAAGCACAGGTATATGGAACTAACCAAACTCAAATGTTATATTTTAAAATTGGCTGACACATACTGAAAAGAGAAGAATTTTGAAGTTATGTGGCAGTGATGTTAAGTAATCAAAGTTCACTGATTTTGATCAAGAATTTTCTCTTTAAAAGCCAAGGTTTTGATTCACGCAGAGACACTTCACTGAAATGCAATGGCTTATTTTCAGTTTTGCTTTGAACCTATATTCATATCCTTACTAATGGTCATTTTTAACAACCTTACATGATTAGGGTCATGGTTCTTTATATAGCTAAACATGCCTTCTCCTTGGACGACTGCAGTTTGTTTGTTCTGGTTCATAAACAAATGACTCACAGAAAGGCTACCATATCTTGAATCATAATTTGGTTCATACTAATGACATCTCTTAGCAACTGCAGATAACTGAAAACTATGGGCATATCAATAACAAAATACAGCATAGTTTTTGCACACACAATTTCTGTGATTCTGAGAATTTACTGCTTAAATTGCATTGTGTGCTGTTTGGATTACCAGTGCCAAACAACTCCTTAATGAAACAAGAATTCTGCTCACAATTTCCATTGACCAAAGGTCAAGATCAATTTGTTGGCTCTGATTTCCTCTTGCCCTTCACTTTATACACTTATGTGAATTAGTGCAAATGGATGGGGGATGAAGTGATTGAAAGCTGCCCTGCAGAGAAGGACTTGGAGATGCTGGTTGATGAGAAGCTCGACATGAGATGGCAGTACGCGCTCACTGCCCTGAAGGCCAACCGTAACCTCGGCTGCACCAAAAGAAGCATGGCCAGCAGGTCAAGGGAGGTGATTCTGACCTACTATTCCTCTCTTGTGAGACCTCATCTAGAGTACTGTGTCCAGTTCTAAAATCCTCAATGTAAGAAGGATATGAAACTGTTGGAACGGGTCCAGAAGAGATCTACAAAGATGATCTGAGGGCTGGAGCAACTCCCGTACAAAGACAGGCTGAGAGAGTTGGGATTGTTCAGCCTGGAGAAGAGAAGGCTCCGAGGAGATCTTATAGCGACCTTCTAGTAACTGAAGGGGGCCTACAAGAAAGCAGGGGAGGGACTGTTTACACAGTCTTGTAGTGATAGGACTAGGGCCAATGGGTATAAACTGGAGAGAAGCAGATTTAAGACTAGGCATAAGGAAGAATTTCTTCACGATGAGCGTGGTGAGGCTCTGGAACATGTTGTCCAGGCAAGTTTTGGCTACCCCATCCCTGGAGGTGTTCAAGGTCAGGTTAGATGGGTCTTTGGAAAGCCTGATCTAGTGGGATGCGTCCGTGTCCATGGCAGGGGGCTTGGAACTGGATGATCTTTAAGGTCCCTTCAAACCCAAACTATTCTATGATTCTATGATAAATTGCAAATGCTGCAGCTCCTACAATTCTAGACTTTCTGTGTCTGCGACAATCAGATACACTAAAAAAGCGTAACCATGCAGCATAAAACATACATAATGAACAATCTGTATTGCATACAGAAAGGCGTATAAAATACAGGCAAAATTATCCTTGGTTTATGTCTCAGTAACATTCAACTTGGCAGTCTATTCAGAAGAGTCAGAAATACCTAAGTTTGTGTATAAAGGTCTTCATGTTCCTTCATATTCCTACATGGAAATTTTTGCCATGTGTTATCATAGTTGAACTCACTCACGCTACCTAACAAGAACATCCAGAATGGTATTATGCCCTTAATGTAACAACATACCTTTTAGTTCTAAACCCACACAAGAAACGGCATACAGTGCTGTCCTGATATATTTCCCAGCTCCACTGCAGAAAACATGATCATATCTACAGCCTGGGAGACAAGGTTTGGAGGATTGTTTATTTCTTTCCACTCGGGGAAAAATATCCATTATTCTTCACCTTCAAATGCTACCTTTTAACTAGTTATTAATCTGTAAGAAGCTTTTCTTGTGAATTCTAATTTAGTTCAATTTAATTAAAAGCAATTGTTAAGGAAATTCGTCAAAAGTGTTTTGGCATTGAGGTATAACAACTTCTCTTTACAGTCATCACTTCAAAATGATTCCTCAACTTTTAAGATTTACATGGAGCGGTTCAGTACTGAAGCATGTGTATTCTTCTGTGAGCTCTTTGAATACTACTTCAGTCATTTACAGCGTGCAACAGTTCTGTCTCTATCTCACTCCACATCATGACATTAACCTTCATACAGGAAAATCAAATTTCTTATTGTGTATCCCAAAATTTCTCTCCAGTAGTGTCACAACCACCTTATCAGATTGGTTTGAACTTTTCTGTTTAGAATTTCTCCTTCTTTATGCCTGGAATTTCACCCAAAGAGATCCAATGGCATGTGCTGACAGAGTTAGTCACTTTTAAACAACACATTTTGCTCCATCTCTTCTTGTTTAAAACACAGAGTTGAACTGCTCTATACCATGTATACCCTAGGCACAAAGCAAATACTCATTTCACTGCATGCACTTCTATAACCTGTATAGAAGCACTCTGCACTTGGTTTGAGATATATGTCTTCTTACCTGGCTTATTTAAATGGGACCCATCTACACCATTCTTTTTACTCAAGGTTCATTTCTTTCTGTCTTATCCTATTTATCCTATGTATCTTATCCCTATGCAGAGCTACAGACTAGAAGAAGTCTGTCTAGAAAACTGCCTGGAGGAGAAGGACCTGGGGTGTTGGTTGACAGCTGACTGAACATGAGCCAGCAGTGTGCCCAGGTGGCCAAGAAGGACAATGGCATCCTGGCTTGTATCAGAAACGGTGTGACCAGCAGGTCTAGGGAGGTTNCTCCCAAGTGACAGGGGACAGGACAAGAGGGAATGGCCTCAAGCTCTGCCAGGGGACATTTAGGCTAGACATCGAGAGGAAGTTTTCAACAGAGAGGGTCATTGGGCATTGGAACAGGCTGCCCAGGGAGGTGGTTGATTCACCTTTTCTGGAGGTGTTTAAGGCACAGGTAAATGAGGTCTTGAAGGACATGGTTTAGTGTTTGATCGGCATGGTTGGACTCGATCCTGTGGGTCTCTTCCCACCTGGTGATTCTATGATTCTATTTGGTACTACTAGTATACAGGATCCAAGCCACTTCAGATTTCTTACAGCACTGGCTAGACATGCATCTTATAAGAGCACCCCTACCTATTCCTATCAATTTGAATCAGCTTTACAGAAGCACTAACAGCATCACTATCAAAAGCATACACAGATATTGCCAACCTTTGCTGGCAGTTTAAGTGAGTTTGGAAATTGTCACATTATATGGAAGTTCAGGTCTGCAACTAAAGCTGCAGAAAAACAAGTTTCTGCATCTAGTAACTCGGTTTTCCACTTTAGCAGAATACTTCCAATATATCTGCTGTCATCCTTTGTCATCACAGCAGTTTCAAGCAGGGTCAGCTGAAGATCATCCTCTGCAGGATCTCTGCCTCCATGGCTCCCATCTCACAGGGACATTTGCTTCCTCACATCAGAGACATTTATCTACTTCAAATGACACAGAAGAGAAACTTAGACCTGTTCAGTTCTCCAAGATCTAGATTCAAAATATGCACAGGGAGTTGTCAAATAAACACTCTGATGACATTTTTCCACAGGGTGTGCTTCCAACATAGGAGTTGTGGTTTTTTATCCCCTTCCTTTTTTTAAGCAGTCCATATTGAGGTACTTTCCTGTTCCCCTACAGCTTTTAAAGAATAAAATCATGTTTTGTCTCCCACCACCTGTCCACAGCCAACAGAGGCTACACCTTCTGAAGTCATTGCAATGCTGAGATCCAAAAATGCCTTAAATTTGCTACAAAGAGATTAAGCTCATCCAGTGTCAAGGCTAAGCCCGATGTCTTAGAAAAATATCATTAAATAGCTGACTTTAAAATGTAACATTTAGTTCTGTCTGTAGTACATTTGAAACCCAGGAATTTGTTTACTTTTCAAAAAAAACCATACAAGAAGCAAAAATCTCGTGTCTGTAAAGACTGGGGAACCTTTCAAGCTTTTCACACACTTTTTTTTTTCCACTTACGGGGGTGCTAAAGGAAAGCTGGAGAGGGGCTCTTTATCAGGGAGTGCAGTGATAGGACAAGGGGTGATGGTTTCAAGATAAACAAGGGTAGATTTAGACTATATATTAGGAATAAGTGTTTTTTCCTAGTGACAGTAGTGAAGCCCTGGAACAGGTTGCCCAGAGAAGTCACAGATGCCCCATCCCTGGAGGTGTTCAGAGCCCCAAGAAGGTAGAAGGTGTCCCTGCCAATGGCAGGGGCGTTGGAACTAGGTGACCCTTAAGGTATCTTTCAACCAAAACCATCCTATGATTCAATGATTCTGTGATTTTTGGTCAAATTTTTAATATCTAAGCATAGAGTTTCTACACTTCCACTAAAGCAAGTGAATGCAAAACCATTTCTACATATGCAATCGAAATTTACACTGCTGTTAGAAAATTGTTTCATATTGAGTTTACCAATATGGAAAAAGATATATGTCTCTCTGAATCCTTTTTTAAAAAACGGTATTTTTTTTCAGTGCCACCATCAGAAATAGGAAAACGTTCATTATATCCATCACTCTTCAGTGAAAAAAATTAACTACTGCAAACTGAATTTCAGTGTATTTGAATTCTTGTATACCTTGTATCAATACAGGAGATATCTGTTCATAAAATCTGAAATTTCAAAATTGTCTCTTTCATAGGACAACTAAAAAATATCAGAAATCCATCTACATTCTTATTGTTTACTAAAGAATACACTGGTATGCATATGACATGGGATCTTTAATGGAGGTAACTGAAGCTCACTTACAGTTATATTTACTCATATGCTCAAATGTGTATATTCATTTATTAATTTTTCATGATGATACTTTGTAAATATATAATTTACCAGTATCATGCACTCGAAAGGAAAGGCATTATCTAAAGTAACCTGAGCTCCACACAAAATGGCATCTATATTAAAACATGCCTTGCAAATTCAGCTACTTCTGCACTCTCAGTCACAAAATTTAACAAATGATCACTTCGGGCATGTCAAGACAGAGAAATCAATCATTTGTAGCCACATGTAATGTTTTTGTTTTCAATTTTCACTCGTCTGCAAAGAATGAATAATCAGAAAAGAAACAGTGGAGACACACGCTTCTTTTAACACATTCAGGTAAATTCTGCCCAAATCATGTAAAAACAAAAATTTGTTACTGACAGCTTTTTCTTGATTTAGGTAAAATAAGTTGTGAGTTTTGCTCACTTGCCAACACATTAACAGCCATTTTGAAATCATCACTATCCTCCTTGTTCTCTTGAGCCCGCATTCCAGACAGTAATCTTCACAGGCACTCATCAGCAGAGGCACATTCATCTGACTTATTTATTCACTCAGGGTTGGCCAGAGATGCAAGCTAATTACAATGAAAAAATGCAAGGAACAATTCTAGGCATGACAGAAATTCATAATATGAAAGTTGAAACAATTGTTCAAACTCAAATGAAATTATATATAAAATTTTCAAATTATTGACAGAATTTAAATATAGTACACACTGACTTGTGATCAATTGTACTTTTCTCTAAAAAAGAAAAAAAAAAAAAAAAAGCTGGTTTCCTGCTTGGTTTCCTGCTGAACTAGAAAAGGAAACTTCCACAAGCCCTGAATTTGCTACCAAAACTGAATAGATCATCATGGCAAAGCTCTTCCAAGAAGGAATTAATAAAGAATAAGAGAAATGCAAAGCTGTAGTTACAATGACCTTGACACAAGTTTAACCCATTTTAGAGTTTCCAAAGAAAAGGAAGTTTGGAAAATGGAAAAATCTTGTTCAGTACTCAAACATACTTTGGTGTCTTTGTTTTGAGAAGAACTGGGGATCCATGAGACAGAGAAAATATTTTGATTTAAAAGTAAGGATAAAATCTATGAATAAAACACAAGGGTGACAGACTCTGCAGTTGAGTTCTTTTGGAAAAAAAAAAAAAGGCCATGGACTCAATTGCAATAATTGCAGAACGTCAACAAAAGAACCATTCAAAAGAAGAGAAAAGAAAATACAATTTTTCTTAGTCTGGACTGTGAGGCTCAAATAGCATGAATAATTAGATTGTAAAAAGGGGCAGATATGTTTATGTACTAAACTGCTTATACGAAAAATGCCAAATATTTATTTAAGGGCCTCATAATAGATATTAGAAATATCAATTGACACAGATGACAATTTCGACTGCACTTGTATCTATGAATCAGTAAATCACAAAGCTCAAACAAATCCCCTGGGAAATCTCAGTCACTTCCTTTTATTAATTCATATATTCCTTTGCACTTAGGAACTACAAATGAAAAGCTTAAATACAAAAGCTGTTCTCACCCCATTTTCAGCATTAGTGGATCAAGAGAAAACAAAAGGCTTGTGAGACATATTGCTATAGAAAGATATTTAGCAGAAGCTAGCTAACTCAGACATTCCACAATTTATTTGAGACTAAATTCATAATGATTTGCACCTTTGCAGGGGAAGGGGAAAGGGAAGGGGAAGGGCAAGGGCAAGGGGACCAAAATTCACCTTGAAACAGAAACACTGAAAAAAAGAGGAAAGACTTAATGAAGGATATCAAAGATTTGAATCTGTATTTGTGTTTAATTAGGTTATTAGTTTTCATGCAGATGGATATGAGGCTCTGAGAGCAACTGAAGCTGAGCCACACCAAATATTTCAGAGCTGATGCGGTACTTTTGTTGCTCTTGCTGTAATACTCTCTTCCCCTAAATTCCAGCCCTTCAGGTTAGAAAAGCAGCAGATGCAAATGACTAGATTTCAAAAACTATGGGAAAAATGTGGTATCTTATCCTAGTCTAATAGGTTAGAGCGTTCAGAAGTATTTTTGTGTAAAACACCTCAGTAGTCATGGACACACAAAGACAATAAAAAGGTAATAAGGCAGCATGTACAGGCACCTTTCATTTGTGAAGCTCTCAGAGAACTGTAAAATAGTTTTCATCAGGTTATCCATGATTCAAACGCAAACCATGCTTACAGGATATGAAAAAGCTATAGCTCCTCTTAAAGCAAAATGGCGAGAGAGAGATTGTTCATGACATTGTTCATTTTGACATTGGCCATGTCAAAACAGGAACCCAATTCAGAAATTTAAATTTGAATATGAAAAACAAAGTTAAAAATTTCATCTCTTGGAGTTTCTATGACAACTTCTTTATCATTCTGGCTCCCTACTACTACTGCGGTAACCTCCTCTGGGTCATAAGTAAGAGGCATAAGTTCAGCAGTTTTGTTCTTCTGGTGTTGTGAGAAACCAGGGAGTGTAGATCCAGCTGTGTGCTGACAGCTGTTCCACAGTCTTCTATCAGCGCTAAAGATCTGCATCATTAACTGTACTGGAAATCACACAGCCCAGTAGAAAAAAAATACACCAATAATTCATGAAGATGCAAAAGAATGGTCAGAAAAAAAAAAAGACCTTAAAATCTGTTTTAATAAGAAGGTAAAGAATGACTACGTTGCAGTTATTTATGGAAAGGCTTTTTGAACTTTCATAGTGAATAAAAGCAACAAAGCAGCTTAGTGGTAGATAAACCTCAGTTCAACATTTACATTCACTATAGGAACCTGCTGCCTCCCTCTTGGACATACGCTTCTTCTGTGTCTACATGGCTTGTGCAACAGTTCCAGAGACATGTCTTAAGAAAAGACTTCTCCAAAATCACTGCCATATGTCATAAGTCATATCGCAAACCTTGGTGACTTTATTAGCTATAGAATAACTGCCCTTCACCAGCTCCCTGTTTTGCAGCAGTGCATTTGAACAGCAGCTGCCAACATCTACAATCAAGGATCTGCCCATAAAGCATATTATGATCAAGAGGGAATTTATACACTGATCATTACTATGGTTACTAAATACTACAGTAGAAAGATTTTGATAGAATTTACTTCTGTGTTCATATTGTTAAATTATCTGTAGTTGTTCAGAGACTGCTGAGTGATAAAGACTAGAAATGTACTTTTTCAGAGTCTACTGAGTTTTTCATTTATTTTTATTTTACTCTATTCTCTCTTAAGTTGTAAAAAGTAAACCTACAATATGGAATTGAAAAAAGCTTTCTAGTTGTACTGTACCTGGGGGTTCAAGTATCCTTTATTCCTTGCCCAGAATCCTAAGCATTATTACTAAGCCAGGGATAAGTACTTGCATGGCTAGTGCAGTGGTTCCAGAGAAAGATCTTCAGAAGGCTTCCCTGAAATCACTGTCACCCATTATGAATTATGTCAACAAACCTGATGACTTAGAATTACCTAGGCCTTGCTTAGTATCCCATCAACAGACACTTTCTGCATAAACTACTGTAACTTAGTCTAAACTAAAACTCTTCTCAAGGATCCTCTATTCTTTTCAAATATTTTAACAAAAAAGTTTAATTTTAATTTGAAAGTAGTTTGATTTACCTCTTTCAGTTTACACAAACTTTAAAACTTTAAAACTAAAGTCTGATAACAAAATGAAATGTTTTTAATCTAAACTGGTTTTTTCTTAACTACTTTGTAAAAAAAAATCATGTTTGACATTCCATCTAACTGAGATGAGAAAAACATTCAGAAGTTTTCAAAGTATTAAAGCAGGGAAATGCTTTAAACCCCAGGACTATCTAGTGAGAGTTTTGTCAAAAAATGAATACCATTATGTATTGCAATACCAAGTAATTAATATGTTCACAAACACATCAATATGAAAGAAGGAGTCTCTCAACAACAGGCATTTTTCACTGAGGATTGCCAAAGAGAACAGGTCATTGTAGAAACAGTTTTGAGCAATCCCTTCCTTTAACATAAACATACCATAGATTAATATTTCAGGTTTGTAAGAACACCATGAAGTCACAGGATATATATCTACAGCAAAATAGCTCACCTGAGTATGAACTACTTCCTGTCTTATCCTCAAAGTCAATTCTGTATTCAGGTAAACATTGTACACTTACTAGCTTTAAAAACCCCAAAACCTATCAGCAAGCAGACATCTCAATGTGATAACTGCAGTAATATTAAAACAGTAAATATTTATCTAGTTTATCGGATGGATACCTGTGCTTTTTTGACATTCCTGGTAGGTCTGACTTTCTCACAGAAATAATATCTTTCTTACAAATGGTTTATTCATCAGAATGTTTCTCCATGCTGCCATATAGCATAGCATAACAGAAAAGACACAAACCAACTTACAGTGTCTTTGGCCACAGTAAGGTAATGTCATGTTCATGTTAATTTCTTTTGTGCTGTAACATGCCAGTATATGAGTTGGTGGCTGCAGTAATCCAAAGGTTTCTCCAATACTAACCTACTGTAGAACACAGATGTGCTATACTTCAGTTTATCCATGTTGATGCTACCAAGAAACCTTCGAACATCTCATGGTAAACAATGTTCCTGTACCCTTCTTCCTCTAAGACTTTTCACTGCTTACTCCACATTTTGATATTCCCATAAAAAAACAAAGGACTGACTATATATAAAGAAAATATGATATCCTAAAAGGATACAAAATGTGTCATCCACAGTCCTCCTACAGCCATTTAAATGTGCTTTGGTGGTGACTGACATATGTTATGTGACTTCTTGCACAAGAGCACTTTCAAATATTTTCCACGGTTTATTTCAATAATTACTAAACATGACGATCCTTGGATAATTACAGAACATATCCATAGTTTTCACCATACTGCCCTAAGCATCCAGCTTATTTAGGCCTAAATGGAGCAAAACTGTATTTGCAAGAACAATGGCAGAAATGTAAGAAGCTCTCTACCACTGCATTCCCATAGAACTTTGATGCGACTCTTGGAACATGTATTTGTATCCCATGTGCTTTGACTCCATCATTAAACACTGGTTCTGCTCTTCCTGACTGCTCTTTCTGAAGTTTGGGCTGTTCTATCATCTGACTTTGTGTCACAGCTATCTAATTTGTTGTTTTATCTACTTTGCATACTTCATTTGTTAGCTGTGTGAATGAAACACCTGGGTAGTGAGACATGAGTAGCCAGACTATGTGATACATCTCTTCAGTCCAACATCAGTGTCCATGGTTCTACTCTGAGGAAGGTATGCCTCTCACTGCTCTTCACATATTCACTGCTGTTCATGCAACATCACCATTTTAACAAAAGTAGCTTGGTAACTCAGATGCAACCACAGGTCATCTGAAGGAGCTTTTTGTGAGGGGGCTTGGGAGAAGACTGATTTTTAGCATGACAAGAAAAAATAGTTCAAGGTAGTAAAATATCTCATTACCTGTCATTTTGCTTTCATCAGATGAGGAATTACAGTTCCACTAGCTAAATATTGATCACATATTTCTGCCAGGTTTCAGTGTTACAAATAAATGCTCTCTAATCTAAACAAACTGAAGCCCTGCTGAAGTATTTCTGGTAAAAGAGCCACGATGAATGCTGACATTTTGCATCTGAAAAATCATACGATGGTTGTTCAGAATGCCTTTACCATCTCCTTTACAGGCAAGATTAATTTTTTTGTCCTTGTTACCTTTTTTTCCTCCCTCCAGACTAGCTAATAAGACCCCAACACTAGAAGTCAGAATGATGGAAAATCATGTCACTTCAGCACTTCTCAGCATGGTTTGTTACTGAAGAGAGCCTGCTATACTGAATTCAGAACCAGCTTCTCCTATTAGCCTTGAGAATCAGCAGTTTTCACCTCCATGGGCAGAGTTTATCTCTCTCTTACTGTTCCAGAATGTGCTAAACACAGCCCTAAGACACAAGGGCATAGCTACCTTGTTAGAAACTGGTTTGAATGCTGGCTGGTTTTAGTGCTCAGCCTCAGAGAATGATCCTCCCACATCTTCAATGGGAGCACAAGGTGCAGCGGGCAAGTTGGCAGGGAGCTGCTGATGCACAGAGACAGGGCTTGGGCAGGTTCCCAGCCCATATGGTGTCGTTCCTTAGGTCCTGTGGGCAACTTCAAGCTCACTGGCAGCCCACGGTACTTTACTCTCCAGGGAACAATCATTTATTCACAAACAAACATTTATTCACAATCTGGAACCAGGCAGAAAACAGTGTTTCTGCACCTTCCTGCACCCTCTCTCTCCAAAACACAATCTAGATGGTCCTGGGTTACACAAAAAAAAAAAACAAACCCCAAACCAAGAGATAGCACTGAAGGCAGGGCTCTTAGGGGAAATGAAAATAGCCTGGACCTAGATAGAAAGCAGCCTATCTTGATATTGAGAGGCATGTGTCTAATACTTTCAGTTAAACTGGAAAAGCAAGTAACTAGGTTGTCCCAAAGAATACCAAGGATGCAAGAGACATGGTCTCTTCACAGTTATTTTTGGGAGATGACTCAGCCCTGTGGAGTAGCACAAAGCGGGATGGTCGCTGCATGATTATGTAAGCTAATGGTAAGTTTCTACACGATACAGTAATCTTAGTGAAAGTGCCTGAGGTCTGCCATCAATTAAAACCAATGTAATGATGAAGATAACATTAACAACCTCTCGATGGCATCAAAATTCTGTGCTGTATCCTACACATTCTATTGGCAACAGAGAGGAGTCAAAGCTTCCTTAACAGCAGTTCTCACTCAATGGCTCTACACTTACCCCAGTACATACTTTTAAAGGGGCACTCTGGGGTAGGAAACCTTGTTAGTAGAATGGCAAAGACGACAGATATATTTTAAGTAGTGACTGCATTATAAAGGTTATATCATTGGGGTTTTTTTTTCCTTTAGAGAAGTCAGTCATTTGTGAATACAGAGTCACTGTGGACAAGACTAACTCCACAGCCCCAGCAGCATTTCAGTAACCAGAAAAAAAAAACCCATAATTATTTTAATTGCAATGTCTTTAAGACTTAATCTCTAATAACATTATAGCAGCTGTTTCTGCAATCTATCTCACTTAAAGAAATTGAATTGGTCACAAACAGCTGTTCCTGAACAGCAGCCACAGAACATAAATTGCAAATTTTAAGGTCACAACATGCAAACTATGGAATTGTGATTTATGTAAAATTTCATAATGCAATACCAAGCCATCTGAAGGCATATAAGGTACACCCAGCAACTATGAAATAGAGATTCATTTACTTTTTAAGTGTAAAATAATTATTATCTGATAACCAATAAAATTATGAGATCTAATGCCTGGACACTAAAGTCAAAAAAACTTGAACAAAAAAATGAGGCTGTATATGTTGAACGTTGAAAATAAGTATCATCCTACTAAGTACAATACAGACTTCATTCTACCTCCTGGAAGAAAGATTTGACGTCCTTCTGAAATGAGCACTCTTCACTGATCTGCCCTGACTTGTTTAATGCCGGAATTATTGACGAAAAATGCCATCCACCATCAAGCTGAAATAAAATGAATCACCAATGGTGATCCTTGCATTTCTCAAAATATCTGAAAATAGCATCACTAACTATGTAACATGGATATCACAGCATTAAAAAAATACATGTTGAATGAAGACATTCCTACTTCTAATTCTTTATTCTTCAAACACTCTTCTTTACAATGGTCTATGGTCATTTAAGTACACATAGATATTATTCCTTTAAGTATAAATAATATAATATTAATTAATCCTTTGAAATCTGAACAAATGTTTTTGTTTCATGCTTGACTTTTCTAGTCATATTTCACATTAGCTAAAAAGCTATAGCTTGACCAAAACCAATAAAGCCAATGAGAATTAAAGGTGGTTCAACGGAATCAACTTTGTCACAGCTCCTGGATCACACTCTGGTAATTTAGTTAGCTTATCCAAAATACTGCAGGTCTTCAAATCACAGACAAAACTTTAATTAAAGGAGCCACAATGACCACTTGATGTTACTTTTTAACCAAAATATTGGTACAAATAAGAAAGATTGTTACAACAAATTGTCATTTTGTGTAACAAATGACAATCAAGAAAAGTTACTAGACATGTTGCTAACAGTTGAATTTTTATATGGTTGGTATTATTATTAAAAATAAAAAGGCAGGAAAAGGATAAATTTATAAAATCTAAACTTTTCTGTGACTATTATTTATACAATGGAAAATTTTGGCTAGATATCTTTTAGAAATGAAAAATTACTGTGTAAAAGCACTGGTAATCTGGCCCATAAAATCCAAGAAAACACTAAAATAAAATATTCACTCATATTTTATCATGGAAGTTTCTAACCACACAACAAATTAATTTACTTCGATTATATAAACACTGTTGGACTGTCCCCACTCTGTGCACAGATTTTCAGCATATGCTTTTAGAATCTGCATTTCTGCACTCTCTTCCCTTTTCTCTCCATAATATACAGTTTATGAGACAGACTTCACATACACTGTCTATACCGCGTAAGGAGGTCTACTACCATGCCAGATTGCTTAAGTAACCCAGCTAAGCAGAACTTCCATTTAACAAAATGAATAAAAATATCTTTTCTCTTCATCCATAATTTATCTTGTTGGTTGCCAGGAACTACATAACTGAGAAAATATTTCTTTAAGAAACTTCATAAATATTTAGCAAGGGGTATTTCACCCTTGAAACTGAATAACAACTTAACTCCTATTAGTAATTGGACCAGCATTTCTCTATATAGAATATCTACTCTAAAATAAATTTTAAAATATTCTCATCAATAAACATTTATTTAAGGAATTAGTGAGTTTGCTTCACCTAATATAATCTATAACACAAATAAAACATTTCATGTCCTAACTATGAAAGCTATTAAAAGCAGAAGTGCAACCGCTCCTTTATCACAAAGGATATGAACATTTCAAGTCACAGAGTCATAGAATCATAGAATAACCAGGTTGGAAGAGACCCATCGGATCATCGAGTCAAACCATTCCTATTCAAACACTCAACTATGCCCCTCAGCACCTCATCCACCCGTCTCAAACACCTCCAGGGAAGGTGAATCAACCATGACCCTGGTGGGTAGCCTGTTCCAGTGCCCAATGACCCCTTCTGTGAATTTTTTTTTCCTAATGTCCAGCCTGAACCTCCC
>WAAB01002460.1:0-15165 GCA_013389865.1 Piaya cayana | reverse complement strand
GGGAACACCGCTTGTAACTGGCCCCTTTTGTTAGCTTGATTTAACACCATTTACCACCACTCTCTGGGCCTGGCCATCCAGCCAGTTTTCCACCTAGGAGAGTGTGCGCCTGTCCAGGCCAGAGGCTGACAGTTTCTGAAACAGAATGCTGTGAGAAACTGTCAAAGGCTTTGCTGAAGTCCAGGAAGACCACATCCACAGCCTTTCCCTCATCCAGTAGCCAAGTCACTTTATCATCGAAGGTGATCAGGTGAGGAAGGCAAGACCTGCCTTTTGTACACCCATGTTGACTGGGCCTGATCACCCAGTTCTCTTGCATGTGCTTCATGATAGCACTCAAGATCACCTTGTCCATCACTCAAGATCACTCAAGTCCATCAATGCAGTAGGAAAACTGAATGTGCACATCTGTATGAAGGTGAATGGGAATTCTCAAACAGAGAAATATTCATGGAGTTATACTTTGAAACACAGTTCTGAAAAACACAGACAACAAAAGATGATGAAGCAAATATTTAACATCAGAGGAATTTCACACTGCGTGAATAATCTTGGGACAGCCCATCAGTGTTTAGTATTTTCAGCAGAGCATTTTATCCTTGGAATCCAAAATTAGTGTGGAATGTCCAGTAGCATAAGACAGTGTTCGCACCAAAGAAAAAATTATTTACATGAAATGAAACCAAACTTGACTTTGAAATGACACAGTTAGCACACAAAATAAATTTTAAAGCATATACAGAATCGTTTTTCACTGATGCAGTAAGACCTGTACGTTTCTGGCACCATCAAAAGGAAAGTTTCAGCACACTGTTTTCTCTTCTTAAGGAAATAAAGCATGTCATCACATCTACAAGAGTTGAATAATGAAAGGATAAATTCTACTCTGACATACTGATATAAATTGAAATATTAAGTAGTTCTGGAACTGGTAGCACAAGTGCATTAAATAAGGCATGTAAAACTGAAAATGAAGCAAAGAGAAAACTGACCTGAAGTTTTGAACAGTATCTCGCATCTTGACATTCAAAATGTGAGCCTTCAAGATACATCTTCATCGTCCTGTATTCCAAGAGGCTCACCAGTGTTTAGATGTAATGTTAACCCAAGAGGCAGTGAGAGGTATGCAGCATGCTCTGCATCATCTTTATTTAAAGCCAGAGTCAGAGGAAAAATCCCAGAAATAGGATTATTTCTAGAGCAAAACCTCATTTTAAAGTTGATAATTTCCAAACTAATTAGTAGCTTGGATCACAGATTTAAATTAAATAGAATCACAGAACAGACTGAATTGGTCTTGAACACTTTCAGGGAGGCAGCATCCACAAATTCCCTGGGCAACCTGTTCCATTACCTCTCCACCTGTAGGCTCTTCAGGTACTGGAAGGCCACAATAAGGTCTCCCTAGAGCCTTCTCTTCCCTAGGCTGAACAACCCCAACTGTCTCAGCCTGTCCTCATAGCAGAGGTGTTCCAGCCCTCCGATCATCTCTGTGGGCCTTCTCTGGACCCGTTCCAACAGTTTCATGTCCTTCTTATGTTGGGGATTCCAGAACTGGACACAATACTCTAGGTCGGGTCTCATCACAGCAGAGTAGAGGGGTAGAATCACCTCCCTTGACCTGCTATCCACACTTCTTTTGATGCTGCCCAAGACATGGTCAGTCTTCTGGGCTGCAAGCACACACTGCCAGCTCATGTCAAGCTTCTCATTAATCAGCATCCCAAAGTTCTTCTCTGCAAGTCAGCTCTTAGTCACATCATGCCCCATCCTGTATAGAAACTGCGGGTTGCTCTGACCTAGGTGTAGGACCTTGCAGTTGGCCTCACTGAACCACATTTACTGTATGGCTTGGAAAAAGCCACAGTATCATCATTTCTTCAGTGTTTGTTTAGTGCTTGTCAATAATTCCTTTTGACACAATATGATGAACACAGTAGAGAAAAAGAAGGTAGATCTGACAATTCTGAAATGCAAATTGTAGCATATTTTAAAATGGAAAAGAATTCGAACCACACCTACAAAATCTTCAGGCATATATAGGAGATGAAAAAAAACCTGAAACAGATGAAAGTAAGAACTTCACTTGTTCTGTGCTTATCAATAATGTCCTTTTGACACCATATGATAAACATGACTTTAAGCTGAAAAACTTTTATAGAAATAAAGTCTGGTAGTTATGTGAGCTATTGATCACTGCACATTTGCTTTCACAGCACACAAGCTCCCATTAGGCAGCAAGTCATTCTACTCTGTTTTACTTTTGCACTGCATCCCACTCCCTAAAAGGGATTCTCCTTCCAAGCACAAACACATAAACATGGCATCACTCAGAGACTGAAAACACTGGATTAAGATGTTTTACACAATGGAAGAATATGAGAGTCAGCATGATGAAGTAGTGACCTACATCATGGTCATGACAATCTCCCAAGAGGTCAGCAGTCAGAGAAACCTTCTTGTGTGATGCACAAGATAGCTCACAGATATCTGACAATATATTTGACCCACCCCAAAAGTTTACCCATGCCTGGTACATTTAATAAGTTAATAGATACAAATGGACCTTTACAATATCACAAAAAAATCAAGACAAATGAGACCAGAAGAAATCTTCCATTGTAGAAAAACTAGTTTTAAAATAAGAGGAAGAGGTAACAAAAATCATGACTTCTTACAGAAAACCTGCCTGCCTAACTATTATTATGCTGGAAATACAAACTGAAGAAAACAATTAAATTAACCTCAGCTGTCTTTACATTCAACAGAAGGCAAAATGAAAAAAAAAGTGAAATTGTTCGTTTCTGAAGTTAAAAGGTCTAGATTTATATGATTGTGAAAAAAGGGGGAAAAAAAATTCAGTAAACAACGTGCAGGCTGCTACTGCTAGTCAATCAAGAAAGCCCCTTATGTACTAGTAATGCTTCTTTAAGAACCTCCTAGGGTGCCCTTAGCATAGAACAGCATAATATTTTACAGTGGCCATATTTATGCGGAATGACAGAGCTGAGATGAGTGCCCTCTGAAGAATCCTATGAACAGCAAAAAGCAAGGGAATAATGCTCCCTTGTGACCGAGTCATCAACAAGACTCACTGATACATCTTCATTTCAAGCCATGTCTTGGAAAAAAAAGTAAGCAGGAAAGTTCCAAGCATTTCAGAAAGGAGACAAACTTGTCTTTTTTTTCTGGAATCTGCTCTCCTTATGGGATTCTTCTGAAGGCCTCTGTGTGTGTTGTATTAGATTTGACACAAGGAGGGGGTTAAAGTTTTCCAATGTTTATTAACTAATGTAAAACCCATTAGGTCCAAGTATAGATGTAGAATCTCACAATGACTATAAAAACACATCTATTTTAGCATGAAACATCTTTCCTTCAGCATTAGTAAATCTTTCATAAACCTCAAGACAATGCCATCCTGAGGGACGTTTTATCCTTTAGTAACTCTTCTGTGGAAAGAGAATTGAGCTGTCAAGGCAATTGAGATGGAAGTTAATCTGTAAAGTCTGCACCTTGTCCACTGCAAGTTAACACAGTGGCTAATAAAACCTTAGTGATTTTTCTCTTCTTCTGTAAAACGACTAAGGGATATATCCTTCTGCCAAGATGTTAATCTGGGGTCATCTCTGGTTTTGGCTTGAATTTTGCAACCTATTTTTACCTACTAGCGTCACTGACAGTAGAGAATGTAAAAGAAGATGTGTATAAGACAGCCATGCAATCCTTTGGGGGTAGGGATGTAGGCAATGATAGGTACATAGTAAAATAGCTGAGATTAAAACTGGAATGCAAATAAATATTTTTTTTAATCCTACTAGATTAAGAAACTGATATAGCCATCAGAGTTCTGACAAGCATATGGCAAGTCCAAAACCCCAAAGACTACAACTTTTTTTGAGCCATTCTCCAAACTGTTTTTCTCTTCTTGAATTACCTCAAGTGGGAAGAGCTATCAAGAAAGCTTGTTTGTTCAGAAAATGGAAACAAACAGGCATTTTTTGCCCTTCCTGAACAGCCTGATGTTCCTTATCATTAAATGGTTATATCCCTTCCTAGCAGTGAGTGACGTTTCACCTGTGGGTTCACCTTAAAGATGCCTTATAATTTCATGATGCTTCCAAAGGCAGACAAGAATCAAGACACAGCGGAAGAATAATGGTATCAAGTCAAGTCATAACACACAAGTGTAAGCATGTTAATAAATATCTTCTAAAAGATTCATTAAAAGCCTATATCCTTTTAAGACATTTCTAAAAGTCTGTACTTTAAAATGAATACCTTGTAATCTTTTATTTTACAGAATGTGAAATGGAAGTGTAGATTATGAAAGCCTAGTTAAACCACATTACGCACACTTCAGATTACATGTATTCATTTTTCAGAGCAAATTTACAGTTTCTTCCACCTGCACTGTATGGCCCACACAAAAGCAAATCAAGGATATTCAATTACTTATGTCAAGTGCAAGGATAATGAGGTTTTAGTACAATTTTGTTCCATAAAATTTCATTAGTTACTGGGGTCATATTGACCTGTTATTAGATAATGTTTTGCCACATCTTATGGAGATTCTGCAGCCTCATTCAGGCCCCATTAATAAACTGAAAAATCTGTCTTCTACAGGAAGATATATTCAAGAAAACACAAAGGATTCAGGATAAAAGCAACAAAAACACAGCACACACGCACACCTGCCCCCAAAGAAAAAATAACAAATAAAACCCAAACTCAAAACTAACTCTCCAAGCTATTGGAAGAGATAAAAGAAATTGGGAAGTTTGATAAAATGACTCCTCCTCCCATCACCAAGGCTGTTTGTTATAGGTCTGGCAGCAAAATAAGCCTGCCTCATTTCCATTTAACATCAAGGACAAGAACTGGCCAAGCTATTTTCATGCCTAAGCTACGCTGCCCTAGTCATCCTGACTATGGACGCTCTATCACTTCTTCAGCTCTTGCTTCTTACCTGGATTAGCCTAATCCTGGTTCCAGCTGGCATTCTCTAGTACAATCTCTTCTTTTTAAGAAGAAATGATACTTGAGTGCATTAGTAGCTGATGACAGGAGAGGGCATATGGCAGATACAGGGAGGAGCTGCCACTACAAGCAAAAATGGTCAGGCAATGTCACTTTTGGGAGCTCTGGTTATAACTATAGATGGTGTGGGGGACTTTCTTATGTCTCTGAAATGAACACTGAACATCACTAAGCAATGAATATTTTAGCCTATGTTTTTGCAGAATAGAACAGAAATCAATTACACACGAAGAGCTTTATTGTGATAGAAAAATCCTTGTCACAGAAGACTGCACCTGACTGCTAAGAAATTCCAACGAAAGTGCAAAGGACAAAGTCCTTTTTCCCCTGAAATGCCTAGCTCTGATCTACAACAATAAAGTCATGGAGTAAACATCCGAGATGAAACTCCAGAAAAATAGATACCTGTCTCAGATTCCAATAGGACAATCTGATTTGTTTACAGAAAAGTTATGCAAAGGTCTGTGAAAACATACATGCTCAGTGCATTACAACACATCTATTCATATTAATTGAAGTTGACTACCAAAGTAATTGGGTTATAAAACTTATGGGTGGCTGCTTTTAGTAAATAGATGTCTAAAGAAATAACAAGGTAGTCAGAGCACAGATTTAACTGTCTTGCACTTCTTACATATGTTTCTGCTGTGTAATTTCTGTGTCACAACATGTTTAACTCACTTTTGTGTATTCACATCATGACCATGGCAAATGCCTGAGTCTGTCCCACACTGTCCCCTGAGGTGCTCAGTGGGGTCAAAAATTGATATGCCTTACAGTTAAAAACAACACGCTACAAAAACAAAGCAACTAATGAAATATCAAAGCATCAAAGCAAGCATGACCATAAGCAGAGACAATGAGACACAAGGGTGTTTTATCCATTCTTTCTCAGAGAAGGTAATGGACCAATTCTAACCAATACTGTACTGATGTCTATCTTATGCAATGGGATGTATACATACACTAATTATTTTTCTCATTTCTGTAGACTGCCTTTCTGCTAGGATAAATCCAACACATCTTTAACTCTGATCACTTGTAAACTAAAGCAGCCTCAAAAAATCAAAAGGAAAATAGAAGAAGAAAGATGATATAGTTTTGTACTTGAGAAAATGTAAACTAAACTATCTTCAAACTATTCATGCACAGCAATACTGTATGGAAAGGAAAATAGTTTACTGTCAGGTTTTTTCAAGTGCAGTATGGAGTCAATTAGGGATCTATGGCTATAGCTGGTACAGAACCAGAGCTGATAAAAATAAACTGTATCAGGAAATCACAGTCATTCCAGCACCAAAGGAATACTGCAATATGGGAAAGAATCTCAAGAAAAGTAACAAATTGGAATTAAAGATACATTCTTATTAAGTCCGAAGATTTCATAAATTACAGCCATATTAGATAAAATGAGGACATAATAACAGAGATTTCTAAATCCTCATAACTCTCTATAAACCTCTTAAGCCCTAGGGCTTAAGTCAATAACTTGCAAAGTTAAGGTTTCTATTTGCTATATTTTCCACTTCAGTGTGTTTCCTGCATACAGGTTAAAGAGTTGTGCTTGAAGAACAATACAGACTGATAAATCAGAATAGCAAAGACATTTCCAAGTCATCTTTATTCACTGATTCTCCCTTGTCTCTTACGAATCTGACCCCAACTCCTTCAGCAGTCCTACTGCAATGAGTTGTCTTCATATTTATATTCACTCCTGCTTTGTTTGAGTTCAGATAAAGTGGGTCGTCTAAGAGGGAGTTGTGCAGCTTCATTAGTTTACTCACAAATTTTGAGATGCAGACCATGAATTATTTTACCCACTACATACACTTCAGTGCCTGACTGTGCCCATCTACAAGGGAATTTTGATAGGAATGGGTGGACTCGATGATCCGGTGGGTCTCTTCCAACCTGGTGATTCTATGAATTATTACATATTACTTCCAGAAATTTTGATTCAGAAACAATATTTTTTGAAAAGTAGCACTGGGTCTTTTTTTTCCTAAATATACAGAAAAAGGTCAATGCAGCTGTACTCAAGGACAAGGAGATAGCAGGTATCTAAGTAATTATATATCTTTATTCAAGACAACACCTGTAGACCATTTTAAAACACAGTGACATTATAAAGCAATCTCTGTTTGGTTTGGGGTTTTTAAATACATATAATTGATCTCCACCCCCCTTTCATTTCTTTTATATACAAGGCCCAGGTAAAATGAAAAAGTCCCTGAGCATTACACTCAGCAAGAGTCTGCTACCCACCATGGACAGCAATCATTGCTATCACAAGATCACTGGTGACTGACAAAAAATGGAACAGATAAATTCTGAAAATATTGTGGGTTGATTTCTCAAACTTCATAAAATAAATAAGCTCACTGTGCAATCCAACAATCAGATAAAAATAATTGGAAAAGCAACATGGGGTGAAGCTATCATCACTGAGTATGAAAGCTATGTAATAATGGCCTACCTCATGTGTAAATCAGAAATCTGAATAAGTACATGGTAAATACATCCATCACTGAAGTCCATACGGATCTTACAGACTTAAACAGGTACAAAATCAGAGCTCAGCAGTAAGCAGAGAAAGTTCCAGGCAAGGAAGATGTATGTATCTGTACTGCAATTTTTTTTTATTCTCAAGAATTAACAAATATATAGAAAAGGAATAAAAGCATCATGCTCAGTAATTATAGTATGGAAATCTAAAAATTCTAGTCAGTTGGTGATTCTATGGCTCATTGTGTAGTAAGTAGTGATCCTACTCTAACTCCCTACAAAACAGTGACCTCAAAGACTGCTGTTTGGTAGCAGTTGTAGCAACCACAAATATTAGATGCTATGCAGAACGTATCATCAAACTTATAGGATAGAAATAACTTTGTTTGCAACTATCCATCTCTTGTAAAGATGGAACTTTTGGTAAGGGTACATCTCTGGGGATGTACTATCTCTTAAAGACCCAGGACAGCTATGCTGCGGGACCTGCCTTCAGTGAAAGTGGAAACAAAAGGAAACCACAGACTCCTAATGCCAGTCTTGAGGCACAGAGAATAGTTACTGCTGCACCCTAGCCAGATTGCAGAAAATTTATGTGCATATATATTCAGAGCAGTGGGACCCACACCAAAGGACATAGGGAGCTCTGGACAAGGAGCAGTGCTCAGTACATTGAAACCTCATTCATACTAGCTGTGCTGACTTGCCTGACAACAGAATCACAGTAAGAGATAAAAATGCTCCAGAAGTTTATCCTAATTTTAATGTAGGTTTTTTTCACAGTGGGACTCCTTGTAGACTTAACTGTTGTCAGATGCCTCCTCTGCCCACCAAAAACTGCCTCTTTCCCTTCTGAATCTATACCCTTCATCTACCACTCAACCTTGCCAAGACCACAATTGAATTTCAAAGATCCCCAGTTCCTTGGGGTCCCACATAATCACTGTGGATTCCATGACAACCCTATTATATAGATAGATTACAGATACTATGTAGACATAAAACGTGGTGCAAAAGCACTCTACAGAGTACCATATAACCCTGGTACCTGCATTACACCTGTTCACTTCCTCCCTGCTTATGTATGCGAGTCTTTGAATACTTAGGAACAGTCCGCATCTGGAACTTCTAACACTCAGCCAGAAGATGACACACAGGAGTGTATTCCAGGGTATGAGATGGGTACCACTCTTAGGTAAAACAGTTTAGAAATTATAGTGAGTTTATGTGCATGTATAACTTTACAATGAATTTGCTAGGACTGTTTTCTTTGACTAGGAAGTACAGCACAAATAAGTTAACCAGCTGCTGCTCCTCCAGCCTGAAGGACCCTGTCATTATAACCAAANGAGGGGTGGCAAAGGAATAGAAGCTAGTGTATTACTTCTGTAATAATTTGCAGTTGGAGCAAAGCACAACACTAATACAGAGCAAACTGAAAAAGTTAGAGCTTTCACCATTCATTTATTATTTCAGTTCTTCTCTTCTTTTCCCTGGGGAACATGCTTTTTTTTTTTAATTTTAACTATAAGCCGTTCACCTATTATCTGTCATGCCCCATGGTCAATGAATAGTAAGAACATAGACCAAAAATTTAGAAAGTGTTTGACAGACAGTATAGAGGGGTTTTTTTTCTTAACAACTGCCTAAAAACAATAAAGGGGCAATGGAGTTTATAAAGACATTGAGAACATTTCTAGAAAAATAAGATGAGATGACAGCAAACAGACTAAGATTTCTGAAGTAAAATTATCACCAAAATTACTTTTTTTTAGAAGGATGCTAACAAAAATATTTAGACCATTCAGTCATAATTCTTTCCCTCAGAGAAATTTACTTGTTATGAAATCCTATGAGCAGCTGCATTTCCAGTATCCCATGCAATATGGGTCACAAGCCACTATCAAATGAAAAAGTATCTTCATTCAAATATAGGCTGCAGATTCAAAGAGCACACACACACACTACACTGCAGTCCCACTGCAGAACTGCTTGTTTCATCTCAGAAGAGATGAAAAGTTTAGGAGGACATATTTGACTCTCAAAAGATCCCAAATTACAGCTACCTATAGCAATGGCAGGTGGTGATCTTAGACTTAAAGGTATGTCACTTTCTGGTAGTTTTCCAGGTCTTAATACCCTCTAGTTTGTGCAGAGAGTCTACTACAAAAAAGCTGGTACATCCTGACAACACAGAATAACACAAAGGCAAAATACAAGCATTGGAATGAGAAGCAGTACAGTCCCATGTGTAACCTATGATCTATTTATTCCTATCTCAGCAGGACCAGTCAGTGTCTTCACTTTGTACACTCCCATTTCTATGTCTTCTTGGCATATCTGTGTTTCATATTATGGCCACCTTGCTTAGTCATGTCCGTATATTGTTCCACATAATATTAGGCAAACCTGGTTGTGGATACTACCTTCTGCCCTATTCAAATGCCATTTCATTTAGTTTGTCTGAAGGTGTATTTATTTATGCATATCAAGAACTCCAAGGGTGGAGTCCTCCAAGAGCAACAGAAACTACTTGACTACTAAAGCACTGTCCTTCAAGACTGCTCAGGCAGTACTAGAATGATGAATTGCATGTTCTAGTGACATGGGGCCATACTTCTTTGAATTATGCATGACTGCTAGTTTAATAAAGCACCATGACTCATACAGTTTTAAGGACAGAAAGATTACCATCCTCTATAGCAATAGATCTATTAATATTGGTTTCACAGAACATTGAGAAAAGCCCTTCCTACCTGGAAACCTTAAAAACCACAGGAAAAGAGCAGTAATTTCAAATTCAGTCGGGAGAGGACAAGGGGCAATATGCCCAAAACACAAAAACACAGCAAAGAATTACATATTTTGCATTATCACTAATAACACATTTTCAGCAAATTCTTTACTTCATCCTATCCCATTTTACTCCCTAGCTTTTCTTCAGCATTTAATAGTCCACATTTTCAATATGTTCCATTTGCTTTACTTTGGTAATCCCAGTTCAAGAGAGACAATTAAAAAAAACAGGGATGCCATCAAGTGTACTCCACAAAACTGGAAGGTCTCCAAGATGAGTAAAGCATTGAAGAATACGACATATTAAAGACAGTTGAAGTAGTTGGGTTTCCTTAGCTCACAGAAAAGATGGCTTCCAACACTTAAAAGGTAGTTGATAGATGAAGATGAATATGCAAGTACAGTCTACATGAAGATGCATAATAACACAACCAGAAGAACAGGGAGAAACTGAATCAGTGGAAATACCAACTTGAAGTAAGAAAAAGAGATCCCCACTTTGAAGACCACTGAACATTCAAAAGAGGTGCCAGAGAAGTGGTGCAATCTCCCTTACTAGAAATATTCAAGACTCAGCTTGACAGGGTCACTAATAAAGTAAACTAACACCCTGCTTTCAATAGAAAGTTGGACCAGATAAGCTTCAGAGTTGTCTTCCAATTTAGACCTTTTTTTCATTATTTCATGCAATAAATACACTGAATTTTATGATGCATGATTCTCCAAGCTGCCACACTGCTTAGCCCATTTTCATTCTTAGTACATTCCACAGAAGTCTGTTGGCCACCCTTTGAACAGTTAGGAGCCGTAAATATTATACTATATGAAATAGAAATGCATGTGTCTTACACATGCTTCCTTACTGTCATTCTAGATGTGCTTGCTAAGGGGAAACACTTTTTCTCTAAGGGATTTCCCACTGTGTCCAAGTTTCCTGAACAACTCATCACAGCCCTCTTACTTGGCACCAGCACCTTCCACCACATTGCTTTGATCAATTGTAGCAGCTGTCCTCTGCATGCTCTGTTTGATTTGTGGTTCTGGAGACAGACCTGCAAGGAGAAGCCCCACCAAGCGCAGCACCAGCAATGGAAGTTTCTGTATATCCGCTTGGACCTTGAATAGTGAATGTCTTCTGATATATGCACAAAAGGAGAGTGGAAGGTGAGCAACAGAGGAAAAAAGAAAGGAGAGATGTAGCCTAAGGGCTGTCATAGAGTTCAGAGCCAACCATCCCCATCTGCCAGTGCTCAATCAAGGGCAGTATGAGGACTCCAGGAAAAGTTGAGGAGCCAAAGCAAGCTCTTCGCCTAGTTCCTGCCCTGTTCCTTCACAAAGAGACATCAGAGAACTCCTGGTTGTTTGTCTCTTCTTTCAAGTAACAAGTGTTAGGGCAAGAGGAAATGGCCTTATATTTCACCAGAGAAGGTTTAGACTTGATTTTTGGAAAAAATTTCTTCACTGTAAGGGTGGTCAAGTTATGGGACAGACTGTCCAGGGAAGTGGTTGAGTCACCGTCCCTGGATGTATTCAAAAGAAGTGTAGGTGGGGTGCTTAAGAACATCGTTTAGTGATGAACGTGGCCGTGTTAGGTCTACAGCTGGACTCAATGATCTTAAAGGTCTTTTCTAAACTAAACAATTGTTTGATTCTATCTAAGTTGGATAGGTATTGTATTGTACAATGTTCTTAACGGTGATTTTTCTGTAGTAGATAATCACTTAAATTTATAGCCATAAAGAAATATATAACTTCTCATGAATGTTGCTGCAATACCTTGGTAGATGTATAGTAGCCTCTTTTATATGTGTTTGTAATTCAATGCAAATAACATTTCAAAAAATGTTTGTGTAAATGTATTTTTTTTAATATGACTTCTTAGTAATGGATAAATAAGAATAAATGTCCGTCAGTGTTGTTAGTCTCTGTTTCCTGTACAACAGTCCTTTTAAATTGTTCTTTGATATACCTTAGTATAATTCTATTTATTTTTTTCCTATTGTATGTCAATAGAATTCATAATCTCATGAAAGAAGTCATAACATAGAAGAGGTAATATTTTCCCATCTAAAGTAAGAGCTTTGCACGTGTTCCTGCAAAGTGGGATGATCTTACTTATTATATCTCATATGACAGAATCAACATTTAGCTCCGAGAAATCCAGTTGACAGACAAAATTCTCAGTGAAAAGCCACCTTCCACATTTTCTATTTATGCAGAGTAATTCTAATTACCACTTACTCATACAGATGTTAACTGAGGAGTACATCAAAGTCCTTCTATCACATGTTCTCCAGTGTTCGTCTACATCGACTGTTCACTAATTAATCATTTGTTAGAAATTATGTTTGAGTAATCACTTCCTTATTTATCATAAATAACCTCTAAAAGTTTTTACTGTGGTTTTCAAGCTCTTTGTGCTTTTGTTCTTTAATACTGTTTCTGAGAAATGTGGATTAGTATTTGTCTTCACTCAGTTCCAGAACATAACTACCTTGAACTTTTTTTTCCCATAACAAAGACATCTTTTTCCTTCAAAACATATCTTGATGCCCACAGTGCTAAGTCTATATGTAAAGTTTTCCTATATATCTATGAAAAAAGGAGAGCATTGCTAATAGGTTAGCTTCAGCCAGATGACTGTGCAGACATGCTGATTTAGTGGCTATATAAGCATCCAATTCCAGAATACTAATTACATAGGGTAGTTCACCCATGTATCTGAATTGTAACTATTAATGAAAGTCAAAGTTTTGAAACAGAGATAGTCCCTATGAGACATCATTTTGTGGAATATGTTTTTCTTCATTACAGAGCCCTCTCTAGCCTATAATGCTGCTATTAAAACTTTTTGATCAGATCATCCCATAGCACTCAAAGAATATGTCTTATACAGCATAGAATCTAATTCATTAGCTCATATACACATAATACAAGTGCTATATGTCCATGCAGAATCTTTTATGACCAGTTTACTAAAACACTGTGCGATGTGCACACCTATCTCGGGAACTGGCGAATAACGTAGGGTACTTACACTTGAAAAAATATATTGTTTACTGTACATTTAATTCACTGAAGTTTTACCAATCTTCAGAATTATTTCTTATCATAAATTTGATATTACAGTAATTACTAAAAAAGTTAGAGCTTTCCTCAGTTTTATTTTCAAATATATTTGGCCTTAATAGTTAATGATCAAAACTCTTACATACTTCTGCATTTTGTTTTCAGATTAATTAATTTGCATGAGAAATAGTAAGATCTCCTCCACTTACTTAAAATTAAATGGTCATTACAGTCATATATTTTTTTCTGCTCTTCAAATTAACTACTGAAAAGACTACTAACCAATCTGCTGCTGGATTGGAAGGAGTACAAGTTCCCTCTGAAACACTTCAGAACACCACAGGATTTAAACACACCCAAAGTGAGAGTTCGTTTTTGTGTTTTGTAATCAAAAAAATTGACTTAATTATGTGATTGAAAGCAAATATTTAAACATTCAGTTCAACCAGTGTCTAAAAGAAAGTGGTAACATTTAAATCCACTGTGGCACCACTAATGAAGACCGATTTTACTCCATAATATTTTTGCACAGTACGTGTAAAAGGCTACTGATTAATAACTAGAAGTATTCATTCTGCAATAATGCCTTCTATCCTCTTAGCTGGATCATTACTCATGAAACCAACTTATCTTCCGCCACTATAACACGGCAACTATAGTGTACTCTTTCATTTTCATCCTCAATGGATGGCTATAATTGACTAATGATGTGTTGATACTACCTAAGCAATAACGTACTTACCCTGTGTTAGCTTTTGTGTTGCAGAGTTTCATGTAGCTTCAACAGAAACACAAATATTAGTCTCCAAGGTCTGTTACACTAGATAGATCATTTCTTCCACAGCAGTCTAAAACTCCTGATTTTTTTTAATTCATGATTTATCTTAACATGAAGTGGGATTCCAAAGCTACTTCTTTCTTCTTAGTACCTAGCTCACAATTTGCTTCATTTGTCTTTCCAGAAAAAAAAATCTTTTGTTTATTATCTGTAAATTCTCATTTTATTTTTTTCAGATTACTTACAGAAAACACATGTCCAGACTTTCAAAGGACCGACTGTTTAGTGATTTATACATGTGACTAACAATTAAGAAAAAAAGAATCAGAGCGAAAACAAAATCAAAATTCTCATCCATTTCTATTTAAATTGAAGTAGTTTACATGAACACTTGTAATGCACTATAGCCATGTTACTGGAACTTTATAAAATGTATACAAGGCACTACCTGCCTTCAATCAATTTAATGATATGCACATATCATTCCTGTTAATGTCACTGAACACTACAATATCTTGTAAATATACACAATGGTGATGTTAGATCAAGAGATAAGACATATTGTTTAGCTAGAGCTAGTATTAAAATCAACCAAAAATCTCAAAAACAAAGCAAAATAAAGAAGTTATTTTGGAGCAGTTTCTTCTTACACACCATGTCATTTCTATTAAAAAGAATTTCTACAACTTCATACAAGACATGTCATACACAAATTATACTCAAAACCTCTACTGATCTTTTTCTCTTACAAAAAAAAATCTTTTTGCAGTTAAATGTTTCAAATAATATTTCAATTTTTACATTTTTGAAAATGAAATTTTCAGTGAAAGCATTTTTACCTATTTAATACAAAAGCATAGCTGGCTATGACATGAATTCAGTTCAGAGGCCATATATATCACAAGCACTGAATCTACTGAATCTGTGAAAGTACTACTGTACTTAAATTAAGGTATTATTTTTAATATAATATTTTA
>WAAB01002458.1:75140-87033 GCA_013389865.1 Piaya cayana | reverse complement strand
CTTAATTTTTTTCTCCAAAATAGTAGTAAAACAGAGTTATATTACATGTGTGTACTTTGAAAGTTGTATTTCTTCAGTTATTCAGTAGAAAATGAGGTTAAAAAAAAAACATATCTTCAATTGTGAGTTTACATTTTGAACTATTCATTTGTACTGTTATAGTTTCAGCCAGACTGAGATTCTGCCAGCTCTCTACCCAATGATGTTTATCAATGAACCAGGCAGAGATGGAAGAGAGCAGTGTTCTGAACACAGTAAAACTGCCATCCAGAGTGTTTTACCATATACATAAAAGTTATAAAAGGACTGAATGATCTTTCTGAGAGGCACAATACATTATATGAGTATTAAATAACAGAGAAGCTGAGACAAGAAACTTGTGATAAGGCAAAAAGTACTGGAAGAGACTTAGGCAAAAAGAAATGCACACAAAGGAACCCACAAATTCGCATAACATAGTAGAAAAATGAAAGAGAGAAATTCATTTCAAAGGCAGAAGGAATATCCTCTAATGGTTTAGATGTCTTTGTCAGTTCTGCATGATGTGATTATGCCTGAAAATTTCTGTGGTGAGAGTGGTGCAGAGTAAAAATATTCTGTTTTCACTGTCTTCTGGCACAGATATACCACTGGTTTTATATCTGAGTTCTTTTTCTCAGAAATCTCTATGTATCTTTATTTTTAACTTACTTTGTTCTATTGCTAATAGATTAATAAAAATACTGCTAAAGTAGTAACTTTTTGCCTGAAAACACAACATAGAGATAGACAGAGATAGATATTCTAGATGTTTTTATTATGCTTATGATGTATGCTGAGTCTATGTAGTTCAAATATTTCAGTTACTAGGACTGGCAGTCTTAGAAGAAATGTTTCTTTCCATAATGACTGTATCCTTGTACCCTCTTCTAGATTATCTAATATTTTTCTAAACATTCTTAACTCTTTTCTAACCATTTTTTTCTCTCTTTCCTAAACTATCCCTAAGCAAATCACCATGGAATGAATTGTACACTAGGTTAGGAGTGACTTTGAACTGAGGGATATTCATCAGGGTCAATAGGCCCAACATTTTCAAACTTCCCAAAGTTTCTAGGTAAAAGATGCATAGAAGGAAAAGAACTTTGTGGAAGCAATATGATTATGATGGTCAACACTTAGCTGATTAATTAAGATTTCACTCTGTAGTCCAGTACACAGAAGACAAATGCATGATGTATGTCTACATTTAACAACTCCAACTAAACTGCTTACAAATTACAATATTTCAATATAATTAAAGAAAAAAAACCGTTCTGGCATTCTGGTTTTCAGCTGAGATAATTCCTCAAAACATTGTTTGAAAGACCTAGAAAAGCACAGTTTCAAATGAATTCTGGCTAGCATCTTATTCTGCTTTAGATCTTGGGGTATAACTTTCCAGGGACTCTACTAAGCACTCAATTTTTATCCTCCATCAATAATCAGATTCTGTCAGCCATCATGTTATCTGGGAAAGCTAATTTCAGTAGCAGCATCATACTAAAATGGCCCTGCCACTCAAAGGTAATTGAATCCTTTTGAGACATTGCAAAAAATTATAATTGGTCCTTTTGAGATGGCAGCAACATCTTTAGCTTGGGCTAAAATATGCAGATACAGTATGTCTGGGACAATTTATACTTTTCTGTCTCTCTGGTGTCCCCTCTCTATTTTGTAAGTGAATCATGTTCCATAATATTGGAAAATTTTTCCTTAGTATCTAAACTTTGTAGAACTAAAGCTTTTTCAAATGAAACATAGATGTTCTTTGTAAATCTTTGCAGTCTGAATCCAAGTTTAGGCAAGAAAATCCAGATAGGCTTAGGCCAACTGATATTTTTATTAATCGGTATTTTTTTAAATGGTTTTTAGTGAAATAATAATGCTAAAACATTGTTTTAATAACATCTGCTAGTTTAATATTTGTTTTGACAGTGTAAGTTTGTTCAATCAAAACGTATATGAATGGGGCTGAAGGACAGCTGCTTTGATGAAAGCCATATAGAACTGCTCTCACAAGCTCTTCTGAAATGAACTGTTAAGATTTTTCAGTGTTGTATGCTGTAACAGCAAAATAAAATGACCAGAAATGAACAGTGCAGGATAAGAACAGAGTAAAGTTGATATGCAAAAATGCTTACTTAAAGGTAAATTTTTATGAAATAGCAGAACAAAAGTTTGGTTTTTTTTCACTAGCTGGCTAAACACCTTAGGGAAGTTGACTTGTTGCTTGGAAAGAAAAAAAAGCAGAGAGGGCAAAACAGAGCTGATAAACTGCTGCTTTCAACAAAAGATAAATCGCCACAAGAGTGTTTCTTCCGCATTTATGAGTGGAGAAGTTTTTTATCTTAATGAGGAATAGAGCTTTTTACATTTCTGTTTTCAGGTTTATTTTTATAAAATCTTATTTTCCCTTTTAATAATTAAGACTTAGTAAACACACAAAAATTATTCATTTATGAGGTTTCTGTTTGTTTCTATATTGCTTACTATTTAATTTGAACAGTCATGTTCTGGTAATATTATAAAATTTGTAGGGTAAAAGATTTATTTTTCACTTGTAGACTCCTATAATAGGTCTTGAATTGCAGGACTACTTTCAGTAAAGATTAACCAAAAAAATGGCCCCAAAGTGTTCAATGTTTCCCTGCAAGATATCAACATAAGAAGTCTAGAGCGAATGAGAAGAGTTAAATACTAGTTCAGATGTCAAAGATAATGTTGTGTAATTAACTGCCACTTTCACTCCTGTAGTATGTTCCACTTTGGCACATTAACAAGGGAGTCTCAGAAACCTAGGATCCATTTCACACTCATTAACACCTCCCTCCAGTCATCATTAGGATTAATTACAGAAGACTTTAAGCCTATTCAGAAATTTTGTATATTAAAATGATTTTTTGACTTTGTGGCTTCATTCTAGAACTGAGTTTAGATTTGTCGGGATAGACCCAAGATAGATCCAAAACAAGTTATAAGAAAGTGAAAGGAAAATACCTGAATTTGCTCTCCACAATCTTATCTGAACACTGTTAGACTCCCTTCACTTTTTCAAAGCAGACCTCCTTTACCATATGCCTGGAAACCTCTCTTAGCTGTTGCCAAATATACAGTGTACTTTAACTCTTGTGTTCTTGGGTTTTTCTCAGGTAAATTCTGCTCCTCAGTCAGGTAAGCACTGTGTGATATGAGCTTGAGCTCTGTCTTCCTACTTTGCTTGATGGTTTTCTGGCCACAAGTCCAGTCTCGCAGAAGTTCTGTGTCTGAATTACAAGCTTTTCCCACTGTTTCCCATTCCCTTCCCTTTCTCACCCCTCAGCCTGAACTCACACATTGCAATTGTTCTCTAAACAGATTTACCAAAAGATCTATGAGCCTGAAACAGATTATGCTGAAATGTTAAGTCCATATCTATAAAGCAAGACTAAGTTTACGCATGGTTGATTTCCAAGTTTAAAAAATATTGTAAAAGATGATTGCTCTTGTTCAGTTTCCAAAAGAAATCTAGTCTCCTGGATTAAACATATGTTCCAAGAAAAACAGTCAAGTATACAAGGTGAAATATTTACTAAGTTAACAAAAATGTAAAACTGATTTTACATTTTTTTTTCATTAGGGAAGTTTCTTTTTTATTGTTATTACTACTTGGCAACTGAATATATTGTGTTTTAGAGAAACAACAGTTCATATTTAGTGTCCAGCTTGATGCTAACATGATTATAGTTAGAATCACTTTATTGTAGCAATGTCAACAAGGTCTCCACAGTGTTGAACAACCCTTTCAGTTTAAAATTCTGTTGTCAAAATATTAGAATAGTGTCACTTCCAAAACAGTAAGAGTATCATATGTGTGAATTGAAATTCTTTTCCCACACTCCCTCACTTTCCTGCCTTTCCAACAAAAGTATTTGGATATCTGCAGCCATCAAAAGGCAGTGAGGAGTGAGGAAAATAAGTTGTTAAGTATAGTCATAGAATCATAGAATCACCAGGTTGGTAAAGACCTCTTGGATCATTGAGTCCAACTGTCCCTATCTGCCACTAAACCTTGTCCTTGAGCACCTTGTCTACCCATCTTTTAAATACCTCCAAGGATGGGGACTCAAGCATCTCCCTGGGCAGCTTGTTTCAGTGCCTGATGACCCCTTCTGAGATTTTTTTTTCCTGATCTCCAGTCTGAACCTTCCCTAGCACAGCTTGAGGCCATTGCCCCTTGTCCTATCACATGCTACTTGTGAGAAGATGCCAGCAACCTCCTCTCTACAACCTCCTTTCAGGTAGTTGTAGTTAGTAAGGGTTGCATTGTTGTCAATCACTGTTTTACTATACCAGCCGTTCAAGAAATTATTATACTGCAGTGAGAATTTCAGTGGATTATAATAGATAATCATAATGTTTGTAAGTAACATTGTTACAGAATGTTATAATAATTTTTCCCATCATACTCTGCACATGCATTGCTGTAGATAATAGATATCAGCAGAAAAAATAATGAAGAGAAACATGTTGTGCATGAAAAATACACACATATGCATAAAGAATTTTTGCTAAGATGGAAGCAGGAGGTAGGATCTTTTTCAGCTTAGAATCCTCTCCCAGAAGTGTTCCTTCCTCCTAAAATGGAACAGAAAAGAAAAGATAACAAAAGTTAATTTATTTCTCCTAAAGAGAAAAAAAAATGGCTTACAAAAGTTATGGTAGTGTGTGTAAGCAAGTCTGCTTGCAAATTCAACTTTGTTCTTCAGGATGGATTCAGGAATTTCATGTTTCTTTTTCTGGCTTGTATGGAATAAAAATACATCTATTAACTCTTCACAGGGTCTCTAGGCTCAAAAGTCTTCATATATTTCTCCAAGATAGGAAAGTTGGACTTTCTTCTCACTTTTAGGTCTTTTGAAATTGAATACAGATGTCACCAAACCCACTTCTATCTAGTTGGACAATGCAGCAAATTGTTTTCTAGTCTTGTTCTTCAGTAAAAATGGTTTGAAATAGGGATGTGATTTATCTGCAGTAGATACTGTAGGCATCTTCTAAGTACTTGCCTTCACATAGAAGATACCTTTATATCAATCATGGTGACACTACCATTATGAAGTAACTCCCTTCATTTAGCATATCAGAGGGGCTGCCCAGATGACCTGATATTTGCTGATGTACTCTCTTCAGGGTACTTTTAGACAAGATGCCTGTCAATACAGTAAGCAATACATATACTGTCTCAGAAGCAGAATGAATAGAGAAGAAGTATTTGACTTACCCACAGGCTTCTGTACATTACCTTGTTTGGGAAATCCTTCTTTGTCACTAGTATAGTGTCCCTAAGGAACTTGCCACAAAAAACCAACCCCAAAACTAAAAAAAAAAACACCCAGAAAAAATGAAGGAAAACAGATAGGTATGATCCATCTAGCAGCAAATGCTTTTAATGAAAGTATTGTGCCTCTAAACAAGTGCTATCCATTACCTCCTTTTTAAACAGATGAAAAATCACGTTGCTCTTATGGAATAGGTGCGAAACAGAAGGCACAAGAAAAATGACATTGAAATATGTGGGCTTTTTGACAGTAGTATTAGTCAGATCTTATAACCTGACCTTTCTGTTGTCAGGGACATTCAGTAAGGTATTGCTAAAGGGCAAGCATTTTCAGTAATAAGAACATTTATTTTATCAGTCATGGACTAAATAAATATCATCCTCTCGTGAATGACAATTTTTCTTCTCCCCACATCATTTTCAGTGCTCATGTTTACTCCCAAATATTAAAGAATATTCCAAAATGTTTCTGCAATGTTGAAAGAATCCCGAGATTAATACATACTGGTGGTACTCTTGCCACCATGGCCACTGCATGGCTCTGAACTTACAGACAGCGCTTGGAAGTATAGCCCTAGACAAGATGCAATTTAAAAGCTCCATGACTTAGGTCATAGCTTTAGGAAGAATTTGATTTAAGAAACATACTTCAGGAACAGAAACTTCTTTCTCTTACTGAGATGACTGCAGCAGCTGCAGTTTGTTACTGACCTGTGTCACCTCTAGATAAGATTTCCAAAATTAACTTAATGCGTTTGTGGCTGCAATTGATCCAACCAATCTAGCCAAGCAAAGGTGATCCACAAAACCAGGAAAAATATAGTATGGTAGTGTTGTCTTCTCCTTGCATCTTTAACAAGCAGCTAATATGGCTTCTGCAAACTCTCATACCAGGTGCTGGAGGTTCACACTGGTTTTGCACATGTGCATTTGAATGGGTAAAACAATAAAAAAACCCTGAAGCATACCATCCTATAAAATATAGAAATGTTATCCTTAATGATCAGAGGCAGGGATTGAAAGGAATGTTCCAGGTTGCGTTTTCTGTCATCAGAGTCACTATGAGCAATGTATTTCTTTTCCAACACACAAAAAACTGAATTGCACAAGGGTTAGATTTTTTCCACCTGGTTTTCAAAAAGTATCTTGAATGTCCTTGATTTTATAACTCTGGGTTATTTGAGGTAGGACTCTAGTCAAATCACATTTCATTATTTAACTTTGGTTTGGTCTACTAACCATGTACTGTCATGCTCACTCTTTAAGGAATAAAGTAAAAGAGAGATTAGATTAGTTCTTGCCCAAGGACAAAAAAACAACAAGAAGAGAGGCCCACACAGTGCTAGTATTTCAAAGAGCTGATTTTTAAAAGTAAAGAAAATCACCAGTTAAATTCATTGGAAAGTAAACATAAATGCGAATAGGAGTAGGAGCTTTAACATTTTTATTACAAAGAAAAATGATAACAGTGAGTAAAATCCCAGTCTAGGGAAGAAATTAAATGAAAGCGACAATATATATTTAGATATAAAATAGGAAATTGGTAGCACCAAAAAGAAAATAGAAGTTGTTATGTGTAGGAAATTTATGTCGATAGATGAGATAGCCATGAAAAAAAAGAAAATATATGACTGGCAGCACTATACTAAGGAGCTATGTATGAGGAACAAAAATTTCTTAAGCTTATTCAGGAGAAGAAGGTATTAAAATTGTTCATAATGATACAGAAAGAAAGGTTTTCAGTGAATGTTCTTTGTTTGTGGTACATGAGAATTACCTTTCCTAAACCATACTTAGTTAAGACATTATGCACTATAAAGGGCGTCTTGTTTCATATAGGACCCTTTCACAACTTAAACCTCAGAGATCCGGTACACTAATTCGTTTGAATAATAAACTCATTGGAATCAGTGTTTAGTACATTAAAAATGGCAATGAAACTCTGAAGTAATTGAATGAAACAGAATTTACAAACATAAAATATGATAAAGTGTAGAGAGAATACATTTTCAACTCTTTTTGCAACCACAGCAGCACCTATGACGGCACATGCCTTGATAATCCATCTACAATATCTAGCAATATCAAGGGTTGAGTTGCTTCTCTTGAATATTGTACCAATATTCATATGGAATATAAATAAAGGAAAAACTAAATTAGCCTGGAATTTGTTCTGAATAACACATAGGCACCAGTTAACTGTACTGTTTCTCTGTCAGCTGACAACTAGCTACTACACAGAAAATAAGTTTTGTCAAAAAAGGCCAAATATTCTTCTTAAAGGCTATTAAGAGGGGTTTACCTGTACAATGGGTAATTTCAACATCAGTCACGGCACTGCATGACAGCATATTCTCTAGATAGCAAATCTCTGCATAAACTTGAATACAATTAATTGTAATTAGTGACTGGATGTACAGGCAGGTAGAATACTTCATACATACATTAATATATAAAACTTTCAAAAAGTTTGCTACATGAAAAACTTAATTAATGAAAATCGTAACGACAGAGATCTACCAGGGCACAAATGTCACCGGTCAACAAATTTTCAGATTGTTCAATTCAGGAAATGTTCTTCAGTTCATCCAGAGATTCAGTTTTAACACTGCTTACATAATTGTTAACAAATTCATTTAAACAAGTTTAAAGCAATGTATTTAAAGTAAACTTCCATTAAGCTACAAAGGAAGCAGATATAAGTGCACAGAATAATATTCAAAGAATTGTAGCATTTCTACAGAACTGGAGATGGCATATTAAGGTAGGTAGACACCAAAGAATGGTGGTCAGTAGGCACATATTTCCCTTGTATACTCAGAAACTGGGGTCCTCCTTTCCACCCATAAACCATAGTTCTTTGGCTCATAGTTGCAGTGTAGCCTCCCATGTAAGACACAGCAATGGTCATAGTGTTAAACTGCAAAATCAGGAAAGAAATGCTTAATATTTTCTTCTTCAATGCAAGATCCAAGTGAACCAGCTAAGCTTAAGTGTGTCTCCAGCATACTGCAGATATCTTTGCTTTGAAGTTTATTGGTGTTTCTAGTAGTTGATTATATCTATTCCATGGGAGGTATTACCATATGCTATTACAAATCATAGCATGATCAAGGTTGTTTATTATTCTTCACAATGATTTCTATGATATTTTTAAATATATTGTCTCTCCATTTGTCTTATTATGTAATTCAGATTTGATTGGCCTCAATGTACAGGTACACATCATACATACTGCTAGATACAGATGTTAGAATTTTCTTGTACACTGGTCACAGATATGGGATTAGAGAGAATGCTGAAAAAGACTGAAAAATCACCTAAAATCATGACTTGAATGCAAGCACTGGATGACTTCCTAAAACACAAGTTAAAAATAACATCAAGCACTATTTTATGCTATTTATTTTAAATCCTTTAGTTTTGTCTTTTACCTATCTAACCACCCAATGACAGAATATACTGACATATGTGAAATTTTAAAACTAAAGATAGATCTCACAGCTATAATAAAATATGAGCTTAAAATCACCTTATTACCTAAAGTCTAAGCAATTGATCTCAAAACTATTATCTTCCAGCAGCAGTAGAATCACAGCTGCTCTGAGGTAAAGATAGCATCTAATTTTCCAGCATTAATCCACACATTCTTTATCCTATATAGATTAAGCAGGGCTGTCAGGACTGCAATGAAACTACAGCAGGCCAGATTTATGCCATGCTAAGTTGTAAACAGAGTGTATGAACTTTCATATATCTCTTTGAATGCCCCCCTGTGCACTGGTTTTGGTTCAAAATAAGTCCCTTTATAAAGGAAATAAATGTTCCAGGTGGTATTTCCATCACTTAAGACAACAGTCATACAATGTAAATCGGAAAAGTTGCATTAGCTTTTGTCAGGTTGTTCAGAAATTTATCATCCTAAACTGAGAAGACTAACTGCTGAACATACCATGCTTCACATCTCAAAGGCCAGCAAAGGATCAGAAATTTCAGTCAGACAGCTGTGAGCTCCTCAAAGGGTGATTTTGTTTTCACATTGTATTCTCCCTTCCTGTCTGGATTTCAAGCTCTGATGGATGTCTCTGGGAGTTTTGGACTAGGTGGAGCATTAACTGATATAAGTGGATTTATGTGTTTATAATTCTACTTACAGGTACATGCAAACATACACACACATATGAAAATAAACTTCTTACAAATTTGCCAACAAAAGAAGAGGGAACACCCCAACACATATTTTCCCTCAAGATGTGCAGTGAATTGTGGTCTTTACAATGAGGGATAATTAATAACATCTCTAATCTACCCTGGAATGTTTTGTTAATATGGAGGGACTTAGCATAGAAGACTAACCCCCCAAACGTGCATGCTCCCAACTCTAAAATTATTTACCAGCCAGCTTCTAGGTTCCTTTCATAAAATAGCTCTGCATAGTACTCTTTAGCTGCTTTGAGATCAAGAGAAATATTAATCTAGGAATGCTCTTTTCCCCTCACACAGCATATTCTTCGCATACTTTTTAATAATTAAAGCAACTTGGGACTGTGACGCTTTATCAAATAGAATCTGTAGAACACACTTTTTAGAATGCTTCTAGGAACAGGAATAAATTCCTTAAGTATCTTAAATATTTACTGGTGCTTATAGATAGATAGCATTCAAGAATTTACTTCTGTGAGTAGTCACCTGCATGCAAGTTTGGCATATTGGCACCATTTTCAGAAACCATAAGGGAGAATGCAATAAAACAAAAAATCTTACAAAAGAGATGGGCCCTGGTGGTCAAGTTATTTCAGTGAACATTAGAATAATGCACTAGAGAATGTATTTTTCAGTGGTGTTCTTATTTTCACTCCTTTATGCATGTAGTAAGAGAGATGTGTTCCTGAGACATCATAAATATACTGGAAACTGCAATAGCCTAAAGTTAAAAAAAAAAAAGGTTCTTGATTTATGATTTGTTGGAAAAGTTGATGAGCCCTACAGTTTTGCAGAATAGGTTTTCATACATAAGTTCAGCAGCTATTCTGACTTGCATTATCTTAATGCAATCTTAAGTTCCTGTCTTCTTGCATCAAGTGCCTTTACAAAAACCTAAGAGATAAAAATAGAAAAAATTTGAGTCTTACAGAATGCCATTGCATTTAAACCAAGTCCCCCTGAGATGACTGCAGAGCTGTTGGTTTAAAATGTTTATGATTTTAAAGTAATGTAATGGGCATTATATTACTATGTATCTGGGAGTATAGTGATAGGATGAGGGGTAGTTCTTTTAAGACGTACATTTAGATTGGATATTAGGAAGAAATTTTTTATAATGAGGGTGGTAAAGCACTGGAACACGTTGCCCAGAAAAGTGGTGGATCCCTCCTGATCAAGACCAGGTTGGGTGAGGCTATGAGCAACCTGATCCAGTGGAAGGTGTCCCTGCCCATGGCTGGGGTGGTGTTGATAACTAGATGATCTTTAATGTCCATTCCAACTCAAACCATTCTATGATTCTATGATTCTGTGATCCAAGCTCCACGATCTTTGCATGCTTATGCCATGATACCATCTCTGGGATCATGTCATCAGCATCAAGGTTCATATATGGGCAGAATCTTAAGGCTATAGGAAGTAGAAAGGCAGGTAAGTTCAATCTATTGGTAGAGAATATATCCAGAAAGTGCTCAATATAGCCAAATATCAAGGTTTTTAAAATTTGAGGGGGAAAAAAGTCATCTTTTTAAAGAGTGAAAATTGAATTTCCCTTTAAGGCAACATTATTCAAGGAAAAAGAATCTGTGATTACCTGAATGTTGCATGTGAAAAAAAAAGTGTAAAACAAATAGAAATATGAATGAAAAATTTAAAAGATTGCTGCAGATGCTTTAACAGCATGCCAGTTGACATGAATTATAAGTTTAAAATGCTCACTAACAATCAATTCAAATAATCAGTTAAATAACAGTCCAACTAAGGAAAGTTCTCCAAAAGCATTCCTGTTTGAAGACACTGATTGCCATAATTCATCATTATACAAACTGCTCATTTGTAACTCAGCATTTAACCAGTGCGGGGTTTTCTGTAAAAGACTACTCAATTTTTATCCAGTTTTTTTTTTCTGTCTCAGTAACTTGACTGAAAAATCTCTCTCAGAAGAGAAATCCATCACAATTCTTGAAGATTTCAAGGGAACTGAGAATTCAATAGCTCAGAGTATTCCACTGATTAATCTTTATCACATTTTTCACTTCTAGCTAAAGCAAATACTAGCTACCTGTTGGGTCAAAACAGTACCACACAGACCTCAGTGCCAGGGAAAGTAATGGAACAGGTGATCTTGAGTGCTTTCAGGAAGCACGTGCAAGAGAACCAGGGGATCAGGCCCAGTCAACATGGGTTCACAAAAGGCAGGTCTTATCAAACTAACCTGATCCCCTTCTATGACAAAGTGACTCGGCTGCTGGACGAGGAAAAGGCTGTGGATGTGGTCTTCCTGGACTTCAGTAAAGCCTTTGACACAGTTTCTCACAACATTCTGCTACAGAAACTGTCAGCCTCTGGCCT
>WAAB01002458.1:45935-68492 GCA_013389865.1 Piaya cayana | reverse complement strand
ATGATCCAGTGTGTCTCTTCCAACCTGGTTATTCCATGATTCTATGATTTACTTGTAGTTATTTTGTTTTAACCTTTGTTCCACAACAGAAGAATGATTAAGATTATGAGAACTTTAAAAACGGTTTGAATAAAAATTTATTCCCATTTAAAAACTACTAAAATATATTGTATATATCATGTCATGTATTTTCATGCATGGTATAGTCTTATCATTATAAGCAGTTATACTAGATGATTTCTACAGTTGTCTTGAATTAATGCTTGAAGTAAGTTCCTCTGCAACACTTTTTTTTCCCACAAAATAGTCACTGTTGAATTTTTACTTGATATTCACAACAAAACTGAGAAGAGTCTGGTTCACATGCAGCTAAAGCTTTCTGAGCCTGAATACAGACAGCACTATTTAAGCACCTTAATATTACTTTGTTTTAGTGGAAGACTACACTTGCAATCTACAAGTGAGGCAAGGTGGGTTTTAATGTCCTGTACAGCATTCCAATGTAGACAGCTAATGTGAAGTTAGGGTTAATATATGGCAAAAAGTTCATTCCCTGCAGGTCTAGTAAAAGCTGATTATGGAGACATAGAAATTACCTAAATGTGACAACGTAGACAGAAGAAACCATGTAAAGAATCAGGGCAATTTTTTGTGATTATCTCCATAATTATCTAGAGGAGGTTCTAATAACTGTCAGGCTTTAAGTTTGATCTTTAGTCATTTGGTAAAATTAAGATGCTTAAACATACTTATTGCCACATAGATTTCTGTGCATTAGCACAATCATATCTATGGCAAGTGGGTTGGTTTGGTTGAGATTTTTTTACTTCTAATATTCAAAGGAGAAAAATAGAGACAAACAACAGCCTTTGAAGAAATATGTGTGCATTACTTGTTGATTCCAAATATCCACATTTTTTTAGACTTAGACAGAAATAAATACTCAAATAGTTACCTAAAAATTTAATGCTTACCTAATGTCTTTACTGATATTACTTCTTGTGTTCTAATGCAGAATAATCTTCATAGCAGAACTATTGTTTCCAAAAAATAATTCTCAAAGTAAAAGTGAAGGAACCTTAACGTTTCTGATTTCTCTCCAGCTTGATTAACTAGTCAACTTCAACCAGGACAAATGAGAGATACCTGCATTGTACAATGGAACATTATGCAGAGAGCAAAATCTAAGACAACTGGAATCATTATAAAAAACTTCCAGCAATAAAATGCTGGACTCCAATCAGCACAGATGATCACAGCCTGACACTAACTTTGGCCTCATTGCTTACAGGACAACAGTTAATATCTCTACACAGTGCTGCATTTGAAATCCACCATATTTGCTCAGCATTACTCCTGATAATTTAATACGGTTCCTGTACACAGCAATATCCCAACATGCTGTGGATGGGATGTTCACAGATGAATCATTTATCAAAAGTAGTATTATTCAATGCCTTTGTAGCATTTCCCAGAATGTATTTGGTAGGGCAAACGTTTCATTATCAATAGTCTGTTGCTCTTCAGGCAATAGTGATTCACTATGTTGTACTTGAAAAAAAACCAAAACCAAAACAAAACCTACCTTCACTAACTACCTCTGCTACATAACAATTGCATTACCACTGTGATCCTACCTTTTATGCACCACTATAACAAAAAAATTTTAATTTTCTTTTGTGCAAAGACTTTTCAATTCGGTTCAGGTGTAGTCTCTCCTTTGAATTTTTTCCAAAATCACCATGTGGGTTACAAATTTCCAACCTCTTCTACATGCCTTGTTTCTCTAGATTGCCTTGAGATTTATTACAATTCTCTCCTAGGAGAAAGTGCACAATCTTCATCTGGCATCACCATCGGCTCTTGATGCTGTTCTGTGTGTTTATGTGACCTATTGAATATGTTACTTATGAGAAAATGAAAATTATTTAGACATTATTTCACCTGGTTTTATGTTGCTGTAAGCCACTTTTGGGTAGTAACAATGGTACTTAGAGATCTTAATTTTCTTTCTGTCCCCCCCAGACTGTTCTGAATGCAACCTGGTTTAAACTACAATTTTAGATTGCACAAATCTGATACTAATAGAGGAGGGAAAGAAAAGCAGAATGTTACTGTTCAAGCTTTTTTATATATATAAAAAAGAGCAATGTCATTCTCACTAAAAATTTTGTTTAAATGCAAAAAACCTGATAATATTAACATGAAACAATGCCAAGTAACGGAGTCTAGGATACTTGCAACATCTCCAACATATTTTTTTAATTTTATTTCCCTTTAGTTAATCTTATGACTATCCGCAATGAAAATATCATACACTTACAAAAACCTTTCTGATGACAGATTTCTGAGATTGTAAGGTTGCAAATTACTCTCCTGTTTGACTTCTTTGACTGACACAGCACCAAAAAATACCTTATAATATCCAGTCATTAAGTGGGTCATAAAGGTAATAGTGCAGCATTGCAGGAACTGATTGGTTATTGTGTTGTGAGGCCAGTTTCAGGAGCAATTTGTGACCAATTTCTTTAGAGGAAGAGGTTTCAAATTTTGAACTCTGCTGGTTAAGCAGAGTTGCTGCTGTGAGTCTTTATAAAGGCTGAGCAAGTAGAATCTGCTGATCTGCCAGTTGTTCCAAAAGATTGTGCTCCTGTTGTGAGAATACTTCTCTTTATGCATGACTGACCTTCTAGTGGGATCCTGCTGTGAGGTGTGAATGTGGCCATTGTGAAGAGATTGCCAGCATAACTATAAGGAATGGATACAGTAGCCAAGCTTTTGCAGTTATGGGCAGCGATGTTGAATTACTTAGTCTGTTTCAAAAACTGGTGCCCACACTGTTTCAAAAAACCCACATGACTTATTACCTGGTTTCCTAACTAACTTCTGTTAGAAGCAGAATCTAGACATCAAATAGCCATCATTAGCCAGATCTATTTATGGAATGAGGTTTTATACATTTCAGACAAAATCCATATCTAGCCATTGTGCTATCAATTTTCTTCTGGATTTTTTTATTTCTGTGAAACTTGTAGATGGGAATGAGAATGCTGAATTACTAAGACATTAGAGTATATTGTACAAAATATGTACACCTGGCTAGTTCTTTCTCTTTGAGATAGTGAAAAAAATCTTCTGTTTGATAAGTTTTATTGCAGCTAATCCCTCCTCCCCCAGTTTGAAGTAGTATTCATACTGGTATTAATGCATTACTTTAGTGACACCTCCTTTGCTATTGTCCCCAGATATCATATTTATGTTTCTGGAAGACCTGAATGTCTCTTGTACAGAATGCAGGAAAAGTCTTCAGTTCCTTCCTTGGCAGAGTAAATGATGGTCACAGTTTACACTTGAGGAGTGTTCTTGCATGAAAATCGATATTCTGAATTATACGTATATGAAGTTTTCATTCATGTGGCAAAATGCAGGTAGCTTTAGGCTTTTTCTGGCAAAATAGGCATGTTTTACAAGATTGTAAAGCACAATTATGTTTATGACAAAAAAAAAGAGAACTTTAATTTGCCTGTTATGGGTTTTTTTTTCATTTGCATATCTTTTCTTTTTGCAGCAGAAAAATACATCTTGAAGATGCATTCCTTAGATAAAATGAGAAATAGAATCCTTCTGTACAAATAAGACAGAAAAACAAGTTTGTTAAGGATAACAAACATCAGCATAACTTCGTGAAGCAGTGAACGTATCTGCTACTGTGATTAATATGTACCTCTCGTGAATGGAAAGTGTTAACTGATTTCCAGGGAAGGAAGGTCCATGATGAGCAACTTAATTGCTTGAAGGATGAATCCATAGTTCTAAATCTGTTTTTTAAACTTTGAAGTAATAGATGTAAAATCAGATTAAATAGGCACAAGGTTTGCAGGACATAGAAACTCCGAAATTAAAAAAAGAGATTCCTGTGAATGCAGGCAATAGATACTGGTGAGGGTCAGACTGAAACAAAAGAGTATAGTGACAGTCTTTCACAACAAACCCTGGTGCTGAAGAATGAATTCAGAGACCCTCATGAATTATAATAGAAGAATGAGAGAATACATTAGAGAAACTATGTAAAAACATCAGAAATATACGTTTTGTCCTAGTCTAACATCAGCTCATACTATTTAACACACAGAGATAGTGTGAGAGATCTCTTAATTTAAAGGCATTGTAAAAACTATATTATTTTATTTCTATCTCCAGGTTTTAGCATAAGAGCTTCTACAGCTCCCGAAGATATTTTATTAGCTTACACCTTTGCATATTTACTACAGGTAACAAGTGGATGTAGTATTCTTGGTCTGTTGTAAGAGGGAAATAACCCAACAGGATCCAACATACATTCCTTTACCTTTTACTTAAAATTCAAGAATCAGAATTTTTTGTCCTATGTTTAGCATTAATTACTCCCTTCTGTAAGATCAGAAGCACTATGGCCAGTTTGATTCCACATCTGCACACTACAGAGCTTGAATATCTAATAATGAGTATGCCAATCTTTAGGAGAAGCTGGAAAAATTTTACACAGCTTGTTTCACTTAGTATCTACATATAATGTGTTCTAATGAAACCACCAAGTATTATAGTTTTCCATATCATTTAGTCAGGTATAATGAACTTTTATTAATTTAATAAATTTTAGCTGTCACACATAGATTTCTATACTTAACACCTTCTACACTCAGTTGCCAAGCTCTGTTCGCATTCTGTTTTCCAGAACTGCACTTTCCAGAAACACTGGTGGGTTTGGATACTTGATTTCTGAAATAAGCTACCTTTGATTTAAATAACATCTATGATCAAAAGTATTTAGAAGTTTGATGGTTTTATTTATATCAATAGACTTAATTTTTGTGTTATTCTCTCTGATGCGGACTTGTGTCAGGATTCATTATGAAGACAGCAGCTTGAGGCAGCAAATGCTATACATTCAACATAATTTGATTGTTAATAGACTGTGAGATCATTAAGTAAGTTATTTGCAGGATTGATAAAAATTTGTTTATGTTTCCCTGTTTTCCAGCCTATTAAAAAGAGGAAAATAATCATCATTTTCAGAAAGGAGTGTCTGAGAGTACAAGGGACTGACTAGTGTCTTTGATATATTTTAGTATTTTATCTTTGGTTTCCAAATGTTATATATTCGATTTATTGCTACCCTGTGAATTCTAAATGACAGAACATCAAATTTTTTCATTACTAGTCCTGAATCAGGTTAAACTATTTCATATTATACATAATTAGGATGTTACTGAGGCTTTTAATTTTCAGTGCCTTTTTACTCCAGCTAAATTAACAAAACAGGTATGGCATTTCCAGTTCCTGTGTTAGACTTCATATGTCACTATGCCATGTTTTTCTTCAAATTGATTTTCAGGAATAACTGAGAATTTTTTAAATCTTCAACTCTGCGTCATTCAATTTCAGAAGTTAAAATTTCAAAGGAGTATGTAAATGAATGCCAAAATCTTCTGAACGTAAATAGAAGAGTTTTACGTTTAGGAATGTATACCTAATTCAACACTTTTGTTTAATAAAGTCAATTTTCTTCTTTTAATCCAGAGCTTATCACTGTTATTCTTTACATATACACCTCTGTACTGGGAGTTCTTTTTTCTAATTAATTCAATGCATCTACCTATCTTTAGTTATTTCTCTTATGAAGGCAAGGACTGTGCTAATGACTCTTCCACAGTAATGTGTCAGTTTTTAAAGTCCATTAACTTTCTATGACTTTCTGCATACCAACATTCATTATTACATTATTTCCCCTGATCCTGAAATCCAATTTAAATTCCAACCATGAAATTTCAGTGATAGAACAAGTTTTTTTAATTACCCTATCTTGCTTTGCTTAGTACAGAACTGAGATAAGAAGTGGCAAGTTATATTTTTAAAGTCTCTTTCACACATTTTCAGTGAAAAATTATCAACATGAGACAGATTAGGCTGTTATGAGACTCAAAGCTTTCAGCAAATAAAGTTTCTTATAGAATCTGTTATTATTTCAAATATATTGTTATTGACATCTTCTTACAATTACATTTTTATCAACTTTCCCAGTTCCAACGGTTATGGCTTGGAATCACAAGCAATCTCTCAGAATTATTCCCTTATTTTGTATTTTGACTCTAGTCCACCGACAATAAATACCTTCTTCCTTTGCAAGTTTTCTTGAAGAATGTCACTTTTATTCTTGTCACATCTGGATCACATGTGCATGTCACAAGTTTTATTATGTATAGGACAAGAAGGAAGCTAAATTAGCTATAGATCTTTATTTAAAGATCTAGCTGATGATGGTTTTGATAAGTTTCAGCCTTCCTAAGAGGACCTTAGAACAACCATCTTTTAGGTTTTGACCAGAAAGAAAACCAAAGAATGTGATTCAGATAAGAGTGGAAGTGTGACAGTGTCCTCCAGTCTATTTTAACTGATAATCAGAATGACAGGGTACACATACTCTGTACATGCAGATGATTTTAAATGTAATCAATGAAATGCATTAACTGTTACTAAAATTCCACATATATTCTTCAATGTTTTCAACAGAGACAGCTTACACATCCATAAAAATTACACAGAAATTTAGGTAAAGCACTGAACAAAACCCACATAGAACAGATTGCAGGAAATATCCAGGCCATGTAGAAATCTCAGTCCCAGTGACATTAATTATAGGAGGTCTGAGTGAGGAATCCTTAGATTTTTGAACTAAAAATTTGCTGTTTATCTTCATATTCTGATCAACAGTCACTGCAATCTTACAAGATTCCAAAGCCTAGCAGCAATTGTCTCATTTTAATCCAAACAAACGTTGAACTGAAACCATTTCCATAATAAACTTACATTCTAATATGAAAGTAGTTTGAGGAAATCTGCTTTGTTTTTGTGTGTTTTTAGTAAAAACAATAAACTGTCAGTTACTTAAATCAAGCTTAATTGAAATGGATGTGGATGTAGCTGTAAGGAGATAGTTATAATGTGTCGGTTTCAGTATGCTAAGGGCTTCTATTTCATTCTTTTGAAAAGAGAACGGTAGCTAATGATAGATACAACTTTGATGTTAATGGAAGAGGCCAAACTCCTCCTTTGAAATGTGTTATATCAAGTTTTTCCTTTGTGTCACATAATGGTGGTAGTTTATTCTTTTCTGCTCTATTTTAAATCATATAACCGTCATTACAAAGGGATGCAATACACCTCAGTGTGCCAGTTAGAAGTTCTACATCTTTTTCTGGCATGGAAATAAGTAAATAGAATCTACACCATTGCACCACATCAAGGAAAGTCTTAGTGCCTCAGAAAGACAGTTAAAATAATAGGATAATGGAAATGGTTAAGTTCCCAATATTTCCCTTGTAAACCTCCTGTTGTTACATTCACTTCCAAATCATCTCTAAATCAAGTGCAGATTTGATGCCCAAGTTGTCTTCAATTTCATTAAGGTTTAGTTTTATTACACTGATATGCCAAGAGCAATAGTATCTGCCAAAATAATGTTCTTAGTTAAATCTATGCTTGAGCTATGATTGCCCTGAAATTAAAACTGGAAAACAAAAAACAACCCTGTAATTAATGTGTCAGATCTTATTAAATTTCAAAAACTGGCTGTACTTCATTTAAAGGCTGGCAAAAATGATGAGCATTATCTATATGCAGTTAAATACCCATGACACTTTTGTTTCTCATATAGTTTCAGTATAATGATATATTTCACTTTTTGCCAGAGATATAAACAGGGCAACTAATCAGATTGGGCATCAGTGTTCAACTGGTCTTGTACATACTTTTTTTTAAAAAAAATAAAACCCTCTGTTCCATCCAAATCATTGTGACTTATACTATTGGTTTGTTTGTTTGGGTTTTTTTTTATTTAGAAGGTATAAATTTAGATTTTTCTTTTGATTATATACTAAATCTACAGCTTCTGTAATAAAAGTAAATGCAACAATACAAACTGCTTGGTCCACGTAGTAGTTCTAATCTTTAACTACTTCTGTAGTAGCCAGAAATCATCAGCTACATTTCTTTGCTCTCAAATGGACAATGGAGTGGTCTTCTGGGTATCAGTTTAGTCTATTGCTTCTACTTCCTCCTTAAAAATATGCCATCACTTTTTTTGAATTGCAGTAGATTCAGCTTTCATGATGCAGTAATTTTAAAACTTTCTTACTGGAGTCAGAAGAGGGCATTTGTACTCACATTTCTGCTGCATGTTGGGTCTGTAAGGGAAACTAGCAGAGCATCTCAGCACATCCTGTCAATATCTCTGAATAAAACTGTTCATCTGGTCTTCCTTGACCTTTGAGGCATGAGTATGCGAGTTGCAAGAGAAAGAAAAAAACACAAATAGGAGTTGTCCCAGGAAAACTGTTTCTCTGGTCTCCAATAGGAAGCACTCAAGTCGGGGTAGGAGGGTATCCAACTCCTATTTACAAGTCACAAGTATGGTATTTGAACACATGCAGACCATATAGACCCATTTGTTTGTAGTAGATACTATGTTCAGAATTGGAGGGGCCCTGCCTCCAGCCAGGTAACCTGATAGGTTTACTAGACTGCGAGGTAGTATTAGGCTTTAGTAGACAACAGTGCACAGAGTACACACCATAGCACACACCATCAAATTGTAAAGGGGCAGAACCCATCTGTTGGAAACTTTGGCTGGTCAGAGGAGTTAGAGTGTGTGAACTTCAACATTGGCCTTGAATAGAAGCCCGTGTATCCTTGGAGGAACTTGGCCAAGAAGACCAAGTAAACAAGATTAGGAAGCTTCCAGGTCCCAGGTGGAATCACCCAATTATGAAGTTACAACTGAGAAGAAGTTGTCCAATTATGAACTGTTGCTAAACCAATCGTGCATGGATGCACAGCTTGGAAAGGCATATAAAAAGTCTTGTAAAATCAATAAAGATGGTCTTTTGACCCACAACTTCTATGTGTCGTGGATTGCCCCGACCATGACACCCATCTGTGTTTTTGGAGTGGCAGGGGGGTTCCAACAGTTATCTGTATTGGAAGCTGAAATGACCCTAACTGAGAATGCGTGGCAAAAGAAGCTCATTGTGACTGGCCCAGAGGCCCAATTCATCCTTGGCATTGACTCTCAGGAGAGGGTATTTCAGACACCCAAAAGGGTAGCAGTGGGCTTCTGATATAGCAGCTGTGGAGATGAAAGAAATCAAACAACTGTCTACCTTGCTCAGTTTCTCAGATGACCCTTCTATTGCAAGGCTACTGAGGGTCAAAAAACAGGCACCAATCACTACAACAACAGCACACCAACAACAATATTACACCAACCAAGATTCTCTGATTCCCATCCATAAGCAGATTCACCAACTGGAGAATCAAGGACTGATCAGCAAGACCTANACACCTCAGTGTGCCAGTTAGAAGTTCTACATCTTTTTCTGGCATGGAAATAAGTAAATAGAATCTACACCATTGCACCACATCAAGGAAAGTCTTAGTGCCTCAGAAAGACAGTTAAAATAATAGGATAATGGAAATGGTTAAGTTCCCAATATTTCCCTTGTAAACCTCCTGTTGTTACATTCACTTCCAAATCATCTCTAAATCAAGTGCAGATTTGATGCCCAAGTTGTCTTCAATTTCATTAAGGTTTAGTTTTATTACACTGATATGCCAAGAGCAATAGTATCTGCCAAAATAATGTTCTTAGTTAAATCTATGCTTGAGCTATGATTGCCCTGAAATTAAAACTGGAAAACAAAAAACAACCCTGTAATTAATGTGTCAGATCTTATTAAATTTCAAAAACTGGCTGTACTTCATTTAAAGGCTGGCAAAAATGATGAGCATTATCTATATGCAGTTAAATACCCATGACACTTTTGTTTCTCATATAGTTTCAGTATAATGATATATTTCACTTTTTGCCAGAGATATAAACAGGGCAACTAATCAGATTGGGCATCAGTGTTCAACTGGTCTTGTACATACTTTTTTTTTAAAAAAAAATAAAACCCTCTGTTCCATCCAAATCATTGTGACTTATACTATTGGTTTGTTTGTTTGGGTTTTTTTTTATTTAGAAGGTATAAATTTAGATTTTTCTTTTGATTATATACTAAATCTACAGCTTCTGTAATAAAAGTAAATGCAACAATACAAACTGCTTGGTCCACGTAGTAGTTCTAATCTTTAACTACTTCTGTAGTAGCCAGAAATCATCAGCTACATTTCTTTGCTCTCAAATGGACAATGGAGTGGTCTTCTGGGTATCAGTTTAGTCTATTGCTTCTACTTCCTCCTTAAAAATATGCCATCACTTTTTTTGAATTGCAGTAGATTCAGCTTTCATGATGCAGTAATTTTAAAACTTTCTTACTGGAGTCAGAAGAGGGCATTTGTACTCACATTTCTGCTGCATGTTGGGTCTGTAAGGGAAACTAGCAGAGCATCTCAGCACATCCTGTCAATATCTCTGAATAAAACTGTTCATCTGGTCTTCCTTGACCTTTGAGGCATGAGTATGCGAGTTGCAAGAGAAAGAAAAAAACACAAATAGGAGTTGTCCCAGGAAAACTGTTTCTCTGGTCTCCAATAGGAAGCACTCAAGTCGGGGTAGGAGGGTATCCAACTCCTATTTACAAGTCACAAGTATGGTATTTGAACACATGCAGACCATATAGACCCATTTGTTGGTAGCAGGTACTATGTTCAGAATTGGAGGGGCCCCGCCTCCAGCCAGGTAACCTGATAGGTTTACTAGACTGCGAGGTAGTATTAGGCTTTAGTAGACAACAGTGCACAGAGTACACACCATGGCGCACACCATCAAATTGTAAAGGAGCAGAACCCATCTGTTGGAAACTTTGGCTGGTCAGAGGAGTTAGAGTGTGTGAACTTCAACATTGGCCTTGAATAGAAGCCCGTGTATCCTTGGAGGAACTTGGCCAAGAAGACCAAGAANTCAATATCTCTGAATAAAACTGTTCATCTGGTCTTCCTTGACCTTTGAGGCATGAGTATGCGAGTTGCAAGAGAAAGAAAAAAACACAAATAGGAGTTGTCCCAGGAAAACTGTTTCTCTGGTCTCCGATAGGAAGCACTCAAGTCAGGGTAGGAGGGTATCCAACTCCTATTTACAAGAAACAAGTCACAAGGATGGTATTTGAACTCATTCAGACCATATAGACCCATTTGTTGGTAGCAGGTACTATGTTCAGAATTGGAGGGGCCCCGCCTCCAGCCAGGTAACCTGATAGGTTTACTAGACTGCGAGGTAGTATTAGGCTTTAGTAGACAACAGTGCACAGAGTACACACCATGGCGCACACCATCAAATTGTAAAGGAGCAGAACCCATCTGTTGGAAACTTTGGCTGGTCAGAGGAGTTAGAGTGTGTGAACTTCAACATTGGCCTTGAATAGAAGCCCGTGTATCCTTGGAGGAACTCGGCCAAGAAGACCAAGAAAACAAGATTAGGAGGCTTCCAGGCCCCAGGTGGAATCACTCAGTTATGAAGTTACAACTGAGAAGAAGTTGTCCAATTACGAACTGTTGGTCTTTAGCTAAACCAATCGTGCATGGATGCATAGCTTGGGAAGGGGTATAAAAAGTCTTGTAAAATCAATAAAGACAGTCTTTTGGCCCACAACTTCTATGTGTCGTGGATTGCCCCAACTATGACACCCATCTGTGTTTTTGGAGTGGCAGGGGGTTTCCAACAGTTATCTGTATTGGAAGCTGAAATGACCCTAACTGAGAATGAGTGGCAAAAGAAGCCCATTGTGACTGGCCCAGAGGCCCAGTTCATCCTTGACATTGACTCTCAGGAGAGGGTATTTCAGACACCCAAAAGGGTAGCAGTGGGCTTTTGATATAGCAGCTGTGGAGATGAAAGAAATCAAACAACTGTCTACCTTGCTCAGTTTCTCAGATGACCCTTCTATTGCAAGGCTACTGAGGGTCAAAAAACAGGCACCAATCACTACAACAACAGCACACCAACAACAATATTACACCAACCAAGATTCTCTGATTCCCATCCATAAGCAGATTCACCAACTGGAGAATCAAGGACTGATCAGCAAGACCTACTCCTCATTTAACAGTCCTATATGGCCAGTGAAAAAGTCTAATAGAGTGTGGAGACTAATAGACTACCATGGCTTCAATAAAGTTATGCCACCACTGAGTGTTGTCATGGCAGGAATGCTAGAACTTCAACATGAACTGGAGTAAGTTGTGTACCACAGCTGATACTGCTTATGCATTTTTCTCAATTTCTTTGGCAGCAGAATGTAGGCCACATTTTGCTTCACTTGGAGGAGCATCCAGTACACCTGGAATCGGCTGCGCCAGGGGTTAGAAAACACAGTCCTACCATTTGCCATGAACTTTTTGAGAAAGATGAGAAGATAATCCAAATTCTTTTGACAGCCAGTTTTGCTATAAAGAGAAGCAAGGTCATGGGACCTGTACAGGACATCCAGTTACTAGGAATGAAATGGTAAGATGGACATCATCAGATCCAAATGGATGTGAACACCAAAATATGCTGTCTCCACCAGCTAACCAAAAGGAAACACAAGCTTTCTTAGGTATTGTGGGTATCTGGAGAAGGTATAGTCCAGATTACAGATTAATTGTAAAACCTCTCTATCAAGTGACTGGGAAGAACAACAATTTCAAATAGGGCCCTGAGCAACAAGTCTTTGGAAAAATTAAGCCAGAGACAATTCATGCAGTAGCCCTTGGGCTAGTCCAGGCAGGACAAAATGTTAAAAATTGCTCTACAGTGCAGCCAGGGAGAATGGCCCTACCCAGAAGATCCAGCAGAAAGCATCAAGGGAGGCCTGCGATTGATCTCTAGGGATTTGGATTTGAGGACACAGAGGATTTGAGGCTCACTATGCTGCAAATGTAAAAGAGATATTGGCAGTTGGGGGTTGAGTTGCTTCAGAAGCAATTGGTACTGAAGCACAGCTTCTCTAGATACCCCAGCTGCCAGTGCTGAGGTCTTTTAGTAAAGCTGGGTGGTCCAGACCATAATGGTTTCCAAGAAAAACTATTCCAATAGCCTGCAATCAGGTAGAAAGACTGCCATGCCAATAACACTCCCCTTCATCCAAAACTCAGCAGCCTGCCTCCTTAACCAGGGCATAAAATATATAAACCAAATGCAAATGCCTCAAATCTGCCAAAACATTTGTCTTGTCTTTGCAGTGCCTTTTATACCTAGTCCCTAACTAGTTAGTGCCCTAGACATTTCATGTGATGAAATAGATGATTTTTGAAATTAAGTAGCTAGCATCTTCCACAAGTTTACAAATGTTTAGACTGTTTGTTTTATTTCATGAGAATGAAAAGTTACTTTCTGTTATGAATCACAAACAGCAAATGGGTGGTTTCTTCTCACTTATTTTGGGAAGCATGTCTAATCTCTGCAAAGTCAGACAAANTTGCTATAAAGAGAAGCAAGGTCATGGGACCTGTACAGGACATCCAGTTACTAGGAATGAAATGGTAAGATGGACATCATCAGATCCAAATGGATGTGAACACCAAAATATGCTGTCTCCACCAGCTAACCAAAAGGAAACACAAGCTTTCTTAGGTATTGTGGGTATCTGGAGAAGGTATAGTCCAGATAACAGATTAATTGTAAAACCTCTCTATCAAGTGACTGGGAAGAACAACAATTTCAAATAGGGCCCTGAGCAACAAGTCTTTGGAAAAATTAAGCCAGAGACAATTCATGCAGTAGCCCTTGGGCTAGTCCAGGCAGGACAAAATGTTAAAAATTGCTCTACAGTGCAGCCAGGGAGAATGGCCCTACCCAGAAGATCCAGCAGAAAGCATCAAGGGAGGCCTGCGATTGATCTCTAGGGATTTGGATTTGAGGACACAGAGGATTTGAGGCTCACTATGCTGCAAATGTAAAAGAGATATTGGCAGTTGGGGGTTGAGTTGCTTCAGAAGCAATTGGTACTGAAGCACAGCTTCTCTAGATACCCCAGCTGCCAGTGCTGAGGTCTTTTAGTAAAGCTGGGTGGTCCAGACCATAATGGTTTCCAAGAAAAACTATTCCAATAGCCTGCAATCAGGTAGAAAGACTGCCATGCCAATAACACTCCCCTTCATCCAAAACTCAGCAGCCTGCCTCCTTAACCAGGGCATAAAATATATAAACCAAATGCAAATGCCTCAAATCTGCCAAAACATTTGTCTTGTCTTTGCAGTGCCTTTTATACCTAGTCCCTAACTAGTTAGTGCCCTAGACATTTCATGTGATGAAATAGATGATTTTTGAAATTAAGTAGCTAGCATCTTCCACAAGTTTACAAATGTTTAGACTGTTTGTTTTATTTCATGAGAATGAAAAGTTACTTTCTGTTATGAATCACAAACAGCAAATGGGTGGTTTCTTCTCACTTATTTTGGGAAGCATGTCTAATCTCTGCAAAGTCAGACAAATCTATTTTTTCCAGTAATAGTAAATTTATCTATCTCAGCTCTTTGAAATTACCTTTCTGAACAAAAGCTTTTGTCACTTACGTAATATCGGAACAACTGGACTATTATGAAATTATTTTCATCTTGAAAAATTTCTGTCAGGAAATTCTATATCCTGTTAAGATCTGGAGTCTTGTAGATCAAAGGCTAGACTTTCTGTTAAAAACAGCTGTGTTGCTTGAGACGTGTAACTTGCAGGTCAGTGAAGTGAAAGGCTCACCTCAGCTAGAAATGATATTTCACTCCCCAAAAAAATCATTATGAGATAAGATGTGACAAGGCATGCCCTTGACTTCACTGACATGCATAACATATGGCACAAAATGCCACAACCTGTTCGAGTGCAGGATATACAACTCACTCACCTACATGGCAGTATTTTTTTCCACATAAGCATTAATGTGAAATGATTAAGCAGGAGAGAACTAAGAGGGAAGTCCTTCAATGGCACTTGCATTCTGTCATGCCGGATTCTTGCCTAAAGACAAAATTAAATGACCTAAGAAAAAATACTTATACTTCTCCCTTCTCAAGAGCCTGCAATGGCTAAATGAATTAGCTAAAAACATTTTTAGGCATCTTACTGCTACTTGCAAGTCAGACATGTTCTGCCTTCTACTGGGCAGAACATTTTCTGCTGGGGAATCTGTGTTTCACATAGCTTTTTGAACAGCAAAATTTGATAGTCAGGAGTGATAGGCAGAGAGTATACGCAATACTTTTTTAATTGAATTTAAAGGCAGTTCCATGGAAGAGAGAGGTTGCATTTACTAAATCAACCTAAAACCTAGTTTCAGTTCAGGTGAACAAGGCACAGTCAAGAATTTATACTTATATAAATAGACTCCTGACTACATATATTTTAAAATGTTATGATTTTTTGTATTGATATACAATGTAATTTTTTATTGCTTTAAAACCAACAAAATTTGACTGTATCTGTTTGTGCCATTTTAGCATTAAGTGTGGTAGTTCTGAAGGGTTTTATTAAATTCTTTTTTAATTTGCATACAGTGTCCTCTTACAGTTTTATAAGTTAATGCATATAAAAATGAAATGAACAATTTTTTAAAAAACCCAACCACTGACATATACAATGCATAATCTCCATGGTTGAATTCTGAAGGAACAAATGTAACAGCTGTAAATTAATTGAGTTATGGAAGGTTTATTAAAACGGATATTTGTTTCCTTCCTTAAAGGAGTGCATCATTCTTGCTTCCTCATTACCAAAAGTATTTCAACATTCATTCTGAAAAACCTCATGTCTATAAAACTTTTATTAGCTTTAGTGGAAACCATGCAGAGATGAGTGTGGGGCCTACATCCCATAAGAGCATCTATCACAGCACTGCTTGATGCCTTTGGTGATAGCTGAAATGCTAGCTGCTATAAGGAAGGAAAAGGTAACTGATCCATATATGTTTTATAAACCTCTACATTCAATTTGTGTTGAACACAGGAGTTCTAAGACTTATTCACTTTTTTTTTAATCAAATCTTTGCACATATCCCTAATATAGAATGTGTTAGGCATTCTCTGAGTGTGAAAGGAAAACCACTAGAGTTTTCCTATATTTTTCATTTTTCAGACATTCTTATGAGCAGAAATATTTTCTCTGACCCAGACAAGACAGTTCACCTATAATCTCATGAAAGTGGACCTCAGCTGTACTATAAGTTGGAAGCTTTGCTAGTGTCAAAGTTGCAATGTCATTGGATTTTTCAGACATCATAACTCCTCCATCGTCTGTGAAGGTTTATTAGAACAATTAGCCTTAGAATAAACACATAAAGCACTAATTAAACTTCTATTATTTATCACTTGAACTTCAGTTTTCTTATGCCATATATTTTCAGATGTAAGGGAATATGTTTTAAGCAACCTCACCCTTCTTTACAGCAGTCTCATTAGAAAAGAAGAAAAGAGAGGTGGTTTCAGTAATGGTACTTAAGACTAGGGTAAAACTTTCAATTATTGAAATTCATTAATTAAGCAAAATATTTGCTGAAAGTTGTACACACCTCTCTCAGTTTGAAGATTTTTCTATCAAAACACAGCCTCATTAAAATTTTACATGCTAATCAGGATGTTTACAATTTCATTTTATGAGACTGTAATTTTGCACTGAGGTTTTGAATTCTTTTCATTATAATTTTATGCCAATTAGCTCAGAGGGGAAAAATGTAATTTACAGGTTTGCATAATTGCCCAGATGTTAAGATGTAGCACAAGTTGAGAAAAGAAACAAAGACTTTTTAAGCTTATGTTTTTAAAAAGAAAATAGCTCACTTTAGTTTCTTTTCGGCTGCTAATTTTGCAAATTTATTTTTGGAGGCAACATGCAGTATTCTGACTTTGATTAAAATCTGGGAATTGTTTTAATGGTTTAGTTTTTCAGTACAACAACTTCAAATGGAAGACTTGATATAAGGATGGAAATCTGAGTTTTTAAAAAAACATGTTGAATATTGACCTGTCTACCAAAGGCAGGTAAACAAGGTTATGTTCAGTGGAGAATCTCAAAGGATACAGAATTTTTCTGTTCTCAAACTTCTGATAACTTTGGTATCCTATATAATTATGTATGCCCATTCAAATGCCTTTTTGGATCTATTTATCATGTTTATTTTTAATCTACTTTTCTGACACCACCTCTTTTCTGTCAAAAAGTTTCTAGAAAAAATCTGATTCACTGGATCATCATATGTGTTTTCTGGCCTCTGTGCAAAAGACTGGTGATGAAGAAAGATAGCTCATACTGTGCACAAAGGTAACTTATGAATATCTGTGAATATTTTACTGTAAAACACTGCATATATACAACATGAAGAAGCAAAAAATTCTAGTTGGCAGAGAAGTTGAGCCATACTGGTAAAGGCATCTGTTTAGATCACCTGTCATTCAGGAAAGTTCCAAACCTAGTATCAGTTTTGCATACTATTTCTCCACCTGTCTCATAAAAAATAAATTTGTTAGAAATTTGAAGTAGTGTTATATGGGTTTTTTTCCCCTCAGATAGCTGGATAGTACAAGTTATTATTACTATATGTTATACAGGTAACATATGGTATGCTGTATTTATATAATCTCAAAAATTAATTACAGAATGGTTAAAAACCTCATGTTTCACACTTTAAACAAGATGTGAGGAATCTCTGAGGAACTAGGATTTCCTCTAGGGTATCTTNTTCTAGTTGGCAGAGAAGTTGAGCCATACTGGTAAAGGCATCTGTTTAGATCACCTGTCATTCAGGAAAGTTCCAAACCTAGTATCAGTTTTGCATACTATTTCTCCACCTGTCTCATAAAAAATAAATTTGTTAGAAATTTGAAGTAGTATTATATGGGTTTTTTTCCCTCAGATAGCTGGATAGTGCAAGTTATTACTATATGTTATACAGGTAACATATGGTATGCTGTATTTATATAATCTCAAAAATTAATTACAGAATGGTTAAAAACCTCATGTTTCACACTTTAAACAAGATGTGAGGAATCTCTGAGGAACTAGGATTTCCTCTAGGGTATCTTTTGGAGAAGGGGGAGCAGATCACTTAAAAGCTTGCATTTTTTATTAAACACTGAGTGCTCACCATTCTTGAAGATCATATATTGGAATACATGGACCAACATCATGGAGTTTCTATAGTAAACATCAGAAGACTGAGAAAAATTACTTTTGAGTATAGATAAGATTGGAGAAAATAGAAAGACAAAAGTATTTTCTGAAAAGAAGTCAACAGCACCTTACACACAACTGGTTTAAAAAAGGAAGTTGCATTTATACCAGCAGAAGCATAGATTTAGGGGAAAAGAGTCTTTTAAAATCAATCCCCAAATAAGTGTACTTTCTTCTAAAAGATATACTTTTCTCTTATATGGTATAATATAGGATAACAAAACCTTTGTGATAGGAGGTAGGAAATTTTCTGGTTTTTTACTTCCTCACAGAAAAAAAAAGATCTATGATAGGTTTATCAATTTTCCACTTACTTCAGGTTTAGAAAAAACCTAAACTATGTGTACACATTTCTGTGTTTTTTCCTCTAGATTATTAGATCAATGCACTCCCATCTTTGGAAGTGGGCAGTCTGTAATTATAATTGAAAGTATCACTACTGTTTCTGTATCACGAAAGTACCAACCTTATTCACAGAATTTTAAAAATCCTTGTGCATTCAATGAAAATACCATCTATGTAATAAAGAGGTTAAGATGATTCTCTGATGAAGTTTATAAACATGGTAAAAACATAAAAACATACTAAGCCATTTAGCTGGATTTGCCCTTGTGTTCTTTCTCTTTCAATACTGTTTATACTGATCCTTCTTGCTATTCTCAGATTGGGTGCTTATATCTTTGTAATGAGACTATAACAAACTTTACCCTGTTAATGGGTAGATTATTCTTAGCTGTAGAAATGTTTGGCTTTAGAATCTGACAGTGTATTTAATATTTAAGGGGAAAAAAATACAGTGAAGATAAGGAAGAACGCGTTTTAAATATAATGAGATACTATCTCTATGGTGTAATAATAGAAATGATGAAGATTCTAGTTCTTAATTATTATGTGTGTGGAAAGGTGATAGGGAAAGAGTTTTCTAATATGAAATTATACATTCTCATGTCACCTTTGAAAAGGCTCTTCTGTATATTTGAAAATATAAAACTGCAATGTCATAATCCTGGAAAAATTTTATTAGCTTCTTTAATATACTCTATCCTGTTCTCCTGTTAAAGCCATTATGTAGACTGCTTCTTTTACAGAGCAAGATAAATACATTCAGTAGAGAGTAATTCTTCACAGCAGCTAAAAGTCTCTTGAAGTACAATAGGAAGACAGGAAAAAAGATTTTAGTTATTACCTGGATTTTTGTTATCATGTTCTAGACTGAGAAAAAAAGAGGGCATTATAAATACAAGTTGTTCATTTAAAGGTAAATACGAGGGAAAAATAAAGTTATATATTTCAATAATAAAGCTCAATTTATCTCAAAATAATAATAAAATATTACATAAAAGGATGGACTCTTAGCCTTCAGTGTGCAAGGTATTTTATTAGAAAAGCCTGTCCATACACTGTCATACAGATTACACCAACAAGAATATAATCTGCTTGCAAATATCACTTTTTTTGCATTTTTTACCCAACATTCTCACCTGAAAAAAGCACAGATTACTACAAATAAGAAAAAAAAATCACCTTTATTTTTCAGCTTTCTATTCTCGGTCATCTGACAGAATCCTGTTTGGGCTTGTTTTTTTGATTTCTGTTGTGCAATCAAATCTCCTCCCCCACTGTTTATATAATTCTTTCACAGACAAAAAGGAAACCTGAAGAAGGGATATTTTAAGCTAAATCACACTCTTTTATAATTTTAGAGGGAAGCACCCAAGTTTATTAATTCACTAGTACACATATATAAGCATATGCATTATTATTCTTGGATCCTTATGTATGCAGTAAAAGACAGCTGGAGAACAACAGTGTGGCAAGTGAGTCAATGTCTCAGACTCTCCAGAGAGGCTAGATTTGACCAAAAGTAATGAAATGATGCAAAGAACCAACAAGAATAAGAAAAGGAGATCAGGAAAACAATGGAGAATATAGCAACGAGGCAGAAACAGAAGCAATGAGCTTCGACAAGAGAAGAAAGATCGAGTTGGCAAGAAGTAAGGAAGAAAATAAGAGTCAAATGTTTGAAGAAGGAACTCAGCTGAACTCATCTGAGTTGGAATCATAGACTCAGCCATCAAAGCAGCAGGGAAAATGAGGGTTTGTGAACAATGATGGTGAACGCAATGTACTCACCCATACCAGAAATACAAGAACTAGATAAGTCTAATAGAACAAGTAGTAGGCAGCATATCCCAGGCAATTACATAATGTGAAAAGGAAATAGCTCTGTACGCACTTAGGTCTATGTACATTTAGGGCAGCCCTTTAAACATATGGGTATTTCTCTGAAGGAGGGTCAGGACTCCTGCAAATACCAATTAGATAGAGAATCCAGTAGTAGTATATGTGGTATTACATGCCCAGACTAATTCTTCACGTATATCTGAATTGAGATGAGAAAATTCATTTTTCCTATGTAGAGAGGAAGGAACCTCTTTTAAAAAGTCATAGCTTTAATGTAGTGCAGTATTCCCTTTTGAGGGAGGAGTAATGTAGGAAAATTTTTGTAAATGGAGTTGAGAGGTGGAAAAAAAGTAGATAAATTAGACTGGTTGGTATTCTGCTGAATCAAAGAAGTTGAAAAAAACCAACCACAAACATCTTTAATTTGGGATCTACTGGAATCAGCCCGGACTTTTTCAAATTATTATCATAATTGCACTGATATTTGGTCCATGGTGAATATGTCTAGAATCTCCAATGCAAGGAAACTGCAGCAACTGCAAATTTGATTTTTCTTTTTTTTTCACAAACTGGTAGGTTATAAAAACTTTTTCTTTCTCTGAAGAAACTTTTAAGGTGATTGTCACTGTGGTTTTTATTCTCCATGGTTCATAAGCCAAACTGGACTATCTCTACAAATATACCTAAGGTTGGATATGTCATAAACATATGAATAAGGTTCCTGTTTCTTAGTCTTACTGCTATCTCACTGATAAAGTTCACTGAGAAATTATTTGGATATGTGATATGACATGAAAATAAGGAAATGAGGTGGCAAACAATAAAAAAAAATAGCTCTAGAAGACTGAGCCAATGATGAACTGTCAATATAGACAGCTCCCAATCTTAAAGTTTATATTACAGTGTTAGTATGATGAAACATGGTAAAGATGCAAAGCAATCAAAGGGGGCTATTTGATCCAAAAAGGTGACTTGAAATTAATCTTCATGATATGTCATCCAAGTACAAACTATACAAGTCTTTTCTTGTCCTTCACAGTAGAAATGCAGGTATCCAATTTAACTCAATGAATTTCCCCATCTTTAAAAAATCTCATCTGTCCTGTCTTTCAGCACCCTTAAGTGCCTTTTTCCTCCTTCAAAGGTAGTATTTTTTCCTAACAACTTAGATGAAAGTTAAATTTGCAGCCTTCTCACAGATTCTGAGAAAATTCAGGGTATTTTAGATTAACAGTTTATTCAGGTAAAAGTAATATGCTGCAGAGATGGAGGTAACACTTCAGGATAGGTGCTGGAGATTTCAGAACAAACTTTTTTGACTTGTTATTCTATCTCTTCTGCCTGATGTCTAGGTTAACTCTTCCTAATGTAAAGCAAGACTACATTTTAAGACCTTTCTTGAAGGAAGTTAAAACAACTAAGGTTCTGTCGTTCAAAACAGCATAGTTAAAGTTATGCATTATTTTTAACTTTGTAATACAATTTTTCAAAAAAAATTAAATCCCATTCTGTCAAATTCTTTTTGTTTCACTAAAAATAATTGCAACTTATTCAAAATATTTTTAAACACTTTCTTTCTTAATATTGGGTCGTTTTCTAAAGGTCACAAGCAAAATTCAATAAAGTACATTGAGATGCACATCTGTAACTAGTTGTGTAGAAATCACACATTTCTCCCACGCTAATGAAAAATACAGGAAAACAGACCACATAAAATAGTGGCTGAACAAATAAAATGCAATTCCATCTGTTTTGTAGATACTTATATACACTTGGATTTGTTAAGCTTTTATTCCATTAATTTCAATGACTTCTGGACAAGATGGTTTCCTAAAGGTAAAATGGACAGCATTTTTTTGAGAATTGTTCCTTTCCCAATTCAAGAATTATTGCAATGTAGGAAAACATATATATGTTTTATATATATAAAAAATAGAAATGAACTGCACATTGGTGATGTATCTGTTTTGGTATTAATAATATTCATGTGTCATTCATTGTCTAATTAAAACATTTAAACTTTGGTAATTAAAAAGTGGTTTTAATTTTTACTTCTGAAATTGTGACATCTACAGAAATGCTTCAGTAAAGAACAGGTATCACTGCTGTTGCTAAAGATTTTCTGTTTGGGTTTTTTTTTCTTGCTTCAGAAGGTAACCAAGTGAAGTGCCACAATATAATCCAGGGCTCATCAATTGAATTGA
>WAAB01002458.1:0-45849 GCA_013389865.1 Piaya cayana | reverse complement strand
GTTTTCTAAAGGTCACAAGCAAAATTCAATAAAGTACATTGAGATGCACATCTGTAACTAGTTGTGTAGAAATCACACATTTCTCCCATGCGAATGAAAAATACAGGAAAATAGACCACATAAAATAGTGGCTGAACAAATAAAATGCAATTCCATCTGTTTTGTAGATACTTATATACACTTGGATTTGTTAAGCTTTTATTCCATTAATTTCAATGACTTTCTGGACAAGATGGTTTCCTAAAGGTAAAATGGACAGCATTTTTTGTAGAACTGTTCCTTTCCCAATTCAAGAATTATTGCAATGTAGGAAAACATATATATGTTTTATATATATAAAAAATAGAAATGAACTNGATTTTCTGTTTGGGTTTTTTTTTCTTGCTTCAGAAGGTAACCAAGTGAAGTGCCACAATATAATCCAGGGCTCATCAATTGAATTGACATCAGTTGCAGGGTTTAAAAAAAAAAAAAGTGAATAACTGATATTTTATTTTTCAAATTCTATTGAAGAAAATTAAATTAGGCTATTATCCAAACAGATCTCCTATTTGACCTCCGACTTAGTATCAAGCACAATCATTGACTAATTCTATAACAGAGAAGTGTTGGGAATTGTTTCTTTAAGTGCCCTGGCAGGGTGGGGCACAAAAGTGGTGATTGATTTTGTTGTGTTATGTTAATGAAGTAACTTGGGGATAGGGGCAGGAGTTTTCAAGCTAGCAACAATGTTATGTGATATGGGTGGTTGCCAAAAAAGGCTTGTTGCAAGGGCAGAAATGACCAATCAATATTTACCTGAGATTTGGCCTGCTTGGGCTATATAAGCAATGAGTTGACCCTTAATAAAGAACTTCATCTGAATCATATTGATTTGTTCGTGAAGTTCGCTGGCCCCCGCCGCGATAGAGAACTGTGGGGTTTTATTAGCCAAATCTGTACTTCCAGGTCATTTTTACTTCATTTTTGGCTTGTTTTTTCTTTTCACAAAACAACAGGAAAATATCTTTTGCAACAGGAAAATATATTTTGCAAATATCCTTTCTGCCTAAAATTCTTGTCTGGTGAAGGGCGTTTATTTCATTTGGAATTTTTTACTGATGGGACACAAGCTGAACTTTATTGTGCATAAGTCATAGAATCATAGAATCATAGAATAACCAGGTTGGAAGAGACCCACCAGATCATCAAGTCCAACCATTCCTATCAAACATTAAACCATGTCCCTCAGCAATTCATCCAGCTGTGCCTTAAACACCTCCAGGGAAGATGAATCAACCACCTCCCTGGACAGCCTGTTCCAGTGCCCAGTGACCCTTTCTGTGAAAAACTTTTTCCTAATGTCCAGCCTAAATCTCCCCTGGTGGAGCGTGAGGCCATTTCCTCTTGTCCTGTCCCCTGTCATTGCATATATGACTTTTAAACACACAATATATGTGGTGAATATTTGTATGAAATGTCAAACTGAAGAATTATAAACATCTGATACAATGAGTTCCAGCTAATTTGCATAAATATTTACTTAATTAAAATTTCAGTAAGATTTTTAATAGATGTATTGAACTGTAACTTCTAATCCTTATTTATGAGGTGTGTTTAACTTATAAAGTAAACTTAAGTTATGTGTATAACTGTACAACTTAAACAACAGAAGTGCTTTCTTCTGATCTATGAATACTGTTAGGTTTATCCAAATTTTGAAAACAGTCAGATTAACTAAAAACCAGATGTGCCTGAAGACAGGTTGGTCAGATGAACACATCTAAGTATTGGTCTGGATCCATTTTAGCAGTTAGAGCTCAGTAACAGCTAAAAGCCACTGTTTGATGTCTTGTTGAGAAAAAAAGTTGGTGATTTCAACCTATTTTAGTAAATTACAGTCTTCTTCATACAAATTAAAAAGCATTCTCAGTTAAAACTATGAAACAGCAGTAACAGAAATAGCTGTCTGCTTTGGCTCTGTAAATGATCATTCAAATAGACATAGAGTGGTTGTACTCTTATTACCTCTTTGAATCTAATTAGTAATGAAGAATACATTTTATCCTAACCTTTCCAATATTGACTGTTAGTCACCATATAACAACCTTTTTTCCAATTTATCTTCCTTAAAGTTTTGACTCCTTTTTAATATTGTTTTAACTTTGTACTTTTCTCTCTCTTCATATTAACAGAAGATGCCATTTCTTGGTCTGAAACAGAGAAAGAAGATGAGATTATAAGCTCTTTTATCTTCAAAATGTCCTCTAGTTTATCCTAACTCTGTAACAGAATAAGAACAGGGCACAAGACAAACACCAAATTCTATCCTACTGGGAAAGCAAATCTGAGTGCACAACCTATATAGGAACCAAGGCATGCTCTAAGAAAGTCCTTAATTTCTTTATTGCAAATATATGATATCATGCTGGTTTACAGTATAGACATGTTATTTACACAGCTGATAATGTTCTAAACTGTAATTACCTATCCACAAAGTGAAGTAATGAGATTATTTATAACAACATTGTATGTAAAAATGTAAAAAATCACGAGACAGTACTATAGGGAGTTTTAGATATTTTTCTTTCAAAAAGCTAGTAGATACAATATTTTCCCCACACAGTATTTCAATTACTTATTCAAGAATATCATGGTCTCACAATAAAGAAGTTTACTTACATAATATCCTAATGTATTTAATGGCAAGGATAGCTTAATTCCAAATCCTTATCAATTAGTACACTTCTTTTATATCTTCAAATATGTACCTATAATAAATTACTAACATCAGACAGCTAACAAAAATTTGCCTTTTGAAGAGTGTTATCTCTGGTTTCTCATATGTATTTTCTACCTGTGATTGTATAGATTTTATTTTGTTCCAAGAAACTGAGGAGTAATATATAAATGATTTAAAGATTATAAATATATTGGCTTATTTTGGATCATTCTAATAAAACATGTAAGATTAGCCATTAGATACAGAACATATCAAATAATGAAAGACTTCTCTTCAATAAATTGTGTGATATTCTACTGAAATGCAATTGGAAATTTGAAATTATTGCAAACCCCCAAGCCTTTTATTAAGGTGAGGATGCATGGAATTGCAACCTTAACCATCTTACTTCAATTTTTAGCAGAACAATGGAAAAATAAACAAACTTGTAAGCACATGTACGAAAGTAAACTGGAAAGTTATCAGCACCTTGGAAACATCAAAGTGTCAAACAAACCTCATTTATGACAGCAGAACAGCAAATTTAGGATAGGAAGAAGCTGAAAGGTACATCTTGACTAAGACAATAAAAATGATCTTCTTACGAGCCTGTAATACAATGCACAAAAACACGTTCATGATGTTGTAAGACAATACAAGACTAATTGACAAGTCTCGTATAATTTAATATATTGCCAGCCAGGAAGAAAGCAATGGAAGAGTTTTGTAAGATACTTATTAACACATTCAGCAATTAAATACTGAAAAATTCTGGAAAAGTAATTACTTTTTATGCTGAAACAAAGGAAAGGACTAGATAGGAGGAAGAAATACTTAGACTAGATTACTAAGAAAAAGAACAATTGCAACTGGAAAGATGATTAATTATAAAAATAAATTGGGTGAGGATGTAGAACATGTAGCATCAAAAAATAACTGCCAGTAGTGGTGAAAGTATGCTTTCTTGTTTTAGACAGAGAAAATTGACTACATGATTTACTGGGGATTCTCTAGTCCATTATTCTATTAAATTTTTTCAGACCAAATCTGGGAAAATATTTAGTAATATTAATATATGCAGAAATGTGGTGTTAATAAATCTAGTCAGAATGACTTTTACGAGTCCAGTCAATGCATACACTTCCTTTTGCAGGGCTTTCATTGCACTGAATTGCCCATCTTCTAAAACTACACTGCCCTTGGTTAGACCAATGGCCTGTCTGAGCTGCATCTCATAATAACAGAAGCAGATAATATTTAGAGAAAGTTTCCAAACCAATCCCTTTCTGCAGCCTATATCCCTTTTCTTTCCCCAGCAGCTAATCTTAGCCTACATGAGGGTACATCCCCAACAGGCCTTTAGCTGCTGTCTGTAAACCTTTTGTCCAGGTATGTATCTAATCTCTTTTTGAGTCTGTTAATATTTTCTGTCTCCACAGCCACCTGTGGCTGCACATTTCAAAAGATCACTAGCTGCTCTGTAAAGCAGTATATCATTGAGCCTGTTTTGAACTGATCTGCTATGAGTTTCATTGCATACCCCTTCTTCTGATATTCTAGTACTTAGTGAACCTTTACTGATCCCTTCCTTTAGTAAAAGATTTCTTCTGCTGATCCTCTACCTGTTTAGTTTTGCAAACCCCCAGTCATATCCTGTAAGCCTTTTCCTTACCAAATGGAAGAGCCTTTAACCTCACTTCATCAGTCAGCTGCTCCTTCACTTCAAACTTCTGGGCTGCCCATCTCTAAAGCTTCTTTAACTCTCCTGCACACTTCTGTGGTGTAGAGGCCATGACTTCAGACATTACTCAGGGGGTGGTGCATCATAATTACACATAGTCACAAAATGATGCCCTCTGTCTTGCTTTCATATTTTTTGGCGGTGTACAGGATTTTGTTGGTTTTCTTAGCTGGTCTGACATATAAAGTCAGTGATTTCAGAGAGCTGTGAATGAGAATTTCAAGATCTCTTTGCTGATTGTACCTGCCAGTTCCAAGTTCAGCATGGTTGAGGATGTGGTGTTTTTCCTTGGAGATTTCCTTATGTCAGTTTTGTTAGGTTCTTCTGCAGTTCTTTGACATTGTCAAAACATTTGACAACCTAAAAGAACCTTGTGGCATCTGGGACTGTTCTCAAGGGTTGTCAGTGAAGTCATTAAAGAAAAATTATTCTCACAGTCATCCTTAAGGAACCACCTGGAGAGAGAACTTTACATCTTAACCCTTTACATCCCATTCTTTAGCCAACTTGAATCCATTGAATGATCTTTCTTCTGTCCCCTGACAGATTTATCCTTTTGTAATTTTTATTATGGAATGTTCTGCAATGTTTCTGAAAATCTAGGTACTTTATGTGCACTGAATACCCTTCATAAACTTTTCACTGGCATCTCCTGATGTGTGGGCATAAATGTTAGTTAGAAAAACTGCAGAAATGTTAAGTAAACTCAGACAGCTTAGCTTACTGAAATACACGCTGTCTGCTAGCAAAGGCCTTGAAGACCTTGGATGTTGATAAGAGAGAAGTTGGAATGCAGAAAACAGCTCCAACTCGACCAGGATGAGACTGTGCCTGCGCACAGTTTGAATTCAGTGGACAGTTCATAAGGAAGATTAAGATGACTTCAGCCCTGAACCCCAGGCCACAACATCACGCCTGCGCAAGTATAGAAATAGCTTCTCGAATCTAATTATAATAAGGAATGGGGAAGGTCATGAATATGTAATAGGTGCTTACGAATAGGCATGTCTTCACACCATATCTGCTTGTTAGACTGTTATGTGTGCGAGTTAGGAGGATTACCCCCTCGTACCCACTGGCGAATAAACGCTTTATAACCCTTAACGGAGTTATAGTTTGACTCTGCAAAACACTCCTGTTGGCACTTCACACTCTAGCAGAAGCTGTGATGATTCTAAAGCTTCTGTTTATTATAAATTCTTCTGTCATACCAGTGTCATACCAGTGGCTTCTGGGAATTGAAAACAGAATAAAATGAATAACCAGATGAGGAACACACTGGTGGTAGTCATCCAGGTATGAAATTTGTAGGACTGTTCTTCCTTCTTTGTGTGAAGCTCTACAGAGGATCTGTTGAGATTATTTTAAAAAAAAAAAAAGTCACCAGTCTCTAGTTTCCAGAATCCCATCCTTGGTAGCTTTTGTAGAGCTAACATTCTAACATTTTCAGTCTCGAAGACCTCTAATGGTGGCTGGTTGTAACACTAGGTCATGTACTTTGGCTAGCAGACCACCAGCTTCATATTTGTGACATTTTAGGACTCTTGACTGAATAAGATCTTGTTAGGATGATTTCTTAACCTCTGACCTACCTAGGCGACATAATAGTTCCTGTGTATTTCTTTCAAACTGATCCAGCTTCTTTGACTTCTTTGTTACCGAGAAAGAATAGGTCCGTTGTTGGTCCCTACTCCACACCTTCAACCAAGATCAAGTCTGAAACAAAAAAAATTATTGATATTTTTAGATATAGCCTGATTACCTGTTTTAAGCTTTTAACACCAAACATTCCCTCCAACTCCCTGGCAGGCTACCTGCTTAGAGTGTTATTAAAGTACTCTTTTGCTGTCACTTTGAGCATGTTTTTCAAGGCTTTAGGTCTAACTTTTCTGATTATGGTCTCTAAATTTCCTTTCTATATTTGACCTTCCATTTTTGTCTGTATTCCTTTTCTTCCTATTTGAGAAAGCTATCAATATTTTAGAGGTCAATGTATTAGCTGCAGCAGTGTCCTTAACTTTCTCAGGACGATGTGCAAGGGACTTTTGAGTCATGGCACACATTCTTACTGTGCTTCTACTACAGCAATTTTAGCAGTCTACATGCTGCATGCAGGCTTTTTCAACAATTCCATTTTGTCTTTGAAAATTTCTCTTTCTTTACAGTTTCCTTTCTTGAAATCAAGTATCAATTTTCTTGATTTATTTGTCTTGCTCTCTCCCACTGCACTAAAAAAATAATTGCATTGTGGTTTCTATTACAGAGCAGCTCTCCCATTGATCCTTCTTGGCCCAAGGTCTTTGCACCTCTCAGGCCAGAAATTCCAAATAGTCTCTTTTTCTATGACATCTAAGACAAGTTTTTGCAGTAAGCAGTCATTTACTGAGCTTTTGTCTCTGCATCATACCTTTATAGACACCGAGCCTACAGAAGCAATTGAAATCTTCCACTATCACTCTTTCTCTGATACTTGTTGATTGTCTAGTTTCATTTTGCTGGGATCAGTTCACCTTAGGAACTGGAGTATACCAGAACAGGTCACCCAAGCACTTCTCCTTTCCTCCAACACCATACCACAGTTTATGGCTGGAAGAAATTCAAATTCACCAGGAAAAGGAGAGTCATGCACCTGAGCCACTTTACCTGACTATCCAGGAGCACAGTCACGCCTTGAACCTACTGCACTGACTCTACCATCGATAGGGTTTGATACAGGGACTGGGGGGAGCCAGGTGGCAGGCACTGCTAGCTTGTTTGCAGGGGGTAATTCAGGACGCCGTTTTAGAAGGGGTAACTGTGGAAGTGTATCCTGTATTGCTAAATGCACAAACAGGAGCAAGTGAATGGGAGCCATTTGATTGGAAATTGTTAAAGGAGGTGAAAGCTGCTTGTACGCAATATGGTTTCAAATCACCATTTACACAAAGTTTATTAGAATTTATATTTACGGATCATACCCTTTATTCTGCAGATATTCGGCAACTAGTTATGTTAATATTAACCCCATCTCGGTGCCTTGCTTTTTCAAACTTGGGAACATTTGTGTGATCGTGATGCAGCAAACGAACGCCAGCAAGGGGATCCACTTTATGGTGTTCAGTCTCAAATATTGCTGGGTGCAGGATCTTTTAGTAGAGCTGATTGGAAATCCAATTTCAGTAAGTAGATTTTGGAGCTCGTTAAACTTTTGGCATCCAAAGCACTACTCAGTGTTAAAGGGGAAAAGCCGAGTCCACCATTTGCATTGATTTGGCAAGGACTGGCTTAGCCATATACACAGTTTGTGGATCAATTGCATATTGCCATAGAAAGAAATCCAGAATTGTCATTGGAAATGAAAGAAAAAATGTTAGATATGTTGGCTTTTGGTAATGCTAATGATAAAACTAAGTGAATTTTGGCTACTTTACCAAAGCAGGCAAAAACTGCACAATATTTAGAGGTTATGGGAAGAATGACTGTGCAGGATCAGGCTATGGTTATGGCTGCAGCTACTGGGGATACGCTAAAATGACAAAATGATAAAAATGATAAATGGGACAAGATATCTTTTAATTGTGGTAAAGCTAGTAATTTTAACAACCAATGTCGAGCTCTGTGCCAACACTTTAAATTCAGCAAAAAAAGGTGTAGTAATTGTCAGAGTTCTCTTCATACTACTGAAGCTTGTAGAAATTTGGGAAACTGATTAATGAGAGCGGGACAATTGCCCCACGCATAGATACAAATGCAAGGGACGCCTCAGGGTGCTTAGATCGCTGTGCTGCCGCAACATCCGGCAGTGCAGGAGTGGACTTGGCAACAGCAATAGATACTGTGCTGACCACTTCAGATGTGGTATTGAGAGATTCAACAGAAAAGGGACCATTACGACACAGACCGAATGCTTTCATAATTGAGCGATCTTCTGTATCTCAGAGGAGAATTTTTGTCATTACGGGATTAATTGATTCAGATTATACTGAAGTTATAAGAATTATGGTATACACTTTAACCCCACTGGTAACTATTCCGAAGGGTACAAAGATAGCTCAATTAGTTCCATTTCAAGGTCAGGTACCAAACGTTATGTCAAATGAGAGAGGGGATAAGGGATTTGGTTATCCAGGGCTCACTTGAATCAAACTAATTCATTGTGTGATGTCCCATTTCCTCCATCACATATGTAAGCCTTGGATCACAGTTCCACTCTTGAATCAGTATGTCCAGTTCAATTTTTCAAACGTTGGTATTCTAGTAAAGCTGTACCTGATTGTCATTTTTCCACTGGATCTTTCAGTTGGCTGTAATTATTGGGTTGTGTTTTGGTACCTGTATTGGGTGTAGATGGCAAGATGTTTGCTGTGGTGGGGCTACCGGGTGGTTTCTACAATGAGAGGCTGGGGCTGCCCCATGTCAGACACAGACAGTTCCAGCTGGCTCCAATGCACACAACCCAGGGCACAACAGAGCAAAAATGGTGGTGCATTTAAGAAAGAACAAAACACTACAAACAAGTAGGAGTGACGGAGAAAATTGTGAGAAACAGCACTATAAACACGAAGGCCAGAGAAGGAAGGGATGATGTGCTCCAGGCACTGAAGCAGAGATTCCTCTGAAACCCACAGAAAAGACTGTGTTGTAGAGCTGACATCCACACTGCAGGTTTTAGATGGAAAATCTGTACAATTGCTTTTGTTTATTTTCAGCTTCTGTCTATATTCTGACAAAGGGGGGGTGGGGGGAAATAGTGTCTGGCAGAATGTGCAAGATATGGAGTAGTTTTTCTGAATTTGGGATGTCCAAGTGGTTTGGAAAAGAGTACAATCTGGTTTTTTCACAGACTGCATGAGAGTAACCTAAACGTCTTTTAAAACACAAAACGTTCCTTTATTCTTACAGTAAGGAGGGAAAGCAAGAGGAAGAGTTTTGAAGGTCCAATTTGCAAAAGGAAATAAACAAGCTATCAACAACTCCTAGAGTTTGGAAACTATTCACACACAGCTCTTCTAATTAGTCAGTAGCCACAGCAGCAACATATATAACAGTCAAGAAAAGGCTAAAGTGAAAAAAAAAGCATTATCATTATTCACAAACCATGGACATATTGAGAGAGACAGGAACACAAAACCAGAATCTGCAAGTTTTACTATTGTTAGAGAGTCTTTTGTGGTTCTTGACCCACCAAAGGTTTGCTACTCAAACTTTTAACTTGCGTATGTTATACTTGATGGACTGCTAATTTCTGCTATGGAGGAAGACAGGTTTTGCAAAGAAACAAATAAAACAATCGAACAATATTTCAGAGAGGTAGTTTGAGGTAGAATGGGTATTGTCTGACCAGATTGGAAGTTACTTCCACTCAGTTTCAATGGAAATAAAGGGGAATTTTTTTTAGTAGAATTTAAATATCTGTAGGTTTTATAGAAAACCAAACCAAACCAAAAACAAATTAAGTATGAAGAATTATGTAATCAATGTAAAATAAAAGTAGAAGATAATTAGTATATGTTACAGGGATAGAAGGAACATGCAAGAATTAATGAGGGATACTGCACACTCCAAAACTGTGCTGGAAAGGATGAACTCTCAGATTAGAAAATCCACCTTGTTAACTTTTTCCAGAAAATGTCGATAATTTATTTAAAGGACCTAGAATTTTCATTGCGAGGTGAGGAAAGCATTACCAGTAGCTATAAATTAGGTAAACTCTTCAAAGTAACCAGGTATATATTTAAGAAAAAATATATGCAGTCCAATCTAGATCTGGATTACATTTATAAGTGCAAGATAATGTGTTCTGTTTTAAAAATAGATATATACGGTAAGCATAGTGTTCAAAGATATAGGCATCTTGAGCATTTTTGAGTTTTCCTCCTCAGAGGTGAAAATATGTTTAGTTATAAAAAGTAATGATTTTAAGAAAGTAAAAACTAAGAAGATAATTTTTCAAGGTATCTGAAAAAGAAAAAGGTTTTTTTTTAAGTCTAGATCAATACAGCCCTTCTCTTGATGCCAACTTTATTACTCTTTTTCACTTTATAACTTCTATTTATACTGAGTCCTTTGAGTCCTAAACTGCTTTTTCTGCATGTCTAGCCACTTGTTATAAAACCTTTCTCTCTCAGTACCTTGACAGCACATCAACCAACAAATCTCACTTGTGACAAACTCTAATGATTAAAGCGCATATCTTGATTCTTCTCAGCACCTCAATATATTTCTGATTCAATACAGACTCTACTGTTATTAGCTCATCTTGACTTTTACTGTCTCTTTTCATCTATCAGTCATAAAATACATGTCAATCCTCCAGTCATCAGATTTGAAAAGCTGGGCTGGGCATAAAGAGCAATATTATCTTTAGTTGCTATACTACTTTTTCAATTTGTTGTCTTGGAAATTACTGATTTTTTTTTAAATTAGTCAGTCTAGCACCAGAAAAAAAATTATGCTAGTTTTATTATCATTTGAGAAAACTGTGAGGCAACAATTTTCTTATAAAATGACCCATCATTAGAGCTGTGCCTTAGCCAAATACTGGAGCAATTAGCATAAGAATTCTGTATTTACTGATATACTTATACACTTATTATGGTTGATTTTGTAGATTATTGGGGCCAACATTTCTTTGACAGTACAGTTGCATCAATCATGACAGTCATCACAACCCCAGCTTAAAGAAGGTCATATTCAAAATTATTTCAGTACAAGAAATTACAATTGACATTTACGCGTTGTATTCCTGTTTAGGTTTTTTTCCTATTTTAAGATTATATTGAAACTGAACTATATTTAGCCATGTTAGTTCTGTTCTGTACTGCCATGTGTGCACTGAGCTAACATTGAACACATTTGGATGGACAGAATGTTTCAACAGGAATGTTTGATTTTTCAAGGAAGGAATAGATACTGAAGGATAGTTGACATTTTAAGCTTTTAATAGTAATTCTCAATGCCTATTTGGTTTAAACAGTTGAGCTGGACAAAAGTCAGTGGTAGTGAGTCTACCAGAATAGATTTAGTAAACTATAAATACTTTTGTCAGAAACTGAACCTAGGATAAAGGACAAAAAGTGAAGCACACAATAATTTTTAGCTTAGAGACCAATTGAGAACTGAAGAGAGAGACAGAAACAATGATCCGTGTCACAAAATGATATGAAGAAATTAATAAACTTTGTACATCCATTCTCTGTAGATTAATTATTCACAGTAAATTGAAATTGAGAAATATTAATTTTATGTTTAGAGACAAATAATTTAATTTAATTGGTTAAAAATTAACTTTCCCCTGTTCTGTGCAACCTGCCCTACCTGATCTGTCTTCAGGTAGGGAAGGAGATGTCCAGGGGCCCCTCCCAAATTCAGCCATCGTCTGTTTCTTTATAGATATTATCTTCCAAATGTAGTTGTGAGGCACAAATATATTTGTAGTTGTATTACTGTGTGGACTTCAAACAAGCTCTTCTTTTCTATATAAAATGAGATGATAGTGGACATGAAAATGTTTAGGTCCACCACAGAATTCTTTGAATATAATTACCTGCAAAAAATAATAATCCTATGTGTATGTATATATGTATGAACATATTTAATTAAATAGATGTATTAATAGGATGAGTAGAAACTAAAAAAAACAGTTGTGTTAATCTGTTTTCATCACCAGGTCTCCTGTGTGCAACACAAAAGAGCAGTCAGATAATGTTAATGCAAATAAGCTACACATTCAAAGGAAAAGTGAATTGAATAACATAGTTGGTATGCTGGAGCATGTCACTGAAACAGTACAGACGAAATTTATCTTTTGCTTACAAACTTCAAGATCAACACCATCATTTATTTGTCTAACATCCTAACAGAGATTTTTTGAGGGGAATTCTTAAAGACAGTGCAACTTACTCTCTAAAGCAGTAAGTCTGCAGTACAGTTTTCCAAGATAAACTTCTGTATCTTGAAAAATTGTAGTTATTCATTAACCTCACTCCTATGCTGTGCATGTGTAGGACTAGTGCCATGAGATTTCTTATTAAATATTTTTTTAGAGAAGACACAGCGTATTTTAAAAGCAGCCCATATTTAACCTGCTCTTGTGGAAAACTCCAATACTTCGGAATTTTGACAAAATAAATGATCCAAATATCACATGAAAACAAAACTATATAAGGGAAATTTCTTGAAGGGAATACCACTCAACTTGTCATTGCAGAAAAACGTAAAGGATTCCAAATATGGAAAAACTTCATGAATCCTAAATATGACAATCTTGTTAAAAGTGAAGTAAACTTGTTATTTAGACTCTCCTCTCCATTTATCAGATAGTAGCAAATTAGTCCTATTTTGTGCACATACATACCAAATATAACTTTTCTTCTTTTAACTTCCTTTATCATTGTGCTCTGCACTGGCCCATTGAAACCTGCAAGCTGGGACTGAAAAACGGCAGTAGTGTGAACTCATGCACAGATTTTTTCTTGAGGTTTGGATACATACTGTGAAGACACCATAGTTTATACAGGAAGGCAATGACATTATTTATCTAAAAAAACCTCCAAATTTATGTATAATCAGGGTATGATTTGCATCTATGCCATTATAACAACTCAGCTGTTAATAAACTATTGACTCTTAAATTATCCTAGGGAAAATAAAGGTAGCAAACATGAATACCCAGGAAAGATATTGCTAATTCATATTTTAGGCATTTATTTTGTATGAATTTCAAAACCAGTATTCACACTATTTCTAGTCAGCAAAAGTCTGTTAGCCAGATTTCTTATCTAGTTAAAACTGCTTGCCAGAGGTCCACCTTATTATCTACACCTCTTCATTGCTGTTACTATAATCCTCCTTTCATAGGAGTCTAGCTGTAAAGAGAGCCGCATTTCAAAGCTAGCTTACACACTGCTGTAGTTAATTTGAAGAAAGCTTTTTGGAACCTCCAGGGTGAAAGCTTCAACATAACAAGTTATTTTTGTTTTTTAATATTTGCAGTAACAGCACTGTGGGCTTTGGAATTTAATATACATTTTAACAAACTGTGTTTATACATATTTCCCAAAGAAATTTGAATAACATTAAAAAGATGTTCCAACATCTCAGGTATATAGCATGCATGTTACAGCATTCCACTGAAGATTTATGAATTGCCTGTGAAAAGGCATTTAGAAGAATTATATTTCTGTAACATGAAACATCTATTTTACACTGGAAAAAAATAAGGATGAAGCTATGTTGCATGTTTAACTTACATTGCATCATAGGGATTTTGTTCTTTTTTTAAAATTATTTAAACCACAGATCAAGTATGCGGCATATTTTAAATGGCTCTTACTAGTTCATACTTAAACCCTTAAAGCTGTTAGTACATTTATAATGCATCTGCAGAAGATTAGAAAGAGTTTAGAGATTAGGTTCACAGATTTGTAGTATTTAAGGAGGGAAACATTCTAATAGTAGTGATATGGCAGTCCACAAAAGCATAATTTTTCCACTCTGCTTCAATGAACCAAAAAGTATTGATCTACCTGGAAACAAACCTCTACCTTTCCAGCAGTTTCCCACTGTCAGAAGTGTCCAACATTCAAACTGTAATTTATTTCTTTTTTATCTATTTACCAGGATCATGCTGAAAATGTGTATAAGAAAGCAACCTGTCATATGTATTCTGGTTTGTATCTGCACCACTGAATGATGTCTAGAATATACTTTAGGAATAATGTCACCTCAACATGTAAGTTGCAGGCAGTCCAGAGCAAGCTCACAGACCAGCACATTGTAGAGGAGAATGGAAATGTGGCTAGTGTGAAATTATTCAGAATTTCCATCAACATCAGAAAAGTTTCAGGCTTATAACATGAAAGCAGTGTTTCCAAAAAGAAAGTAATGGACAAATGCAAAAAGCAAACGAAGCTTACTCAGGAGGAAGTATACTAAGAAAGAAAGGTACGCTTCACCATTTCCACTGAACACCAACACCAAAAGCCATGTGCCATAAAGCACAGCCAAACATCATCTAGATAGCAGCAGACCACAAAGAAGAGTGTGTTATTAGTTCCCAAACACAGCACAGATGATAATTAAGCACTTTTAGATCATTGCAAAAGGTCTCTCAATGAGAATCTCTTACAAAAAGTGCCAACAGGTATAAAAACATGATTCTGGTCTGTAGTGGTAGTTTGTGTCTTGAAGGTTATCTCAAACTCGAACAGAAAGTAGGACTCTCTTCTTTTTATTTCTTGCCCTGAATGCATTTGTCCCTGAGGTGAAACAGGGAGGCATTCATGCCAAATGTTTGAAGCAAAACATGTTTCTGCATAAAACATGAGCCAAACAATTCAATGAGAGGACAACCTTTTTGCCAGATTTTTCAACTGAAGTTGACAAGGTCAAGATACACGGAATGGAAGTTATTGCTTTTATTTTACTTTGAGCTATTAACCGATGGGTTGATCTAAACTAAATTTAATAACTTCTGAAATGTTCCACAGCAACATTTTTATATTTTAAAAAAAGCATGAAAGACTATTTGATTTGTGATATCAGGAATGTCATCTTTATCTTATTTTCTTCCTAATATGTATATAATCTATAAATATGGTAGTTTTATGTTTTTTATATATCTACTGATTCCATTCTAATGTGCTTGTCTAAACCATTGTTTCAAAAGCTCTCAAATCATCACAGAAAGTAGATGGATATATCAATTAAAATAAAGTTACTCAAGAAGTAATTGAAATAAGGTGTTGGGGAACAACAGAGGAGATTAAATAATTTCATTTTTTTAATGCTATGAGATAATTTTTTTTCTGTCACAGTGGATGATGGTTATCTGCCATTTCATATATTAACATCTTAAATAATTCCTATACATTTGGAAACACTTTTTGTTTCACATAGAAAATCAAATGCTTGTGTGTGTATTTATAAACTTGCACATGGGAGAAAGACACCTCATACTTCTCCTACCAAATTTTATGGAAATCAATTTGACCAGCACGTCTCATATTCACACAGGACGCTTAATGATCTTGAAGTGTGCGTGTTTACTAGATAAGAGAGGAACAAAGGTTTGGATTGCTGCTGTTGTTTTTATGATTGTTTCAGTGGATGGCCTGGAACTCATTTGTTAATGACCATGCAGATATTCAGCACATTTGTAAAGATTTAAATTATTTTGCCTCATGCATATTTATGTATTCTTGTGTATTTTCTAACTCATTAAAGCAGTTCACAAAAGATTCTGTAAAAAGAATCCACTTCCAGTATTTTCCTGGAAATACATTTAGTAAGGGCAAAATTCAGAAAGATATTTATACATAACTAACTGTAAACATACAAATAATCACTTCTCAGCACACCTATACTAACTTCTCAAATTCAGACTTGGACTTGCGTGAATTCCTGGATTCTTGCACAGTGAGGACTAAGTCATATCACTTCACAAAACTCCAGTTCCATATTACAGAAAAAGTACATAAAATGATGTGGATTGACTCTTAGCTAAGTACCCACATTGCTGCTCACTCCCCCACCAGCTCCCATATGGAGACTGATACCCATCCAGTCTCTGAACAAGGACCACCTTGGAAGACAAAACCCCTCGCCCCTTCTCTCTCTTCCCATTTATATTGTTAACCATGGCATTATATGGTGTGGAACATACCTTCATCCAGTTTGGATCAGCTATCCCAGCTTAGAGCGCTCCCAACTTCTTGCCCACCCCTAATCTACTCACTGTGGGAGAAGGGGGGTGTAAAGTGGGAAGAAGATCCACATTTGTCTGTTATTAAGACTGTTTTAGCCAGAGTTAACAAAGCACAGCACCATATGGGTTGCTGTGAAGAAAGTAACTGCTGTCCAGTCAGACTAAATACATATGCAAGTAGTCTATATCTTACTTTTCTGGAAAGGTCTGCCTGCAAAATGCAATTATTGAGTGCATTTCTATGTAAGAATTTCTCATTAGTGCATTGACAATCAAATTCTGTAGTAAAGTATGTTTTAGCAATGTTCAATAAAACCAAATTTTGCTGAAAATTCACTAATGTGATCTGCTTACAGGAAAAACACAATTTTCTTATTTTGCTCAGAAATAGGATGAAGTGGGTGGGGTTTTTAGTTTCTGATGTAAATCTTAGTCTGCAGTGAGTCTAAGCAGTGGTCAACTGGCGAACACAGAAGTGTAGAAGAAATTATATTCAGAAATACTCACAATATGTAAACTAAATATGTAGTTCTTCCATGTCAATTATATTTTGAGAGAATCATATATAAGACTGCACTTTCACTTCCAATGATGTCACAGAGTCTATGTTCCTGCAAAGTCCCATCGTTTAAGTGCCTATTGTTAGACACTGGCGAGCTTCTCGGTTCATGTATGTGCACGTGAGGATATCTACCTGGCAATCCCATGTTAGGGTGACATATGGAAACTAGTTTCCATTGACAGTCGGGGGGAAAAAATGTCATTTTTTGGCGCAGCATGCATCATCAAATAAGTATAAACCCATGGAGAGAGGAATTCCTTAGGTATTCCATTTTCAGAAAAAAAACAAAACAAAAAACCAGTAGAAGCTATCCAATTATAAGTAACCACAGGAGAAAACTGAACCCATCCTGTCATGTAGAAAAGACAGAATACAGGATTGCAATAAGTCATTCTGACATAACTATCTACTGTTTCTAGACAGCAACAAAATGTAGGGAGGAGTAAAGGATACTGACACAAGAGAAAACTGGATGAAAGGTGGAGGAAAAAGGTACAAAGATGCAATCTGTTATGGTTTTAGCACAAGAAGCACTGCAGGGTGCTCTCAAAAGTTTAATTCCTCTTCTGGGCACCTTTACATTCCCCACGCTTGGGAAGATTTCACGGTGAAAGCATATTTGATGCACCCATGCAATATGTCTTTCAGTTTCATTTCCTCTGCAAGGAGAATTGCTTGCATGCACCAACTATTTGTAGTGGCCAAATCAGTATGTTGTCAATTGGAATGATCTAAGAGACCATTCCTAAAGTGTGTTAATCTATACAAACAAAACACAAATATAGACACAACCCAGAAGCTGGCAATGACTTTTGAAATACTCTTAGGTGGACAGTACTTAAATGCTGAGCAGAAGACCAAAAAAAAAAAAAGAGGGAAGAAAGACCTCTTAAATACTCAGATTTAATCAGTAAATGATACATGTGTTCATCATTATTTTAGATCTGCATGACTTAATCATCAATTATTCAGATCAATGGATGAAAAACTAGCGTGCTTGTCCCACCATTCTGTTTATAAATCCTTCATAAAAATAAAAGAAAAAAGACCTATGGTAGAAGAATACTCTGAAAACATTCCCTTTATAGCTGCATTTTTTTAAAATTCTGTGTTAACTTTGTAAATAAATCTGGTTACAAATCTTTATACATTACATTTGTTTTGCAAATATATATTTAAGGCTCTTTTTTGGTGGTATAGAATTTCTGAATAGCATTCTGTTTCTTTGTAATAATACAATATCAAATCAAGAAAGAATTGCAATATCCCTTCAGATTTAGCAAAGAAACATTAAAATTAATTTCACTTTAATTCAGTTTTGTAATTGTAATAATTTACAGTTATGAAATGTAACATTAGTGTAGTTTAATGAATACACATTAACAAAATTATGAAATGCAAAAATATTTAAGATGAAAAGTATTTTAATATTTAGACCTATATTCATTTATGTGAATAAGATTGTTCTGGTCAAAGGTGAAAATATCTCACATAAGAATATGTAATACCTACCTGATTTTGTTACAGAGAAAATGAAAAATAAAAAGAAAAAGAGGAAAAAATTGAGGAAGTCTTAGAAAAGCTGAAGAGAAAAGAAGGAGGAAAAGCATTCTATAAATGAATTGGTGGAAGGACTAAGATACACATAAGAATTCACTCCACAAGAAAGAAGCTACTTAAAAGCAGAGGTTCCTGATGCAGATTAAGGAATGAAATGAGATACCAAATTTACACTGGATAATGTCTCAAACACTGAATGGTCCTACTGAAGAGCACGACTAACACAAAAATAAAGTACTATGCAGCATGATCATAATCTAGTTATAAATTACATGTATAATACAGCACTAAAAAATTTAGTGCATTTCAAAGGTCATCTTTCAGCACTACTCCCTACAACCCCCCTGCTAAACTATAGAAGCATTTGCAGAGTAATCTGTGTGATACCCAGCAGCCCTGAGAAGGAGTGCACACTAAGCTTAGATTTTCTTTGCAAAATATTTAGGCATCAAGGACTCTCTAAACAAGATATCTTATATATTATACAGTAACACAACATTGCAGTTTATTCTCAAGTCCTTTTTCAAAGTGTTTTATGAAACTTATAATCTCTTAAGTTTAATAGTTTTATGAGCCTTTGAATAAATGACATGTAGTTCCTTAGTAGATCTATCAAGTCTCTTCTTAAAGTTAAACAAATAAAAATACAATCTTACTAGCAATTTTTGCAAAGATATTAAATGAAAAAATCTTTCACAAATTAGGAATTATAATTACATTACATTCTTCAGTGATGAGTGATAAAGGTTACCTAGTGATCAAAACATTTAATTTTGTTCTTTCCAAATGAACACCTGATTTAAAGCAGACATTTATAAGTGTGAGGTTTTTCTAAATGAACTACGCTATTTTTTATACTAGCACTATTTTTTTTTTACTTCTTCCTATATATTCTCACAGTTCTCTGTGTTGTTAAAATGTCAGACAGTGTATCATCAACAGATTTCATCACCACATTCCTACTTTTAATACTAATGTGACAATACTGGAAAGATTAACTTTGGTTTTAAGATACTTTGGCTCATTCTCCAAGGATATAAAAATTATATGCTGAACGTGACACAATACTTTTTGCTACTACCTGTTCTCCCGTTACCACTGTTCATTTGCCCTCCTCTTTTGCTTTTATTTCTCAAAGAAGACCTACAAAATCTTCTAAAAAATAATATTTCAGTAAAGTGTATGTAGCTATGACATTTTTGGTTAAATGATGTTTTGTTGGTAGTTAAAATGGTTTTTAAGAAAAAAATCTTTTTGTTACATTGCTTTGTGGACCGTCATGTAACAGTTGCAAACTAATTTTGAAGGCTCAAGTAATATTTTGCATCATTGTACAAATTGACTAAGAGTGATTAAATGTTTTGTATTAATCTTCAAATACTCTAAAAGTTTTTTTCTAATAAATTATTATTAAAATACAAAATGAAGAAAAAAAATAATTGAAATAACTAGGTTCTCTCTCCTAAATTCCTGATAAATTCGAAAGGAGCAAAGAAATACCTCTAATTAATACTCAATTACTATTTAAGCAGAAAGCTGAATTACAGTACAGTTCATCTCAAAGGAGTAGCCCCATTTACTCACACTACTGCAACTCCTAAAAAACCCAAACAGATTAAGTGAAGCAGGCTTTGGTTTTAACTTTTACAACTTCTTCCTCCAATCTATTTTAATACAAATAACAGGCACAAAGAGAAAGATAACTAAGATAAAACAGCCTAAAAATAACAACAACATCCACCTGTTTACAAGTCAGGATTACCTTTGAAATAAGCAATGTAATTGATCAGATCCTTTAGAACCTCGCTAATTAAAAGACTTACCAAATACATTGCATTTCAATAATATATACTCATAATAACAAAAGGAACTGATAAATATGATGCACAGCTAATCATTAAGATTGCCTCTGTTTTGGGACAATTTGTTATAATATATATTTTCTTCTTTTTAACTCAGTTGGAAACATGATCTAAAACCTACTGCAGAATTGAAGTCCTGAATTTGTCATGATAACAACAGATATTATAAAAGTGCAAAAATCAGAAATATACCAAATTTTCCAGAAGTCTAACAGTCAGTGGCAGTGTGATTGACAGTGTTTTTTCTGACTGAAAGAAAGGCAGCTCAGACCACAGTTAGGTTTCATACTCCAAATATACCATCAGTTCACTCTATTCAAGTACATTTTTCTTAGATCAGTACTGCTCCTCTTGCCTGCTTATTGTTTCAGTTTATGCCTGTTGTTTCTCATCCTGCACCACTATGAAAAGCTTTGCTCTATCTTCTTGATAACAGCCTGTGGGTTCTGGGTGCTACTATTATATTCTTCTGAAGCCATTTCTTCTCCAGACTGAGCCAACCCAGCTGCCTCGGCCTCCCTTCACAATGCATGTTCTCTGGTCATTATTAGCCTTGGGATTCTTCCCTCTTAAGCACCTTTCCTTTACCAAAGGCCCAAAAACAGACACAAGACTCTAGATGTAGTTTCACAAGTGCTGAAGGCAGGGGACAGTCATTCCCATAGACCTAGATGTGCCTCTGTTGTTATACACCAGGAAGTTCTTTGTCTCCTTTGCTGCCAGACACAATGTTGGCTTATGTCCAGATTTCCATCTGCCGGCATCTCCATGTCCTTCTCAGCAAAGATGCTCCCCTGCCAGTCAAGTCCCAGCCTCTGTCTCTGTTGGAGAGGTGTTTTGGTTCAGTGACCACATGCAGAGTTCTAGTTCCTCCTGTTTGACTCCCAGACTGCATGCATTTTTGTGCATACGCTTCACATGAGTGTCCTTCCTCCTTGTTTCATCTTTCTTGTGTTATTCCCATCAACATCCTTCCTTGGCTGTCCACCCCTGCCTACTACTTTCTCACTTAACTGTAGGTCGCAGTATCTCTCCCTTGATGTTATTTAGAGTTGTCCTCAACGGCCTGGCCACCCTACTGCTGACAAAGATGCTTATCCCACTTGAGGGATCTCATCCCTCCTTAGCAACCTCCAATCCTCAGAGATCTTATGATAACAAAAAGCAAATCCCTACCAATGCCATCAGTTTTGCAATCAGATATTGACCTCCAGGATACACCCAGTCCTGATCCAGCATGTATCCTTCAGCAGCAGGATGAAGGAGACACCAGATAGGTTGCATTTCCTTCACCCTTACCGCCAGAGCTAAGTAGTCAATCTTGATTGGGTCAATGTTTTCCCTGGCAGTGCCATGTGGATGGACAGCAGAAGGTTATAGTCCAAAGACAATTCAAGTCTTGGCAGTGCCCCAACAACTTCATGGATCTAAGTGCCTGGCAAGTGGCAAACATCTCTAGACAGCAAGTCTGATCCATCTTCCTGAGAAGGGAAACTCTCTGCCATTCACCTGCCACCTCTTTTTGGTGCTGATACAGATCAATCTCAGCTCAGATGTCTCCCCAGATAGAATTTTATTGGCATTGTCTGCTACCAGGTCACCAAACCTGTTCTACATTGCAGGTCTGCAGGGGAGAGGAATCTTCCTCATGTTGCAAGAAGTCACAAGCCCCCAGCCTTCTCCAGCCTAGGGTTATCCATTTTCCATTGCAACAAGGACAGGCGCTGGTTACTTATCCACTTTTGCAGGGTCTCTATAAATATCCTGTCAATCCCATGGACATATTTTTGCCCTTTATGCCCTGATGCTTTGTAGTCTGCTGATCTCCTTCCACAGCTCCTACAAACCTGCCACCAGTGCACACCTCTTGTAGGCAAGGAGATCATCTCCCTTGACCCCAGCTCCAGCAAGAGGCTCCAGGTGCTCTCTGCAGCCCCAGCTCTGGAAAGCTGCCTCCTCCTCCTCAGCTTTGTCTGAAATGAGGCTACAGGAATAGCTGTTCTGGTCAGTGCCTGTCCTGTAGCACATCACCACCATGGTTGAACATGGCCTTCAGCAGGGTTTCTGGCCCCACTCCCATGTACCCATGCTCTAGGATTGCACTTCTATAACTTACTATAGCAACAGCTGAATGGATGCTTGACACCACTTGTCAGGTGTCAGCAGAAGGCAAAAGGATTAAGCACCATTTTCTCAAAAGTAGCTAAAAGTGATCGATCAAAACTGCTATAATTTTTGAGAGTGAAAACCCTCTGCTACACCCCTTCTGCAGCAAAGGTAGGCAGCTCCCCAGTCTCATCTTCTAGAAGAGCGATTCCCTCTTTTCCTTGACATTGTACATTCTTTCTCTGTGATTCTTTTTTTTAGGGGTTTTTTGTGGGTTGTTTTTTTTTTTGCCTAGGTTTTAGGGTCTAAATACAGATTCTTCTCTCGTCTTTGCTTCTCTCTACTTGAAAGGAAACCTACTGTGTGACAAAAACACTACAAAAATTGAAGTACAGTCCGTTTGTGGTTAACATAGGCCCAGCAGGATTTTTACCACCAGGTATTTCTCCCACTGCGTATTCTTTTCATGTGGTTTTCACTGTAGACTGATCTTTTTTTTTCTGGAAGAAGAAATGCTTTTTTTTTTTAATTGAATGAAAAGGTGCCAAAAGTTTACATTTAAAAAGACAATTATTCCAATTTTGTAGAAAACTAACAATTAAAAGACAGTGGAAAATGAATTATTCATTAAATATTTTAAGTTACACAGAGGTATCACTGAAGGAAAAACAAAGTGACAGAAGTTGTTAGCAAGGCATAGTAAAATTACAGCACTTGGAGACATTCATCAAAGAACCCTTAAACCTGGCCGTTTTCATCTTTGTTTCAGTATTTCAATATCATAGCAAAAATCTGAAACAAACTGAAGGGATGTGGGGAAAGTAGAAAGGTAACATTACAAATTTAGCCTAACTGCAAATTCATTTTTAAGCACAAAGAGCTAATTCCATAAAATAAACACTTTTTTTTATGTACCACCAATTACATGGAATTTCTAGAAATGTATCTCAGAGAAATAAATGCAAAACCAGGTAAACAAAACATCAAAAAAGAGGCAAACAGACAAAACTAAGGTTATTAATATAAAAAGTGAACGCTCAACCAGAATGGACTTAACCCAGTCTGAAAGCACTGAAAACCACACAGACCTAATCAAAGACTGAAAAACAAACGCAGGCAAACAAAGACACAATTTTGTATTACTGCATCATGAAAACAGAAAAGGTAAAAATAAACGAGCTGTTGTAAGCAGGAATAACACCTGAAATTCTAGAACAAGGACAAAAGCATTAATTACTGTACTTCCACAGAAAAGTTACTGTAGAGAGATTTAATCTAATATTAGATAACAAAGTGAATGCATCTTCAGGGATATTAAAAAATATTTTTTAAGTTATATGCATTCTTTAGAATGGAAGAATTTGAGACACTGGTCTGGAAACCATGTTATATGCACTACAAAATTGATTTCTGAGGAGTTCTACTCAGATTCTGAGAATGCAAGGTCTTAAAATATGTATTTTATATTAAGATGAAAAATAAAAGAAAGGAAAATAAGTCAGTAAAATAGTGCTAAAGTCATAAGACATTAAAAATCCTGTGTTCCATTACAGTGAACTAAACAGTAGTGAAAATGCATTTGGGATGGGATTGTGATATGAAAGTGTTAATACTATCTGAGGAAATAAAGGAAGTCAAATGTGTGATCTTTTCAGTAATGGTGTATAGACCTGATTTGAAAAAAAAAAGCATGTAATATTATCAGGTAGTATATCTCACATCTGAGGATAACAACAAGATCTGGATCCTAAGGAGATTATTAAGAAGAAAGTGAAATTGTATGTCTACAAGGAAGTTTGTTTTCAATTAATTTTAAACCATGACCTTAAGTGTTGTGCTGGGGATGAAAATGTGTATAGTTTCATAAAATAACATTCAGAGACTCATCAACATAGCAGTGTAATGCAGCATAATCATCAAAAATACATATTTTGGAACAAAGGCGAATTTAAAAATTAAAATAATATGTTAGAGTAAGCTATTATCTTTCAAGAGGTTTCCCCAGGAATCTTAAACTCAAAAAAGAAGCTTACAGAGGGTGGAAGCAAGGGCAGGTAGTCTGGGAGGAAGACAGAGAAGTTGCCCGAGTAGCCAGGAATCAGGTTAGGAAAGCTAAAACCCTCATAGAATTAAATCTGGCCAAGGACGCCAAGGGCTATAAGAAAAGCTTCTATAGATATGTCAGTGATAAAACAAAGATTAGGGAGAACCTAGGCCCTCTCCAAGAGGAAATGGGAGACCTGGTCATCCAGCACCCAGAGACTTTTTGCCTCACTCTTCACTCTCAAGGGCTCACGCTACACTGCCCAAGGCACAGAAGGTAAGTGCAGGGATGGCAAGAATGATGAACTACCCACTGTAGGAGAAGATCAAGTTCAAGACTACCTAACGAACCTGAAGGTGCATAAGTCCATGGGACCTGATGAGATTCATCCACAGGTCCTGAGGGAACTGGCTGACGAAAATTACTTGTGTCTTCAAAGACAACATTTCTTGTCCCCCAAGAGACTCTCATTAAAACATAATGGCTCAGTCAGCTTTTCATGCAGCTACCCCTACATAGTCAAAAAGAAGTGGTTCTAGATTTAGTGAGATTGCATCTAAACTGAAGTTATTTCCCTTTCTTGAAAAGGCATACTTTCTAATGTTTCTTGGCAAGAATCAATAAAGTTTTTCAGATCATAGAAATGTCAGAAAAGTTTCATACCTTTAAACATCTAAATTCAGTGTTTATCTAAATTTAGTGCTTTCCCCCACCATGTTACAATGCAGGACTAAACACATTGGAATAGAAGAGAAAAAAATTACAATACCCTTTTGTTCTAGTTTGAGCTAAAGTAGAATCAGTTTTCTAACTTCAGCTAAGTCTAATCTAAGTAACTTCATTTAATTTCATGTTTTTCAGACAGTGTTTGTCTCTAGAAATTACAGTATGGGACACTGGTATGAATGAAGGACAATGCTTATATTATCCCTATAGCAACCAAGGCCATCCTCAAGTTGGTGGAGTGCCCTATGTCAAAGAGGGAAAAAAGGTCACACCTGCAGGGAGAAGCAAACTGGACAGGTCACCCCAAACTGGCCAACAGAGTATTCCATCCCATATACATCATAGTGAGTATAAACGTGAGAGATCATAGGGGTCTCACTCTCTTCTATGAGGATCTCATCTGTCTGTTTGCCTCTGATCCTTGTACTTGTCCAGTTCTGGAATCCCCAATGTAAGAAATACATAGAGCTGTTGGAACAGGTCCAGAGGAGAGCTACAAAGATGATCTGAGGGCTGGAGCACCTTTCCTATGAGGACAGGCTGAGAGACTTTGGCTTGTTCAGCCTGGAGAAGAGAAGGCTCCAAGCAGATCTTATAATGAAATTCCAGCACCTGAAAGGGGCCTACAAGAAAGCTGGACAGGGACTATTCATAAAGGCTTGTGGTGATAGGACAGGGGGGAATGGCGGTAAAGTGGAGAGGGGCAGATTTAGGCTTGACATAAGGAAGAATTTCTTCACCATGAGAGTGGTGAGACACTGGAACAGGCTGCCTAGGGAAAATGTGGATGCCCCATCGTTGGAGGTGTTAAAGGCCAGGTTGGGTGGGGCCTTGAGCAGCCTGATCTAGTGGGAGGTGTCCCTGCCCATGGCAGGGGGGTTGGAACCAGGTGACCTTTAAGGTCCCTTTCAACACAAACTATTCCATGATTCAATGATTCCAGTAAATGGACACAAACACATGGATACTCCTGCATTTAAGCAGGGAAAGCAGTCATAGAATCATAGAATAATCAGGTTGGAAGAGACCCACCAGATCATCGAGTCCAACTGCTCCTATCAAAAACTAAACCATACCCCTCAGCACCTCATCCACCCGTGCCTTAAACACCTCCAGGGAAGGTGAATCAACCACCTCCCCGGGCAGCCTCTGCCAGTGCCCAATGACCCTTTCTGTGAATTTTTTTTCCTAACATCCAGCCTAAAACTCCCCTGGTGGAGCTTGAGGCCATTCCCTCTTGTCCTGTCTCCTGTCACCTGGGAGAAGAGACCAGCACCCTCCTCTCTACAACCTCCCCTCAGGTAGTTGTACAGAGCAATGAGGTCTGCTCTTAGCCTCTTCTCCTCCAAGCTAAACAACCCTAACTCTCTCAGCTGCTCCTCATAGGGCCTGTTCTCCAACCCCTTCTCCAGCTTTGTCGCTCTTCTCTGGACTCACTCCAGAGCCTCAACATCCTTCTTGTGGTGAGGGGCCCAGAACACCATATATGTCAAAGTATATATAGTGGATACTGTTTCCTGTTTTCATGAAAAATAAAAATGGAAAGGGAAAAAATAAGAATCACACATGTAGTGCTTTTATTAAATTTATGTGATTATTTATAATATTTTAGTTATAGTATCCAATATAGTTATATTTTACACACATGGATGCATTAGCTTGAGTCCAGAGGAGGGTCAAAAAGATGCTCAGAGGTCTGGAGCACCTCCCATATGAGTACAGGCTGAGTGATGGACTTATTTAGCCTGGAGAAAAGAAGGCTCCAGGGAGACTTGATAGCAACATTCTAATACTTAAAGGGGGCCTACAGGAAACCTGGGGAGGGGCTCTTTATCAGGGAGTGTGATAGGATGAGGAATAATGGTTTTAAGCTGAAAACAAGTAGATTTAGGTTAGATATAAAGGAGAAACTTTTTACTGCATGGATGATGAGGCACTGAAACTGGTTGTTCAGAGAAGTTCCAGATGCTCCATTCATCCCTCATGGTATTGAAGGCCAGGCTGTATGAGGCTTTAAGCAAGCTGATCTAGTGGAAAATGTCCCTGTCTACGTCAGGGAAGGTTGGATCTTGATGACCTCTGAGGTACCTTCAAACCCAAACCATTCTATGATTCTATTACACATATTAGTAACCAAAAAAACTAATTCAAATTATTGCAACGCATTATGTTTCTGCATCATAACTATCTAGTTGCTTGCTTTTTCAAAAATCTGAAATTAGAACTCATTATCATGCTGAAAAATTTTTAGTATCTTAAGATATAATTATATGTTTTAAACTGCCTAGAAATAAATACTTTTTTATCTCACAGCTGTATGATTTAAAGTAGGAACTTTCTTCCTAATTCCTCTCTCTAAGTTGTTACTTCTAGTTGAATTCAAATGTATCTTTCATGAAAGTGTCAAAAGGGACTTTCTGAATTCATGCTTTCCAAAGCTGATGGAAGCTTTGGAAGCTGCCTCTGAGGTAAAAAAATATTCTTCTTTGGTTTTGGTTTAGTTTAACCCTATTAAATAAATCTTTTGATCTTTGCTTACTTTTATTCATGTGAGCATAAATCTACTGCAACTCCAATTAAGTTGATATAAATTAGACTAAATTTATGAAGGGATGAAAAAATAGTTTCTCATTTTTAGCACATCTTAAAGAACTGTACAACATCTTTGTCTCATATCTATGAAAGTTTTTCAAAGAAACTGGTTTTAAAACAGATCTGTCTCCATCAGCTTTAGTGCAATTGTCTGGAGAGACATTAATCTAACTGAATTCAATATGGGACTAAACATAAAGTGAAGATTAAGTATGTGAATCTATGCTTTACAGGATTAAACTTGAATGGGGAGCGACTCAGTTCCCACATGCTTGAGTATTTATTTCTTAAAAACTAGTAGGAAGAGGAAGCACCAGTAACCCTATCCATACAGAATCATCTAACCAATTGTGGAGCTTGCAATTCTTACCCAACAGTAAGGTCACTTTTCATTTAACAAAAAATACAACTGTACAGGGAACAAAGCCATTTTTTTTGGCTTTATACTTTAACAGTCCTTTTCACAAGATTGTACTGAGGTATCACTATAATTCCAAAGATTAATTTACCCAATAGTTTTTATGACTGCCCAGGGCACCAGGGTGATTTGTAGGTCCTAAAATCTGAAATATTATTGTTAAATATATATATTTAACTCCCCAATCATTAAAAAGTCAAATTTATTTTTGTGGAAGAAATGGATTACATGAATAATGTCACAATTTTTCTTACAGAGATAACTAAGAAAGAATTTTCTACAGCAGACAGCATGTATATTGTACATTGCTCTTTCTTTGCAGTAAGGCAGAAGAACCTGAGAAATAAGATTCCTGAAATATAACACAGAGCTTTGTCATTTTATCCATCAAAGAAGAATTAATTTCCCGAATGAGTTTGCCAGGTTTCTTACTGAAAATGTCCATACAACTTACCCTTCAGTCATGACCAAATTCTTTCAATTACATGAGCACTAACTGAAACCTCAGCAACCTCTCCAGTAAACTATTCTAATTTCATTTTTTTATGCTAGTAGATAACAGGTTGTTGTTGAAATTGATATCTTCCATGCGGTTCATAACATTATCTTCAAATTAGTGCACAACTTTTTTCTCAAAGGTCTTAAGTAAGTTTAATAGCATCAACAATGTAGTCTTGGTTAAGTAGTGCTACTTAAATGGATAGCTTTCACTAAATTTTGTTTGAGCCTTAAATTAGCAGTTAGCAAGGCCAGATTCTATCAGCCTTACTATTGTCCTTATTTTCTTACATGAACAGTGTTTTGAATGTTTTTTTAGAAGCACCTCGAGAAATAAGATGCTTCTTCACTGTAAACAAGCCTGGTAGAATCTGACCTCCAAACCTCTGAATAACTACAGTTCTAAATTAACAGAACCTATCCATTTTATTTTTATATATATATATACATATACACACACACACACACACAGAGTCCTACTTTTCCAATAAAATTTATGAAAAGATCAGTTCAGATTCAGGTTTTCAGTTAATTTTTTTGTGCTTTCCCACCAGATTACCCTTTCTCTCATTTAGAAATTTTGAATAAGGACTTCACACTACTGTTATTTTCATTTGTATTCTCTTGTCATGATTTGTAATTTAGTTGGTAAATTATTTGGTGCTATCACTCAGATTGCTGCTGGTCCTTCATCTCATGTACTTTAAATCTAGCTTGGATTTTTCTACACTGTAGCTGCAGTCACTATGGATCTACTTTATGGAATTCAACATTCTTTTAAAATATATAGGTGTGTATTTATGCTTAAATTTCCAAATAAAACTTATTGGCTTATGAAACCTTGTCTTCTACATTCACAGATACATTGAATGTAATTTTTTTAAACCACAGTAAAATTTCTGAAAAACAGTATCCTCATCAATACTAACTGCAAGAAAGCTAGTAGTCAAATCTATTTAGAACTCTCTTTTACACTGCTTCAAACATTGCCAGCCTTAAGCACTTGTGCTGGATTTTTTTCATGACTGCTGTTGGCCTAGGGTGTGTGTTTTGGGAAAGCTTCAGTGAAAATTGTTCAACTGTCTTTGACATGTGAGTCAAGAAAAAATGCATCATTTGGCCAGTGTAATAAAGTTGGCAACCTTTATTTGTATAACGGCAATTCCTACAAGCTTTGGAGCTAAAGTTGACTTTTGGCATGGTATCTTCTGTATTAGATATCTTGTTTCTTTCATCTTCATGATTTTACCAAAATATGGTCAAATTATAAAATCTCAAAATGTTTAAGTTTGCACAGTCATGGGTTATTTCATTGCTTTTACCTACTGATATGCCTACAAAATCATGCAGCATGTCTGAGCTTCTCACAGATCATAGCACTTAGTAAATAGCATTTTAGTAAACTCTGTGTCCACTTCCTTCAAAAATCAGCTGAGCGTGCTCCAGCTCTAAGCTGAAACTGCTAAGAATCTGACTTCTGTTTAAGTGGTATATAAGTGTTCTGGGTAAAGGGCACAAGAACTGGGTCTGTGATACATAATTAGCCTCTCTTTTAATGATACAAAGGAAAAATTGCCGTGATACGGAAGAGATAGAGAGACAAGTATAAGTCAAAATTTTGAACGTGATTCAGCTGAGAGACAACGTGTGAATGAAAAACAGTATCTGTTAAAGCAAGGAGAGAGGATTAGGGAAAAAGAGGGGCACACTGGACAAGAAAACTGAAACATGAGCTGATGGGAGAAAGAGTGCAAGTTGGGAGAAGTACAAAATCCAGACACAGATCAGCATGGGATGAATTCTGAGAATGTCAGGATGAGAGGAAAGGAACTATGAATACAGGCATGCACTCATGATAGCACCTAAACTTTCAATTTAACATGTAGAAATTGGTGTTGTGGTAGTTCACAGAAGCAGTAGGGATCCAGATACTTGCTTTTAAAGTCACAAATTGCTATTTAACATTTGATTGCCTCTTTAATCATCTTTTTTTCATTCTTTGAGAAACACCAATGGCCCTTTACTGGTGGGTTATCAGACACATTAATGGTGTCAAATCTCACCAGCTGCGAAAAAATTAATACAGAATGGCTTCTCTCACAGTGAGATCCTCTGTTTTCCAGAACATGAACATATCCTTTAGCTAATTACAGAATCTCTTTGATGATTTATTTTTTCTTGTATGTTACCCTATAGATGTCCAGTTAATTGAAATCTGCCTTGAACAAATTGTCTTGTTGTCCTGAGATCCTCAATACTTGACACAGTATTTTTTTTCATTTATTTGTTTTCCTTTTATTCTCCTCAGTCCTCAGGCTCTGTAGGAAATGTTTATTATAGTTTCTCTTTAATCTTCACTACCATTCTGTCTGTACGTGGAATACCTTGCTGACATGTTGCACTTTTGGAACTTTCAAAGAATGGTGGCTGAAAAACATTAAGGTGAGAGAACTGGGAAAAAAAGTAGCCATTACCATCTGCATAGTTGGTGAAGACAAAAACAAACTGTCCCCTAAGATAAAAAAGGTATTATTTTCTTTAACTTAGATGGCATCACTGGCATAATTTCCTCACCAGATATTTTCTCTTTACTGCTTAAAAATAACCTATTCTTTAAGTTTATTTTAAACCTGATCCTCCTGTATTTATTTTTATCAACTGCTAAACAATAGTGGTACTCCCATAGCAAGTATTAAGCTATGGGAATGGTACCTGTGTAACTGCATCTTTGCTCCTCAATAAATGAGATCTCACAGGTAGTTCTGTTGAATACACTAAAACTCACCTGCAGTTTGAATAACTATGATGGTAAAGCAAGATTTTCTCTACTGGATTATGTTCAGTCCTTAGAAACCAGATTTCCTTAATCTAACCCTATAAAAAGCTCTAATTATATTGTAAAATTTTTATTGAGAAACTTGACCAAGTCATGTGATGTTTCATTTTCTTACTGCTCAAGAGAACAGACCTCCTAGGCGACACCTCAGTCTGCAATATATCTTGTGAAAGAAAAAAAAAAGAACAAAGCACAGCAGTATACAACTTTCCTCCTTACCTCAGTCTCTTAGGTTTTGATTGAGGAAGCACAGTACAACTTTCAGGTGGGCCCCATAAAGGAGAGTGAGTATGAATACAAGATTCTCATGTGGGTCTTCTGGTACACTTCAATCTAAAACTCAGCAGGGATTTTCAAAAGAATGTAATATTGTTGAGCACTTATGTTGAACTAAACAATTTTGCTCTTTTCTGAGTCCAGAGATTAAATGTATGAAGACAATATTCTTAATCTTGCAACTAAGAATACAGATTGACAACCTTTAAATTTTAATTCTTTTATTTTTAATTCCTAAATCAAGCAACTTGAGTCATTATGAAAATTGTTTTTGTATTACAAATGCAAAACTTGCTGCACCTAGTCCATTGATGCATACATATTGTATAAAATTATCCAAATCAAAAATTGATTCTAATTTCATAGTCTAGACTACCAAATGCCTTAAACATTGTGAAGAAGAGTACAACAAATTCTTTACTCATCCAGGTAGCTATATTGGTCATTTTCCTGGTCAATCCCTGCTTTTTTCTTAACCTTTCTGAACTGCTGTACTTCTTCAAAGGAGAAAGAGAAACATGCCTGCTAAAATCATTGATTATTATTCTTATTACTATTATTATTACTACCCTCCTTGTCTTTAGAGGGGACACAGGTACAACAGTGAAAACACAATCTTAATTCCATCCTGTTGATGAGCTATTGAGAAACTGACAGGCTATTTACACCATGACTAGCTCTTCAGTATTTCGTCTGAATTTTTGTAGTTATTTAGAAGTAAAACAAAATTACACCTTTAAGAATGATGTAAGTATTTTGGCCATACCACCACAGCACAACAGAATAAGGTCCATATATTCCCAAAAAAGCTTTCACTGGAATGGACAAGATCACTCAGTGGTGTATGGCCTTGTTACTTTGACAGTACAACCGAGTTTACGCAACCTCCTTATTAGCTAATGCAGAAAAATTGCAGTTGTTCCTGCATGCCATTAGTTTATATATGTGTTTAAAATCCACATTACATTCAGTGACATCTAGATTCTTTAATACAGGTGGCAGCTGTAAGAATGCAGCTTTGATTTCTGAATCACTAACAGGTGATTAATCTTGTGCAACTTTCGATATTTAAAAGTTAGGCCTTTCACTTAGAGATACTAAAAATCAGAAGGGAGATAGTCATCTCACAAAGGAAATTAATCCCATTTATCAGCCTTTTTCAGGATGGGTGATTATACAACTGCCTATTTCTCTTGAATTGCCATTAGATGACAAATTATTCCAGTGACCTATCTTCTAAATTGCTGTTTAGATTAAATGAATGAACCCACCTACAAATACTACTGAAAACCTGGCATGTAGCACATGGTCTCTGTACATACTGAGAAATAGTTAAGCATACTGTTCTCTATACTTATTTCTTTTTTTTTCTAAACCAGTGTTTTAAAATGTTCTCTCTTTATTCTCCTAGGAAAATCTATGCAAAGAAACTACAGTCAATACTGGTTTTGATGAACAAGCTTTTCCACTACAAAGACAAAAAAAAGTAGGAGCATATTTCATTCCTTGAAAAGGTTAGCAAACTATTTTGTAAAGTGGTTTCCTTGGGGCTCTCCAAAACAACTGGGCAAGTTCTATGCAGAAACAATGCACAGAAGATATAAGGGTACTGAAGTCTTTTGAACCAGCAGCTGTGCTACCTGCAGCTCTCCATAAAAAGCAGACCAATTCCATGTGGAAACAAAATGAGCACAAGATATAAAAAGATCAAAATTGTTTGAACCAGCAGCTGTGCTACCTGCAGCAGTTAATCTTTCCTGGCAATCTGCTAGAGATACACATTCCTCAGGCTAAGAGGACTAAGAGGCTTTTGCTGACTGCTGTTCCTCTGAGAGATGCCAAGACCAATTCTCCTTTCATATTACTGGAACACTTAAATTGTGGACTCATATATTTTGGGGGAAAAAGTCGCTCTGATTTACTTTGTTGGAAAGGACATTTCCGATCTGTTGCTTTGAATAAGATCATGTTGGTATCTCATTCTTTAACCCCATTTTAATGTAACTAAACGCTAAAATCTTGCAGTATGAAGAAGATGACATCATATAAGTTAAAATATGTTTAATAAAAGCAATGGGCATGGGCAAAAAGTGTATTCTCATAAGGACTCAATATCTGAAGAGAAGGCAAAATAGATTTTTGTCCTATTAACAGTTAAAACCAAAATTTATTTTCCCTTTAAAATATGAATTTTTTTCCTCTTTAAAGAACTGTTTCTCTTTCAACAGCTTTTGAGAAATGCAATGTGGGAAAGAGAATATTTTCTGTCACCTCAAGAAAAATAAGACTATTTTGTGTATGTAGGTATCCAAACACACACAATAAACCCCTAGATCTTTGGGACGTCAAAACATGGAGTTACTTAATCTTCTGATCTATAGTCAGGCTTTCCAACTTTAGTCAGTTTTGTATCTACATTTATGTGCAATTCTAAACAAGTGTAAAAATGTAGAATGTACAGATGTCTGCAGGCATCAGGGAGGCCATGTGTACTCTAAGATGTATGTTAGACTGCCTGAGCAGGTTTTCTGAAGTATGTGCAGGCAGGAAGATAAATGAAAGGTAATTTTTGTTTTTTATAATAAAGTTTGTGAAAGGTACCGTGGAAAAGTAATGCTGAGAAAGATTGAGAAGGAAGAGCATATTCTATTCCAATGATTCCATATTAGTTTGCTTTAAAGTTCAGAAACAGTTTCTTAAGAAGAACCACATAAGGGTACTGCCAACTAAACTTCGAAGACATAATGGGTCCTTCTGTAGTTCCTAAATAATTATTTTTAGTAGTCTATCAAGTTGACTGGAAGTCTTTATTTCTGATTACCGCTGTATCCCCTGTTTTGCTTTCTTCACATACCCATCTCAGAGGCTTTTCCAGTGCTACAAAGACAAATAACTGATGAAACACCCAAAACCTTCTCATATTCTAGGTTTTCATTGCTTTGTAAATGTAAGTCTTCCACAGTTTTTTAATCTTCAAAGAGTACACAGTTGTAGTAGTTAATTTCCAAGACAAAAAGTTGTTAGAATTTTAAGATCTATACATATATAATAAAGAGTAATACCAAATAGACCTGTTCTTTTCTAATTACAGACAAAGAAAAATTAGAAGTCATAAGGCAAAAGCTTGTGTAAGCTTTATTCAAAGAAGGAATTGATTAATGAAGATGGCTTTCAGCCCTTTCAAGCTGATGAAATCTGTGTTCATTTTGGTCTTAACAGTGTTCTAAATTTTTCTGGTCTAAATTAAGACTATTACAGCCTGCATTTGTTGAAGCATGAGGGTCAGACACGCTCTATATACTGAAAAAAAAAAAAAGCCAGAAGAAATGCTAAAGGTCTGTGCCATATGGAAGAATACCAAGGGCTGTTTCAGGACATTTTTATCTCTTGTACTGAAAATAGAGATCTGTATTTGGTATTTGGAAGTTAAGTTCTATATGGATAATAACTTTATCATTGAAGGACTTTGGGGATATTGTCACTGAGCTGGATTAAGGATAAATATGGTAGAATTTATTCATAGAGTTTGAAGAAAAAACATCCGTTTTCAGAATGCTATCCAATTTTCAAGAATTCTTCTGGTTTATTCCCCAGAAAATCTCAGATTCTTCTTTTTTCAGAAGATTTCAACTCCCATTTCTCAGTGTACACTAACATTCCTTGCAAATACACTAAGTCCACAATAATTGCCATTTAGGAAAACTGAATCTCAAAACAGGGTACAGAATTTTAGAATGTATCACGTTAGGAGAGTCTGAGAGAGCTGGGACTATTTAGTTGGGAGAACAAAAAGCTATCAGCAGTCTTATAAATGTGTATGAACAATCCTACGGGAGAGAGTAAAGAAGACAAACCCAGCCTCTGCTCAGTGGTGCCTGCTAACAGAACTAGAGAAAATGGACAAAAATTGAAATGTGGAAAATTGCATCTGAACATAGGAAAGCATTGTTTTAACTGTGAGCTCTGTCAAACTTTGGAAAAATTTGCTCAGAGAGGTTGAGGAACCTCGACCCCTGGGCATATTCAAAACTCAACCACAGTCCTGAGTAGCCTGTTCTAGATGACATTTATTTCCGCAGGGGGACTGAACTAAGCAATCTCTAGAGCTGCCTTCCAATGTCAGCCATACTGTGAAAGTGAGGTTACAATCTTAAATAAAAGCCAAGAAGTGCTTAGGAAATTTTCTTAAAGCAAACAGAGAAGATCGAAGGATCTAGAACAAACGTGTTAACAAGATCTTGATCAACAGACTCATTTTTGCATTAATAGTAGGACAGAAAATTAGATCATTTAGCAACTATTTCCATTCCTATAGAACAGAAATCATAAATAAGGATATCTGAGACCCCAGCAGATAGTAAATCCAGGAAGAAAATAAACAACATATGGGATAAACTGAGACAGTCATGCCAAAGCAGTTGTTGGGTTTTTCCCCCTTAGGAAAAAAAATTATATAAAACACCTATGCAAACCAAAGTAGGGTGAGAGCAATGAGAAAAATATACACCTTTATTTTTAGGAAAATAGTTTACCTACACCTTATGAATGTGTAAGCCTGTTGTATATAAATCTATATTCTGATGAAATATAACTGAATGTTTATAATCTTTTATGTAAGTCTCATTGTAATGTTAATTAAAGATTCACAGATCCAATCAAGTCCCTCATTTCTGATGCAGGATCAAACCTACGAACTGTCCACAGGCAACAAAAACACTTGCTCTGACAGCCTTTTCCAGTCATTTGTTTTTTTCCTGTTGCTCAAATGCCAAGAGTGGTCAATATGCTCAGTACATGATATTCTGTGAATTTAAAAAGCACTAATCTTTATGTTGTTGGATCAGACATCAAACGAGCTTCTAGATGAAACATTAAAAAAAAGTATTTTCTTAAGAAAGCCTAAGCATTTGCTGTATGTGCTCACTGTCCTGGGAATGCAGAATGGGCTGTTTTGGAACCAATTTGCATTTTACATCTTCAATAAAGAAATGTTATCAATGTAACTTTGCAAGCTTAGCATGCTAAAAGAAAAGTTACAATTTCTTTACAACAAAGTAAGCAGCAATACTCCAGAGGAAGCCCATACTCAGAGTGTTTACTGAGCTCAGTGTTTTATTTTCTTTAATAATAGAATCACAGAATTATTGAAGTAACCAGCTCTATAGGTCATCTGGCACAACTGCTNTAAACCAAAGTAGGGTGAGAGCAATGAGAAAAATATACACCTTTATTTTTAGGAAAATAGTTTACCTACACCTTATGAATGTGTAAGCCTGTTGTATATAAATCTATATTCTGATGAAATATAACTGAATGTTTATAATCTTTTATGTAAGTCTCATTGTAATGTTAATTAAAGATTCACAGATCCAATCAAGTCCCTCATTTCTGATGCAGGATCAAATCTACGATCTGTCCACAGGCAACAAAAAGACTGTACTTGCTCTGACAGCCTTTTCCAGTCATTTGTTTTTTTCCTGTTGCTCAAATGCCAAGAGTGGTCAATATGCTCAGTACATGATATTCTGTGAATTTAAAAAGCACTAATCTTTATGTTGTTGGATCAGACATCAAACGAGCTTCTAGATGAAACATTAAAAAAAAGTATTTTCTTAAGAAAGCCTAAGCATTTGCTGTATGTGCTCACTGTCCTGGGAATGCAGAATGGGCTGTTTTGGAACCAATTTGCATTTTACATCTTCAATAAAGAAATGTTATCAATGTAACTTTGCAAGCTTAGCATGCTAAAAGAAAAGTTACAATTTCTTTACAACAAAGTAAGCAGCAATACTCCAGAGGAAGCCCATACTCAGAGTGTTTACTGAGCTCAGTGTTTTATTTTCTTTAATAATAGAATCACAGAATTATTGAAGTAGCCACTTCTATAGGTCATCTGGCACAACTGCTCTGCTCAAGCAGGGCCACGTAGAGCTGATTGCCCAAGACTATGCCCAGATGGCTTCTCAGTATCTAAATTCTACTTCAGGGATGAGACATTTAAATAGTAGAGAAGTAACAAATACTGATTGCAACTATTAACACTCTTAGAGTCCAAATTATCTAAAGAAAAAATGTGAATTACATGTTACCTCCTAGAAGGGTTGATTAAGAAAATCAACACAATTTTTGCTTGGAATGAATAAGATATCATTGTATTTACAGTCTATATTCAATATTTTTGGTGAAAAAAAAGCATTTTTGACAAGTTTTTTAATCAATTAATATTCCTATACATTACAAATGTATTTTATTAACCTGTTTGAAAGGGCAGTCATTTCAATGGCAGAATATATTAAGTTCAAAAGAATAAGATTTCTTTAATATGAGAACAAAGCCTTCATCCTGATAGACTCACTAGTGATACATGTATTTGCCTCAGCATTTTGTTTGACAAAAGTATGCTTCCTCCTTCACTGTAGATCCACTTAAAACTTTCAATGCACAAACTCCTTTATCTTTCAGATATTTTAATGTTTTCATTAGTTTTATAAGGTTTTTTTTTATTTGGGGTGGAGAATGGGAAGGGAAACACAGTTATGGGATGAGACCCAACAATCAGCTAAACTGGGTCTTACATTCTTTCAGATAATCTCTTTATCTCTCACACACAGCAGCTACATTAGTCTCTGCTGCAGCTTTTACCTTATGCTGAACAAGACGCTTATAGTTTTGAGACCTGATGAAACTTGCTGTGCAAATAGAAATGTCATATTTTTAACAGAAACTTTTCAAAGTATAAAGTGAGCAACTACTCTGAGACATAACTGAAGCACCAGCATTAAGGAAAAGCTATTATAAATTTTTAATTAAAAAATAAACTCTGTTTTTTCCTTATATAGAACTTCTACCAAGGTTCATGATTTTTTCAATTTCTATAAAATAACAGTGTACTAAAAATACTATGATATTAAACTTAACCTTGTAACTATTTAGGATTGAATTATGGAGCAATGATATCTAAATTTTTTTTTCCAATATCTAAAAGATGGTGTATTCAATAATGGCTATATCTATACCTCACATCTATATTGAAGATTATGTGATATTGTTGTAACTATGTATAAGCAAAAGTATCCCATACAGGATAATATAGTTTTGGTTACTCAAAGGCATAAACCAATAAAAAGGTATAAAGTGACTAGGAAGTAAAAAGCAGTGCTAGGAAAGTCACTATTGATATCAGGATCTTTTTTTTTCCACAGTATAACTGGCAGCTAGAATAAACTATAAGATCAGATGAAAAGTGCAGATCTTTCCAGAAGATTTGTCTCAACTGAAATATAAGTTATTGAGTTTAGTAGAGGGAAATGCAAGCAAAATGTATTGATGTGTTAAGTAAGGAAATAAAAAGGGAGAATTTATAGGTTATTTCTCTATTTCTGGCAAACAACAATGGTTGATAGCAGTTGATGTTCATATCTGTAACAACAGAAAATTTATATCCATGCTCAAAAAGTATTTAAAGTTCATGGTCTCTCAGAAACCATGTTTGCAAAATGCCTGACAATGTTTGTGCAGGATCTGAACAGAAAGACATAGATGTGCATGACAGCAAAAGTCTCAGGAGGCCTGTTAGTTCTATGCCCTTATGAGAAATAAAATCAAGATCTACTTAGTCTAGTATAGAAATAATGCAAAAAAACAAATCCCAAAATCCACCAAATGAAATCAAATTCTATGATTAATAGAATATATTAATAGCTCAACTTCTTCAGTACATTGGTTATTTTTGTCTTTCTCCCCCATCCCCAATAGCAGATACTCTCTTACATATGACGCAGTAACAAACTTTTGGAAGAATGTTGACCATTTAGTAAAAGCGAGAAATCAAACTGTATTTAAATTAAAGTCAGACACCATGGAGAAGAAAAAGACTGAGTGAAACAAACAGTGAAAAGATAAGTTTTTGCATTGTATAATTTAATTTCTGAAGGGTACTGTTGTGTTTTAGAAATCCCTTAAAATCCTTGTAAAAGAGGTTTAAGAATTCCTCTGTCATTTACTTTGATTAACACTCATTACCTCTTTAATAACTACATTCGAATTGCTGCCATTACTGTTGAACTAAAGCCTGTATAGCATACTACACATTATTACAGTAAAATAATAATATACACTCTTTCAAGAAATGGAGGCATTTAAATTCAGTCTTTAAAAATATTCATGTGGTTATACTCATGATTAAAAAAAAATTATATATTTACTTTAAAAATAATTTCAGGCAGGCACACACAAAGGAAAACACAGTCATTCATAAGCTGTTTTACAAAAAATTGCTACTATTCCACAGTTCCACGAGATGCAGTTTCACCATATGCCCAGCTATTCTATATTTTTAGGTATACATATATATCTTGTTAAAACTAGTTAAACCTGACATGTAAGTTTTTTTCAACCTCGGAATTCATAGTGTCTCATAATCTATTCCTTATTTTATACATTCTTATAATAAACACATATCCCACAGAAATGGGTAGTTTTTGTTACTTCAACTCTGAAGCTTCATCTAGAAACTCAATAACTAAGAAAAAATAGAAATAATAAAATATATAGCAAATATATAGAAACACATGAAATTGTGCCCCACCTATAGAAAACTATATGCCACCACAAACGCTGCAAAGCAGACGCAAGTGAAAGGGCCTGAGATTAGGGGGGAGCTGAGCTCAGGAACTGAATTCAGGAATGCACGGATCCAGGACTGAGGCAAACAGACAGATAAGGTTCTCACTGGGTATTGGCCATCAAAGAAGAGACTGAGACCCTTATGATGTCTCAATTTTATACCGACTACAACATATGGGATGAAATACTCTGGTGGTCAGTTTGGGGTCATCTGNAATGCCTGACAATGTTTGTGCAGGATCTGAACAGAAAGACATAGATGTGCATGACAGCAAAAGTCTCAGGAGGCCTGTTAGTTCTATGCCCTTATGAGAAATAAAATCAAGATCTACTTAGTCTAGTATAGAAATAATGCAAAAAAACAAATCCCAAAATCCACCAAATGAAATCAAATTCTATGATTAATAGAATATATTAATAGCTCAACTTCTTCAGTACATTGGTTATTTTTGTCTTTCTCCCCCATCCCCAATAGCAGATACTCTCTTACATATGATGCAGTAACATAAACTTTTGGAAGAATGTTGACCATTTAGTAAAAGCGAGAAATCAAACTGTATTTAAATTAAAGTCAGACACCATGGAGAAGAAAAAGACTGAGTGAAACAAACAGTGAAAAGATAAGTTTTTGCATTGTATAATTTAATTTCTGAAGGGTACTGTTGTGTACTGTTTCTAAAAAATCCCTTAAAATCCTTTTAAAAGAGATTTAAGAATTCCTCTGTCCTTTACTTTGATTAACACTCATTACCTCTTTAATAACTACATTCGAATTGCTGCCATTACTGTTGAACTAAAGCCTGTATAGCATACTACACATTATTACAGTAAAATCATAATATACACTCTTTCAAGAAATGGAGGCATTTAAATTCAGTCTTTAAAAATATTCATGTGGTTATACTCATGATTAAAAAAAAATTATATATTTACTTTAAAAATAATTTCAGGCAGGCACACACAAAGGAAAACACAGTCATTCATAAGCTGTTTTACAAAAAATTGCTACTATTCCACAGTTCCACGAGATGCAGTTTCACCATATGCCCAGCTATTCTATATTTTTAGGTATACATATATATCTTGTTAAAACTAGTTAAACCTGACATGTAAGTTTTTTTCAACCTCGGAATTCATAGTGTCTCATAATCTATTCCTTATTTTATACATTCTTATAATAAACACATATCCCACAGAAATGGGTAGTTTTTGTTACTTCAACTCTGAAGCTTCATCTAGAAACTCAATAACTAAGAAAAAATAGAAATAATAAAATATATAGAAAATATATAGAAACACATGAAATTGTGCCCCACCTATAGAAAACTATATGCCACCACAAACGCTGCAAAACAGACGCAAGTGAAAGGGCCTGAGATTAGGGGGGAGCTGAGCTCAGGAACTGAATTCAGGAATGCACGGATCCAGGACTGAGGCAAACAGACAGATAAGGTTCTCACTGGGTATTGGCCATCAAAGAAGAGACTGAGACCCTTATGATGTCTCAATTTTATACCGACTACAACATATGGGATGAAATACTCTGGTGGTCAGTTTGGGGTCATCTGTCCTGCCCACCCCTCCCTGCAGGTATGACCTTTATTCATCAGCTCAAGGATGGCCTTGGTTACTATAAGCATAACCAATCACCTTTCTGCATACAAACACCCTACGTTACCAGTTTTGGATAAGAACACTCTCGGAAAAACATACAGTTAACTCTCATAAAATGAAGTTACTTAGACAAGACAAGACTTAAGCTGAATTTAGAAACTGATCCTACTTTAACTCAAACCACAACATTTTATTGGCATTAACTAAGTTTTGACAACAGCACTGAAAATCTAATGGCATAGAAACACTAGGTAATAGTTTTAAACACACGTACAATAGATAAAGCAAATAAAAAAATATGTAGATAAAGCATAACATGATACCTGTAAATCTTAGATGCAAGGCATTACTTGTATAGTTTGAGGTACAGTTACCCATACACAAAAATGAAATAATTAGTTGGAGCATAACTTTATTTACCTGTCTTCTATCTGTAAGATGTACATTCATGCATTTACTCCTGTTTTGCCTTTCTTTTGCTGAAAGCAACTTATCAGTGGGACACAACTCTAGTGATAAAAGCCCCATTAGCCTAAAGAAGAGACAGATGGGAATGATGCAATTATAATTACTAATGAAATTAATACCATGTAGATTTTCTAATCATTATTCACTACATTAATAAAAGTTTTGAATTAATCTCCAGCTTATAAAACTACTGAATTTTACTCTGAGTTGTCAATATAAACCCAAATTTTTAAATTCATTATGCTAGTACATATACTTCTCTGGATTTCTATGGGAAATAAAAAAAAAGGAGGAAAAAAGAACTGGGGTTTCCAAAAACTGTTCAAAATTTTATGGTTGATACTAATCTAGCAGTATTTTTTCTGAGTCATTTCATGACAGCAAAAAGTTTCTTAGGAGAGAATAAAACTACTTTCATAATCATGTGAACAAATACACAAGTATTCTCTCTGGTTTTATCATTTCGTTTTTACAAAGTGAGACACTTGGAGGAGTTTAGTGCATGATTAACCTTAGCAATGAGCCAAAGAAGAATAAACCAGACGACTACTGCGGGAAAAATGTCCAAGGAAACAACTAAAGAAATTAAAATATCTTCAAAAAGAAAAGAATACATATCCTGTGAATAAGAAGTTTACTTTTGAAATCGATTGTCTGACATAAGGGACATGGCAGGAATTGAAAGCTGAGCAACAGCGTAAAGTGTTATGAGATTGGCACTACCCATTTATGTGGGATGACACAACACAAAATATTTTTTTTATATATGTTTAAGAAGAGTCCATATGGCAAAACCATTTAAGTGTGAGCCATTGCCTCCTTCTACTTATTGCATTCCTTGACTGACTTATTTGCACCTGTCCTGTCTCCATCCATGTGAATATTGGAGACCTCGCTACTTAAAAGTATGGACTCGCTGCCTGTCTGCAGTGCAGGATTCTTTCCCCTTCCAGGTGGCCAAGAAGGCCAATGGCATCTTGGCTTGTATCAGAAACGGTGTGACCAGCAGGTCCAGGGAGGTTATNAAGGGTCATTGGGCACTGGAATATGCTGCCCAGGGAGGTGGTTGATTCGCCTTCCCTGGAGGTGTTTAAGTTGCGGGTGGACGAGGTCCTGAGGGACATGGTTTAGTGTTTTGTGGGAGTGGTTGGACTCGATGATCCAGTGGGTCTCTTCCAACCCGGTGATTCTGTGATTCTGTGTGATTCACAGATGAAAACATTACAATATTTTTTCTTGTCATTTTTACCATCAGTAAATTTTCCTAAGATTTAAGATAAAGTGTTGCACATGCTGTGTATTAAAATTATCAGCCCAGCAAAACAATGACCTTGATGTTATTGCACACTATGACATATGACAAACTCTTATTGACACAGTATTTATCTAAAAATGAACTTAGAAACAGAGAACAACGCATGAAGTTCAGGAAAACAGATGATGTGGGTATATTTTGTTATGTCCATAACAAATTTTAGAGATACAGACACAGGAATTCATTATATAGCCAAATAAACTGCTGTTCACATTACCCCTGGATCAAGAACACTGGTGATTCCTTTTTTATTGGAATAATTCTCACATTTATCTAAATCACTATCAGTGACTTACCTGTAGGCACATTAGTAATAATGGTATCTAATCTGGTTCTTAACACAGTTATTTAGGCATGTTAACTTTCCTTTATTGTGCAAATGATTATTCTCCTAAATAATTTCTCACAGGTGGTGATGATTGATTTTTAAGGTATTATTTAAACTGGAATAATATATTCTTGTCATATCCTGAAATCTATATCAGCAAACAGAAAAAATGCAGCAGCTTGGCATCAGTAGCTTTCTGTTCTGTTGTTATATAAACCTAGATGAAATGATTCAATAGTAGGATCTATTTGCAAGTTGTGCATTCCAGAGTCCTAATCCTAAAATAAGATATCATCTCCAAATCTCTACAAAATCAAAACAGATTCTTCAGATCTGATCCACTCAATGCAGGATAACCTCTTAAAAACCTAATGTGAAAATACACATTCTACCTGCATCTTTTTATACACTAAGTTCTATGTACAAAAGTCTATAGAGTGTTTCAGCAGTGGTGAGCAGGCAATTTCAGTTTGTCTTTCCTTATGAAAAAAACCCCACAGGTTAAAATGCATGACAGCTATCTTACTGTTACACTAATTTTTCAGGCTATCAGCCATCCTGTCCCAGTAGCACGAACAAATTTTATTGCCTTTGTTCTAGATTATACTTAACTGTATTTAAACAATTATGATGACTGTTATTGTTTCCTGAAATTATGTTCTGATATCTCCTTTAAGTTCTTTTATGTCATATAGTTGGTATTTACATACATTTTTTTACTGTTGAAATACCTAAATAATCCAGTTGTTGCAAGGTCTATTATTGCAACTTCTGCATAAAGATAAAAAAAGAAAAGCAAACTTTTATCCAAATTTCTGATACAGGACAAAGCCATTAGAAGAACTGAACACCCATGCTTGGACAGAGAACAATGAGGCATGACAACAAACATAATGACAAAACTAGAGTCAGAAATAATTATATGTTTAAAAAATGTGAATTAAATTACAGTAAGGAAATATTTTGATAGCACTCTAATATTTTGAGAACATTGTGATACATAAGATATGTGAAAAAACAGAAACTATTTCTTCACCAAGCATTATTCCATACCAATGAACACAGTACATTATGTGCTTCTGTGTTATTGGGTTGGATTGTCTGCACATACTAAGGAAGTGTCGGGTCTTGAAAAGATACCTGAAGCAGAAGTTTATCACAAAAAGATAAGATATAAAAGTTAAAGAAACCTGGGATAAGATTAAGGTCAGTGTCATTTGGCACAATGGCTTTCAGAAATATCTTTTCAACATGATCAGAAGGAAAAGGTGTAGATCAAATATGCCTAAGAAAGCAAAAAGAAATAACCAAGGAATGGATGCACTTCATGTCTTTTGTCTATTTGTCATGCATAAACAGTCAGGCAACACAGTTCAATGTGGAAAAATGATTCTAATACAACTGGTGAGCAAGCTGACTAGAGGAGGTGCTTTGCTAGACCTACTATCATGAGGCACTTGCACTACTGCAGGTTAGAAACCTGCTAGAAACCTGCTAGAAACCTGTTAGGCATTAGATATTCATAAGTCTATGCGGCCAGATGGGTTTCATCCAAGGATGTTAGGGGAGCTGGTGGAGGTGCTTGCCAAACCTCTTTGCATCACTTACCAGCAGTTCTGGCTGACTTGAGGAAGTTCCATTGGACTGGAGGCTGGCAGATATTGTACCCATTTACAAGAAGGGCCAGAGAGAGGATCCAGTAAAATATAGACCAGTCAGTCTGACCTCAGTGCCAGGGAAAGTCATAGAACAGGTCATCTTGGGTGCCATCTCACACCACAGACAGGACAACTGGGTGATCAAGCCCACTCAGCATGGGTTTATGAAGGGCAGATCCTGCCAAACTAACCTGGTTGCAAAGTGACCTTCTTGATGGATAAGGGAAAGGCTG
>WAAB01002457.1:14316-26174 GCA_013389865.1 Piaya cayana | reverse complement strand
CAACCACCACTGCTCTGGGCAATGCAGCACGCTGGTTCCTTGCCAGGCAGCTGTGGTGAGGGACAATCTGTGGGTTGGGGTCGCTCATCCACCCCGCTGGGGATGCTGAGGCTGCGGGAAGCCAGCAGAGCCAGCACCACACACCTTGCCATGGGTGGTGTGGGGAAAAGAAGGGCCTGGGCAGCTCTCCCATCCCATTCCTGCAACTGCACAACCTGGCCATGATTCCCCTTCTGATTTTATCCTGGTGACACAAGGTGAGCACTTGCTGTTCCCAGCGACATTTATTTATCACTTTACCCTGGTCTCCATGGAAACAAGCCGTGATCTTACCGGCTGCAGCGGGGAGGTCGACAGGGCTGGAGAAGCTGTGGGGAGGCAGCGGCACAGAGCAGGAGAGATGCTAAAACTGGAAAAGTGTAATTTATCTGCAAAGAGCAATGAAATAAGTGGCAGGAGAGTTGAAAAGCACTAAATGTGAGAGGACTGAACTTAATACCACTGCAATTATTTAACAAGATCATCTTGTCTGTGTATTTGGATGAGTCCGATCCCACCTTGGGACTGCTGAGGTTGTCCTGAGTGCTGGCGCATCGTATCTCCACACCCACTGGGCACCTTGGAATTACTTTTATTGGTCATCTCTGGAAAGAATGACAAAAACAAAGCCATCGGGGGCTGGAACTGGATGGGCTTTGAGGTCCTCTCTGTCTCAAACTGTTCTGTGATCTCTCGTTGCTGTGTACTGAGGCATGTTAAGGTTGGAGTTTATTTTGGTGTACACTGAGTTTCACTGCCTGATGCTGAAGCAAGTGAGCTGGACAATGTGGGTTTAGTGTTTTGTGGGAGTGGTTGGACTCGATGATCCAGTGGGTCTCTTCCAACCCGGTGATTCTGTGATTCTGTGACAAGAGGGAATGGCCTCCAGCTCCACCAGGGGAGGTTTAGGCTGGACATTAGGAAAAAATTTTTAATGGAAAGGGTCATTGGGCACTGTCAGAGGCTGCCCAGAGAGGTGGTCGAGTCACCTTCCCTGGAGGTGTTTAAAAGACAGGTGGATGAGGTGCTGAGGGACATGGGTTAGTGATTGATAAGAATGGTTGGACTTGATGATCTGGTGGGTCCTATCCCACTTAGTGATTCTATGATTCTATGACACAAGTTACAATATCTGTGCTGCTTTCCTTTGCTTTGGCTGATGGATCCCGAGAGCCAAAAAACTCAGCTTTGCGCCCCAGTCATGTTGCTGAACTACTGTGGTCTTGAAAGATCACTTCTCATTCCTCTCTTTTTTCTTTATTTAGAAGACTTCTAAGAGCAAGGAATTTCTTCCTGAGGACAGTTTAAGTGCTGTCTGTCCCAGGGGTGCATTTGGCAAGGTTAAAGTTCTTAGGTGAATTGTAATAATTAAAAATAAAGTTCAGGAATGCCCCTTGGAGCCATTACTGTGTTTCATTCTTCCACATACATCTGGTGACAGGCCCTGCAAGGATTGGTGATGAACATGGATCTCCCAAAACTGCCCCGACAATGAAAATGTAAAAGTGGACTCAGACTGCTCCTTTGGGGTTTTGCTGCTTCAGAGAGGAGTTGTTATAAGAAGATGATCTGAGGGCTGGAGCAGCTCCTGTAGGAGGACAGGCTGAGTTGGGGTTGTTCAGCCTGGAGAAGAGAAGGTTGTGGGGAGACCTTAGAACAACTTCCAGTGCTGAAAGGGGCTCCAGGAAGGCTGGGGAGGAGGGGCTGTTTACAAAGGCTTGTGGTGACAGGACAAGGGCAATGGGTATAAATTGGAGAGGGGCAGATTTAGACTGGACATTAGGGAGAATTTCTTCACTATGAGAGTGTTGAAGTCCTGGCCCAGGTTGCCCAGAGCAGTGGTGGCTGCCCCATCCCTGGAGGGGTTCAAGGTCAGGTTGGATGGGGCTTGGAGCCCCTGATCCACTGGGAGGTGTCCCTGCCCATGGCAGGGGTGGGACTGGATGGGCTTTGAGGTCCTTTCCAACTCAACCTATTCTATGATTCTATTAAATTATTTTTCTGACAGAGGATTCAATCTAACCTTGCCCTGTGATGAATGTTTTCTCATGTGATGGCAGAGGTGAGTTTTGTCAGACCAAATGCCATTGGTTAGAGTAGGGATAGGTTTGATCTGCAAAGTCTAACACCAGATCCTGCTCACCTCTGGTGAAACGGTGCCACTGTGTAAAAAGGATCTAAAGCTAAAGTGTTGAGATGGTGAAGGGTTTAGAGGGGAAGCCGTGTAAGGAACAGCTGAAGGCATTTGTTCTGTTCAGTCTGGGGAAGAGGAAGCTGAGGGGAGACCTCATGGTGCTCTGCAGCTTCCTCACTAGGGGAGGAGGAGGAGCAGGCACTGAGCTCTTCTCAGGAATGGCAGGACCCAAGGGAATGGCAGGAAAATGCCAGGGGAGGGTTGGGTTGGACATCAGGGAAAGGGTTTTCCCCCAGAGGCTGGTGGAGCCCTGGAACAGCTCCCCGGGAGGCAGTCACAGCACCCAGCCTGACAATGTTCCAGCAGCATTTGGCCCTCAGCCCCACAGTGTGAATGCTGGGGTGTCCTGTGCAGGGACAGGAGCTGGACTCGATGGTCCTAATGAATCCCTTCCAACTCAGGACATTTTGTGATTCTGTGATCCTCTGAAAAGCTGAGCCCAGATCAGGGTGCTGGGGTGGTTCATCTTTAAAATAAATCAACAAGACCCAAAGTGCTGAACTTCTAAATCAAAATTGGAAGCTTTAAACTGTGTCGGTTCTGATCTGTACCCTGTTTGTGCCTACTTCACTCTCAGTTCCTTTCTCTCATGTCACATTTATTAATTACTGCAAATATCACATTTGTCTGCAAGCAGACAGTCCTTTCCAGGCCTTGTTATTACTCGTTACTGTAATCACTCTCTCTTTATCTTATTTCATTCTGCTGGGACACTCAGGCAATTTTCCAAGGCTGTGAGCACAGGATTGTGTAGAAATCATTGCTTGGCATTGAGGCTTCGGCTGAAGATGCTCTCTCTTGTGATTTACCAATAAACCAGCAAGACAATTCCCTGCCAGCAGCCTTACAGTGCTAAAAATTGTTTTTCAGGTGAGATAGTAAATTATGGTCTTTCACTTTCTATAGACATAGGTGTTTGATAGATCTAGTGTGGGAGTCTTACGTGGTCTCCGTGTGCTCTGTGTTTCACAGAAGTGGCTGCATTTCATTTGCATGTGTCTGTGCAGTGTAGATGAAGGGGGAAAGGCAAGCATAGCAGGAAATATTATTAACTTCTTTCTTCTAGAATCACAGAATCATGGAATTGTTTGGTTGGAAAAGACCTTTGAGATCATGGAGTCCGACTGTACCTGTCCACTACTAAAGCAGATCCCTGATCACCGAGTCTGCCTGTCTTTTTTAAAACCCCCCAGGGATGGTGACTCCATCACCTCCCTGGGCAGCTGTTCCAGTGCCCGAGAATCCTTTTGGTGAAGAATTTTTTCCTACTGTCTAATCTGAACTTGCCCTGGTGCCTCTTGAGGCCATTCCCTCTCATCCTGTTGCTTGTTACTTGGGAGAAGAGACCAGCACTCACCTCACTACAACCTCCTTTCAGGCTATTTTAGACAGTGATGAGGTCTCCTCTCAGCCTCCTTTTCTCCAGACTAAGCAACCCCAGGTCCCTCAGCCATTCCTCATAACCCTTGATCTCCAGCTCTGTTCCCTTCTCTGGATACGCTCCAGCTCCTCAAGAGGTCTTTCTTGTAGTGAGGGGCCCAGAACTGAACCCAGGATTCACGGTGTGGCCTCACCAGTGCCAGGTCCAGGGGCACAATCACTTCCCAGCTCCTGCTGGCCATACTCTCTTGTTCCAAAGGCAACAGAAGACATGTGCCCCTCGTGTACCGGGCACTGCTCTGCTCCTGCGTAGCCATCGTGAGGCACTGCACTGATGCAGGTGTGTGACTGGTTTTATATTCTCCAGTCTCCTTTGATTTATGGTCCTAGTGGGACACACGTCTTATGGCTGAAGGGACTCCTTCATCTGGTCCTCTGACATTTGTCCTGTGGCATTGCCTTATGCATTATGGGTCCCTCATTTTTGGTTGCCCAAACCACCATGGATTAGCCATTTACTGCAAGTGAATATTTCTTTGTCTCTCCTCCCCATCTGGTTCCTTCTTTTAACATTTGCTACCTTTAAAGAGTCATAGAATCAACAGGTTGGATAGGATCCACTAGATCATCGAGTCCAACCATTCCCATCAATCCCATGTCCCTCAGCACCTTGTCCACCTGTCCCTTAAACACCTCCAGGGAAGGTGAATCAACCCCCTCCCTGGGCAGCCTCTGCCAGCGCCCAATGACCCTTTCCATGAATTTTTTTTCCTAATGTCCAGCCTGGACCTGCGCTGGTGGAGCTTGAGGCCATAATCTTTAGGATTCCTCTTAACTGTAAGATCCAAACTGGATTTCTGATTAACTGTCACCTATGAACGCTGTTAAAAAACTGCCAGAATCATCCTTGAACTCATCTGTCCTTTTTCTGCTCCAGTGCGACTCAACGCCTGATTATAAAGAAGGAAGGGAAATGAAAGGAGCTGTTCTGTCTTTCTGGCATCCTGTTTGACAGTCTGATTATCCTCGAGAAGAAAGGACTATCCTGGTGCAGTCCCAGAGGAGAAGGATTAACAGCGCTGGTAGCAGTGAAAGGAGATTCACGCTGATGTGAAGAAGACAGATGTGTGTGGAGTTCAAGTTCGTCTTGGCAGACTCATGCTGAAAATGCCAGTCTGACAGTTCTAATGCTGTCAGGAAAAGCAATGGATGAGGGTGCTGGGGAAGTGACGGCTCGTTCCAGCTCCATGTGAGCTACAGCAGGGAGGCTGCGCTCCCGAGCAACCCCCCACCTGCCTGGGGTGGCTCCTGTCTGCCAGCACACGCCAAGGTGACAAAGGACGCCAGCCAAGAGATGAGAGTTTTTGTCTCCGGCTGCTGCTGCTGCTCAGTGATGAGAGAGATGTGGGCTGAGGTGGTTTTGCCTCAAGCAACAAGATGTATCTGCTGGGAGGAAAAAGATGTAGCTACACCTGAATTTGCTTTCCACTTGCTAGCACAGATACTGCTTGTGGGGCTGCTGCAGCAGCCAGAGCTGAGCACGGGCTGCACAGTTGGCTTAGGGCAGGAGGGAGATAAAGCAGAAGGAACGGTCTTCATGGTCACAAAAGAGCAACAAAGCTGGTGAGGGGGCTGGAGAACAGGCCTGATGAGGAGCGGCTGAGAGAGCTGGGGGTGTTTAGCCTGAAGAAGAGGAGGCTGAGGGGAGACCTCATTGCTCTCTGCAACTACCTGAAAGGAGGTTGTAGAGAGGAGGGAGCTGGGCTCTTCTCCCAAGGGACAGGGGACAGGACGAGAGGGAATGGTCTCAAGCTCTGCCAGGGGAGCTTTAGGTCAAACATTAGGAAAAAAAATTTCATGGAAAGGGTCATTGGGCTGCCCAGGGAGGGGTTTTATTCACCTTCCCTGGAGGGGTTTAAGGCACGGGTGGATGATGTGCTGAGGGACATGGGTTAGTGATTGATGGGAATGGTTGGACTCGATCTGGTGGGTCTTTTCCAACCTCGTTGATTCTATGATTCTAAAAGCTTGTCCTCCTTCTCTCTTCCTCATTTGTGTGTGTCAGATTGGTGCGCGGTGCCCTGGGCTCACCACTGTGCAAGGTTCTGCATGTGATTCTACATGACATTATTATAGCATCACAGGCTTTTCTGCATTTCGATGTAGCCTCTGTGGAAACTCCTCTGAGGCTTGCTGTCTTTCAATCCAGAATCCTTAGCAAGATTTCAGGAACTATTATGTCCTGCGGGAAAGTGTCAGTATTTCATCTTATGAACAGCTAAGGAAAAGTGAGCATCCCGTTTCTTTCTGTCCAGCTTGAAACAAGATAATGCAGGTTTCCCTCTGCTTTCTATGGTGAGAGTGTGGATTCCAGTGAAGTAATGGACATGGGTATCATAGATACCCTCGGTTGGAAAAGACCTTTGAGATCATCAACTCCAACTGTACCTGTCTGCTAAATCATTTCCCTAAGCACTTCATCTGCCCGTCTTTTAAACACCTCCAGGAATGGTGCCTCAATCACCTCCCTGGGAAACTGTTCCTGTACTTGAGAACCTTTTCAGTGAAGATTTTTTTCCTCATGTCCTCAGCACAGGAAGGACATGGAGCTGTTGGAGCGAGTCCAGAGGAGGCCATGGAGATGATGTGAGGGCTGGAGTGAGGACAGGCTGAGAGAGTTGGGGTTGTTCAGCCTGGAGAAGAGAAGGCTCCACCAGAGAGACCTTAGAGCAGCTTCCAGTGCTGAAAGGGGCTCCAGAAAAGCTGGGGAGGGGCTCTGGATCAGGGAGGGCAGGGATAGTGTGAGGGGAAATGGTTTTGATCTGCAAGAGGGGAGATTGAGACAAGATCTTGGGGAGAAATGTTTTGGTGTGAGGGTGGGGAGGCCCTGGCCCAGGTTGCCCAGAGCAGTGGTGGCTGCCCCATCCCTGGAGGGGTTCAAGGCCAGGTTGGATGGAGCTTGGAGCCCCTGATCCAGTGGGAGGTGTCCCTACCCATGTCAGGGGTGGAACTGGATGGGCTTTGAGGTCCCTTCCAGTGCAAACCATTGCATGATTCTATGATTGAGGTGCTGATCTTTGCAAATCTCATGTGGCTACTTACCACAGGTTTGTCTAAATTGATTTTCTTCTGCAGATCACTTGAGCTCTTGCGTGCTTTGAACTCCTCTTGTGTGCTTGACATGGTTTGCTGCCTCTGGGTGTACTGCAAGACACAGCAAGCTGATGAGTCTCTGAAGCTGGTATTTTTGCACTTGATCTTCCTTGATCTCCTGAGATATTTTGTTAACTTCTTGCTGACTTCTTCCTAGGTGTCATAATGAAGTACCATGGAGCAGATTATTCCTGGGATCTGCAGCTGGATTGGACATGGCAGCCAGAAAAAAATCCGTCCATGCAGAATGGGAATTAGAATTGTCTGCTGGAAATCTGGATAGGACGGGAGCTGCATCAGGCAGTCTAGGACAGAGGGAATGCACTGCGTGCCGCAGGGAGCGTGTGGGTGGAGGAGTCATCCCTGGAGGAGAGCAGCCTGCTGCTGCCTGGGGGGCTGTCTGCACCGCAGTCTGGAGGAGTGACAGGATGCTTCCACCTCTCCATCACTCAAAATTGTGCAGAACTTGAAGTCCCAGTGTTTACATTCAATTCTGTTGTCTCTGTGCCAAAGTGAAGTAAGTCAGAAAGATAATAGAAATTAAGGGATGGGAAGGACTGACTTGAAGAGGTGGTTAAAATTGCTCAATGTGCATCATATGCCATAAGGGAAAGCCGGGAGGATATGAAGACAAAGGCTGTAGGTGTGGGAACTGTGGAGAAGCCACTGAAATCAGTGAATAAAGCAAACAGCAGGAAAGTGAAGAGGAGGGAGCTGGGCTCTTCTCCCAAGTGACAGGGGACAGGACGAGAGGGCAAGAGGGAATGTCCTCAAGCTCCACCAGGGGAGGTTCAGGCTCGACATAAGGAAAAAATTCTTCACAGAAAGCATCATTGGGCACTGGCAGAGGCTGCCCAAGGAGGTGGTTGACTCACCTTCCTTGGAGGTGTTTAATGTGCAGTGGGTGAGGTACTGAGGGACATGGTTTAGAGATTGATGAGAATGGTTGGACTCGATGATCTGGTGGGTCTGTTCCAACCTGGTGATTATATGATTCTATGAAAGTAGACAAAGTGTGTTCTGTTCCCAGCACTAATTCTGATTTGTGGAATGATCTTGAATGAGTGAGTTAATTTATTTGGCTGTTGCTTTTCTTGCAGAGTGCTGGGAACTTTATTTCTTGATTCTGCAGAGCTATTTTTAGGTGGAGTGCTGAAGCCACGTTGTCTTCAGAGGTTGTACAGTTGGGTGGTTACTACTGTGTGGTCTCCTTCAGTTCTAATGTACAAATTTGATTAAGAGTCGTTTCTCTGTACATTAAATATTACCCTTTCTGTTGAAAAAAGAGTTATGGTGCTAATAGATCTGTGAGGTGCTTTAAGTTCTGTGGGTGACAAAGCGATTACATGTACCAGCACCATCTTTTAAAATTACTGAGATATTTAAAGTTACGGTTTGAGATTGTGTTGGACACAGTGAACACAAGGCATTAGGTAGAAGTTGTGTCTGGATACTTTGCTGCTAAAGGTAAGACTGGAGCTCTTGTTGCTATTACATAGGATCAAAGAATGGTTTGGGCTGGAAGGGACCTCAAAGCCCATCCAGTCCCACCCCTGCCACAGGCAGGGACACCTCCCACTGGATCAGGGGCTCCAAGCTCCATCCAACCTGGCCTTGAACCCCTCCAGGGATGGGGCAGCCACCCCTGCTCTGGGCAACTGGGCCAGGGCCTCACCATCTTCATAATAAAACCTCCTCTACTTATTTCAATCTAAATCTCCCCTCTTTCAGTTTATAGCCATTACTCAGTGTTCCATCCCTACAGACCCTTGTAAGAATCCAAGAATCCCCTCCCCAGCTTTCCTGGAGCCCCTTTCAGCACTGGAAGCTGCTCTAAGGTCTCTCTGGTGGAGCCTTCTCTTCTCCAGGCTGAACAACCCCAACTCTCTCAGCCTGTCCTCATACAGGAGGTTCTCCAGCCCTCGGATCATCTCCGTGGCCTCCTCTGGTCTTGCTCCAACAGCTCCATGTCCTGCCTGAGCTGAGGACTCCAGAACTGGACGCAGGGCTCCAGGTGGGCTCTCACGGAGTGGAGCAGAGGAACAGGGTGATTATAGCAAGGAGTGGCAGATCTGTAAAAGATTGAAAATAAATTCAAAGTGCAAATGCAGACTCTTGAGATCCATTAGGTGGCGATTAACCCTCTGACGAGAAACTGATGCCAGGGAAGGAACAGACTCCCCGGGAAAGCAGTATCAGCACTGAGTCTGAAAATATTCCAGAGGCATTTGGCCAAGGCCCTTGGCCCCACAGTGTGAATGTTGGAGTGTCCTGTGCAGGGATGGGAGTTGGACTCAGTTGTCCTTGTGGTTCCCTTCCAACTCAGGACATTCTATGATTCTCCTGTATGGATTAGGTATTGGGTGGGTTTTTCACTCAGTGTGCTTGTTCTTGCTTAATGTGTAAAAGGATGTAAAGAGCAAACAGAAGAAATTCTCTTGAGTGTGCTGCTTAAGTATACAGGTCAGGAAGAGGATGGGCTGCAGGGGATTTAGGGTGGGTTTGGAGATTCCTGGGGTACTTTAATCTCAACCAGTCCATCGGTGCTTGGTAACTATTAGATCCACATGCAATGGCAAGTTATAAACCACATCAAAAAGCCTCTGTGCTGCTGCTCATTACTGTTGCCTCCTCCTTAGCTGCCAGACTAGTGAAGCAGCTGCCTAAAGCTGTGGACACAATTGATTACAGGCTTGTAATTAGGAGTCTTAGCTGCTGGTCATTCTTTTGGTCTTTCTTCTCTTGATGTTTTAGATCAAGAACCCATCTGAGGTGCTCTTCATAAAATCCAGTTCGAGTTTTTCAGCTCTTGGAAGGGAACCTTGTGTCTGGTCTCTAATTTGGTATTTAAATCCATCTCTTATCAAACTGACATCAAACCAACATGATGTGCTCCACACTGTGACCATTCCAGACCTGGAACATAGCAGAGGATTTGATAAAAGAGGGATCCTATAGCCTTAGAGATCCTTTTAAACCCTACGTTGTTTATCTTACATTTGCATTCAGGATGAAATGAAGCCTGAAGCACTCTGCTGTGAGATGTGTTTAGTTTAGCATTCTCGAGCCTTTCACATCTCAGATACTCGTGGAAAGCAGATCTTTCTATTGCATTTCAAGAATAGAGCATGTTTCTTACCAAGGGTGGAATGGGAAGACATTAATTACAGGAATCTTCCTTGATCCTCTAGCAAGGCAAGCAAACCCTGTATGGACCTTCATGATTTGTGATTTGTTTTCTTTCTTTAATCTTTCTTTTTTTGAAGATTGGAAACTTGTTGCTTTATTTTCCACCTTCAAGCAATATTCCCTATGTGCACATTTATGAATCATTATATTCTTTGGATTGTTTTCGTGTTTCCAGACTTGACTTCCCTAAGCCTTGTCTTTTTTACTTTTCAAGGTACCTGAAGCTGAAAACTTTTCTGCCTGGTGCATGCTGGTACACACGACACGGCTCATCTGCCTGTTTGCACAGAGGAGGCGAGCTGAGAACAGGTACCAGATGCTCAGTGTTTCTTACATGCTTCCTTTCTGTCAATATGGCCTGAATCTATGGCCTCAAGTTGCTCCAGTGGAAGTTCAGATTAGACATGAAGAAAAACATCTTCCCTGAAAGGGTTCTTGGGCACTGAAATGGCTGCTCAGGGTGGTGGTGGAGTCCCCGTCCCTGGAGGGGCTCAAAACCAGGCAGATGAGGTGCTCAGGGATCTGGTTTAGTAGTGGACAGGTACGGTCAGACTCAATGATCTCAAAGATCATTTCCAACCAAACCATTCTATGATCCTATGGGCTACGAGAACAGAGACCACACAAAGGAAGATCCTAATCTAGGAAAGGAGAGGGAAAACGTGTTTAAAACAGGCTTCAGGTGTTTTGGTCTACTGCATATTTACTGTTCCACACAAGGAGGGTGGAAATAGAAGCTTGTGTTCCCACCAAGGATCTTCCCTCTATGGGAAGAGGACAGGTTGGATGGAACCTTGGGCAGCCTGATCTAGTGGGAGGTGTCCCTGCCCATCACGAGGGAGCTGGAACTTAATGATCTTTAAGGTCCCTTCCAACCTGAAGTATTCTGTGATTCCTGGTTTGTTTAGCCTGCCAAGACAGCGGGCTTTTAGACCAAGCAGCAGATACTTATGAGGCCAGACAGACTCTGCTGCTGTAGCCGTTCAGATGCAGCTGTGCCTGCCACGAGTTTGTATCTAGGAGGCACAGCAAGCTCGCTCTCTGCGCAGGGTTTATGACAGAGCCGTGTGTTGTGTGAGGCTGGAGAGAGACATTTGAAAACAAAGCGCACCCCGGGGGAGTTCGTGCTGCCGAACCCTCAGAGATGAGCTGGCAGCACACCAGCCCTCATAATAATGAGGTGGAAAATGAGCTTTGACAGGTTGGCTGGAATACTGCAGGGCCAACTGCACGAGGTGTCAGCCTTGGTGTTGGCAGGCGGAGGGTTTCAGCTGCAATGGCTTGTGCAGGGAGAAACGCTCATCCCACTATAGGAAGCAACAACCTCCTCAAGCGCTGAGACTGCTTTGGATCCAAGAGGACTTGATTTTAAGAAGCAGGGGTTGATAATGAGTGTCTCCACCAAGTGTGATTCTATGGGTACAAAGCAGCTTGTGGGTGTCGTGTGGGAAATCTGGGTTTTCAGAGCTGGCACTGCAAGCTCAAGATCTAACTTGTTTGGTAAATCCCATCCTAGCTTGGTCCCCATCATGGAATCACTGGGTTGGAAGAGACCCATCGGATCATTGAGTCCAACCATCCCTATTGATCACTAAACCATGTCCTTTAGCACCTCATCCACCCATCCCTTAACCTCCTCCAGGGAAGGTGACTCAGCCCCTGGTGGAGCTTGAGGTCATTCCCTCTTGTCCTGTCCCGTGTCACCTGGGAGAAGAGTCCAGCTCCCTCCTCTCCACAACCTCCTTTCAGGGAGTTGTGGAGAGCAATGAGGTCTCCCCTCAGCCTCCTCCAGGATAAACACCCCCAACTCTCTCAGCCGTTCCTCATAAGGCCTGTTCTCCAGCCCCTTCCCCAGCTTCCTTGCTCTTCTCTGGACTCGCTCCAGAGCCTCAACATCCTTCTT
>WAAB01002457.1:1162-13399 GCA_013389865.1 Piaya cayana | reverse complement strand
CTGTTTTCTGAGGGTGGCTGTCAGCAGAGAGGAGGCAAAGGGAAAGCAGAGCTTTAGAAATCCTTTCATTCCCTTTGCTGAAGAGTCTACCCCCACGCAGCCGAGAGAAATAGATTAAAGGCTGGAGTTGGTGCTGTGAAGGAGGGTTTGTTGACTGCAGTATGTGCGGACCTGCTCTGAGAGGGAATAAGGGACAACAAGGGCTTTACTGTACTCTTGCTGATTAAATAAAGGATGTGAAAGGTACCGCTACAATTCCACAGCACCAAAGCAGCTTGTAGTCCAAGTCTGGCGATATTAAGACCAAAGTAAAGGATTAGGAACCTTATTTTTAAAGGTTTCTACCCCAACTGGCCTTCTGACTATTGTCTTGAACTTCAGCTCATGAAGCTGTTGTGACATCTCCCAAGAGAAATTCAGTTTACAGGGAGCCCTGAGGGTTTTGTGATGGTAGCTGTGAGTACAGTTTGGAATTCTTAAAAGCTGAAAGAGGGGAGACTGAGATGAGATTTTAGGCAGAAATGTTTTGGTGTGAGGGTGGGGAAGCCCTGGCCCAGGTTGCCCAGAGCAGTGGTGGCTGCCCCATCCCTGGAGGGGTTCAAGGCCAGGTTGGATGGGGCTTGGAGCCCCTGATCCAGTGGGAGGTGTCCCAGCACATGGCAGGGGTGGGACTGGGTGGGCTTTGAGGTCCCTTCCAACCCAAACTATTCTACAATTCTCTCTTTTTTGAAGTGCTGTGGAAACAGATTTGGTGCATTGTCACCGTTCTTGGAGTTGCCTGATTATTCAGCCAGCTTCTAGTCTCCATGTAATTTAGAAGTTCTTACGCGTTCTTCCTTCAACAGCCTCTACATTGGTTAATCAATCATCCTAAGTTGATGGACAGTTTGGTGGAGACCAGGTAAAATAACTGCATGGAAACCAACTCTTATTCCCACAGTGAAATTCCTGACTGAGGGAGGTGACCTTGAGTTCCTCCCGTTTCCATGGAATGTGTGAAACCTCTACTGCTGTCCCTGTGGAAAGAGCAGGATCACAGGAACCCTTGCATTCCCTGCCCCAGATTCAAGCCATGTGGGTGAAATGGATACACTGAAGTATTTTTCTTCTCTAAGATTTGTTTTTTTAGGAAAAATCCAGCCCTGTAGATAATCTTGAACTCAGTGGTTCAGCCTTTCTTTGTGGCGTTCTTTATACAAGGAAGGACTCTGTAATGAGATGGAGGAGCCAGCAGGACATCTAAGGTCCCAACCAGCCTTAAAGGCCAGAGAATGGCAGCAACAAAACTTTAATACGGACTTTCTTGTTAGAAGCAGAATCTTTAAACGTTGGCACTAAAGACTAAATCTCCCTCTATCCAGCCTCTCTTGGCTGATCCCAGTGCTTGTTGCAGCCTGTTCTCAAGTCCAATTAGGTTTGCAGCTAAAAGAAACTTTGTTTTTCATGTGAGCATAAAGAGAGATTTTTTGTCCTAGCTTTTTAAAGCTGTTTTCCTCTAAAAAAATACATTCAATTGTCGATCCATCTTCCCTCAGAAGGTGTCGTTGAATTTTACATTAAAGAAAAAAACCTTGCAATGCCCTGTGGAAAAAGAGCTGATGCTTATCTTCCAGATTGAGAACAGGAAGGAGAAGTCAGAAAAGTGAAAGTGATTTACCAGAGCTAATGAAGGAAATCTGTGATGGAGTTTAGATTAGAATCTTAATCTGTTCTCTTCTCTACACCTTCTCTAGGTTTAAGTCAGCTCCTGCTGGGCTTAAAATAGGATCATGGAAGGCAGTGGAAAGCCTTCCAGGGACTGCAAATGCAACATCAGGTAACCTAAATATCATAGAATTGTGGAGTGGTTTGGGCTGGAAGGGATCTCAAAGCCCATCCAGTCCCACCCCTGCCATGGGCAGCGACACCTCCCACTGGATCAGGGTGATCAAAGCCCCATCCAGCCTGATCTTGAACCCCTCCAGGGATGCGGCAGCCACCACTGCTCTGGGCAACCTGGGCCAGGGCCTCCCCACCCTCACACCAAAACATTTCTCCCTAAGACTTCATCTCAATCTCCCCTCTTGTAGCTAAAAACATTTCTTACTTGTCCTCTCCTTGCTCTCCCTGATCCAGAGCCCCTCTCCATCTTTCCTGGAGCCCCTTTCAGCACTGGAAGCTGCTCTAAGGTCTTTCCATAACCTTCTCTTCCCCAGGCTGAAAACCCCCAACTATCTTGTGCTGTCCTTGTTCAGGAGGTTCTCCAGCCTTCAGATCATCTCTCCAGCCTCCTCTGGCCTTGCTCCAACAGCTTCATGTCCTCCCTGTGCTGAGGACTCCAGAATTGGACACAGGGCTCCAGGTTTGATCTCACCAGAATGGAGCAGAGGGGCAGAATTATAGAATCTTAGAATCATAGAATCACCAGGTTGGAAGAGACCCATCAGATCATTGAGTCCAACCATTCCCATCAAATACTAAACACTTAACCACGTCCCTCAGCACCTCGTCCACTCGTACCTTAAACCCCTCCAGGGAAGGTGAAGCAACCCCCTCCCTGGGCAGCCTCTGACAGTGCCCAATGACCCTTTCTGTCAAATTTTTTTTCCTAATGTCCAGCCTGAACTTCTGCTGGTGGAGCTTGAGGCCATTCCCGCTCGTCCTGTCCCCTGTCCCTTGGGAGAAGAGGCCAGCTCCCTCCTCTCCACAACCTCCTTTCAGGTAGTTATAGAGAGCAATGAGGTCTCCTCTCAGCCTCCTTTTCTCCAGGATAAACACCCCCAGCTCTCTCAACCGTTCCTCATCAGGCCTGTTCTCCAGCCCCTTCCCCAGCTTCGTTGCTCTTCTCTGGACTTCCTCCCTCCCTCCCTCACCCTGCTGGTCCCACTGCTTGGCATGCAGTCTGAAATGGTAACAGAGATGTCTCTCCCAGTCTTTTTGCTTTATGCCCAGCAGAGGCCACCACCAGTCACAGGGTGGTTGAGAATTTCTCCATGGCATTTGTCCATGATTTTCATTGTATGACTTGTGTTATATTGTATTAAGACGATGTATAACACAGACTGAAAACACATCTCAGAAGGAGGAAAGTCAAAAAGCAGGTCTTCTCTACTGTCCATGGGCCAAAGCTCTTTATCCTTTGTTGAGTGATGGGAAGCTCGATATGAGCCGGCAATGTGCTCCTGCAGCCCAGAAGGCCAAACATGTCCTGGGCTGCACCAAAAGCAGCATGGCCAGCAGGGTGAGGGAGGGGATTCTGCCCCTCTATTCCTCCTCATTGGAGGATTATGTCCAGTTCTAGAATCCTCAACATGAGAAGGACGTGGAGCTGTTTGAACAGATCCAGAGGAGGTTACAAGGGTGACCCGAGGGCTGGAACACCTTCCATACAATGACAGGCTGAGAGAGTTAGGGTTGTTCAGCCTGGAGAAGAGGAGGCTCCGCGAGACTTTATAGCAACCTTCCAGCATCTGATGGAGCTTCAAGAAAGCCGGGAAGGGTATTTTCACAAAGGCTTGTGTTAATTGGATGAGGGGCAATGGGTATAAACTGGAGAGGGGCAGATTTGGACTAGACATAAGGAAAAATTTCTTCATGAAGCGGGTGGGGAGGTCCTGGCCCAGGTTGCCCAGAGCAGTGCTGGCTGCCCCATCCCTGGAGGGGTTCAAGGCCAGGCTGGATGGGGCCTGGAGCCCCTGACGCAGTGGGAGGTGTCCCTGTCCATGGCAGGGGTGGGATTGGATGTTCGTTAAGGTCCCTTCCAGCCCAAACCGTTCTGTGATCCTATGATTTGTGGGTCAGAGGTTTGGCATTGCCATCAGAGAAACAGAGGCCCAATCTGACAGGGTGTCCCAGACAGAAACAGAGGTTGCAAGGCTCCTTGAGGCAGATTTGGGCAAACCATGACCCTGCAAGGAGTGAGAGGAGAGGGAAGGTGGCAGAGCACAGAGGGGGAAAAGCTGCCAGGCAGCAGGGAGAGAGACAGAGAAGGAACAGCAGACTTGGAGAGGCAGATGAAAAGCAGAAAACAGGTGATTGTGGAAGCAAATGAAATACTGAGTATGGTACAAGCTGGAAAAGGCTGAGATGGGCACCTGCTGCAGCCCTTCTGCTGCTGTTGGCCTCTCATATGCCCCTTGTTCCACTGCTTTGTGCAGGCCCATCTCCATAACACACAGAAAATTCCAGCTCAGCCACCAGTGCTTTAGTTGGTTTCTCTGGGGCTTTGCTTCTGGCCCTGAATTCTCCAGGGGGGGCAGAGGGCAGCAAAGGGCTTAAACAACAACTGGATTTAAAACCCTTTCCCTTCATTGAAACGTGTGGTCCCTTCCAGCCTTAGGCTGAAGCCTCGTTTAGTGGAGGAAACTTTGCATTTAATCCACAGGCCTATTAGGGAAACAGCACAGCAGGAAACTAGTTTGACTGGTGAGCAGAAAATAGACTTGCTAATAAACCTCTTGTTCTCATTACAGTCCCAAGACACCGAGCATTTTTTTTGTGTTAATAAACAGAAGACGGTGATTTTGGATGACGCTGCCTGTTTTTCCGCCTTAAACTAATACATTGCAGTCTGATTCAAAGGCAAGAAAATGGGGCATTTCAGCTAGAATTGCACATTTCTTCTATCTGCCCCATGCCTTTGCTTGACACACGCAATCACAGAGAAAACAAAAGCTTGGCTTCTTTTGTATCCATGAGACTTTGTTGTCTGTGTCTCAGTACAGCATAAATAAAAGGAGGACAAGGCCCTGGAGATCCTGTTTCACTCATCATTTTGTCCTTTCATCTCCCCAGTCCTTTTTTTAGTCTATGTCTGTCTAGAACCAAATGCCAATCTGCTCTTTATGCCTGTTGTTTTTTGGAGACCTATTTTTCCTGCTGATTATTATTTTGCTGTGATTATTTGTGCATTCTAGAGGAGCTGAGAAATACCAGCTTGGCGCTGCCTCTTCCAGAGCTGCCGCAAAAGGGCTGAAGTGCAGTGAGTAATAGAGCTAAGATCATCATAGAATCATGGGATAGTTGAGGTTGGAAGAGACCTCAAATCCCATCCAGTTCCACCCCTGCTATGGACAGGGACACCTCCCACTGGATCAGGGGCTCTAAGCCCCATCCAACCTGGCCTTGAACCCCTCCAGGCATGGGGCAGCCACCACTGCTCTGAGAAACTTGTTCCAGTGCGTCTCCACTCTCCTTGTGAAGAAATTCTTATGTCTAGTCTAAATGTGCCCCTCTCCAGTTTATACCCATTGTCCCTTGTCCTATCACTACAAGCCTTTCTAAACAGCCCCTCCCCAGATTTCTTGTAGCCCCTTCAGGTACTGGAAGGTCACTATGAGGTCTCCTCAGAGTTTTTTCTAGGCTGAACAACCCCAACTCTCTCAGCCTGGGAGGTGCTCCAGACCTCACATCATCCTTGTAGGCTCCTCTGGACCCATTCCAGCAGCTCCATTTTCTTCTTATGTTGAGGATTCCAGAACTGGATACAGTACTCCAGTACTCACAAGATGGCATGGAGCTTTTTCTTGGTTGCAATAACGAGGCAAAGAGGTAAAAAAATCCCAAAAGTTAACACTGGTTCATGGTGGGAGCGAGGGGAGCCTGACAGTAGGAGCTGTAGGAGCAGTGGTGGTGGAGGCTTGACAAGCATCAGGTTGTGAGGGCTTGAAATCCTTCCAGAGTTCTTTTACCCCTCAGGGATGTGGTAAAGTCTGTGTCCAGTTCGAATTTGGAACTTCTGGATCTTGATCCCCAGGTCTCGGCTCAGACCATTTATTTCATTCCTCTTCCCCAATACTTTGTGGAAGTAGTGGAAAAATTTTTCACGTGGGTTCAAAGGTGAATGCTTAGATGATAAAATCATGGAATGATTTGGGTTGGGAGGGACGTCAAAACCCATCTAGTTCCACCTCCTGCCTTGGGCAGGGACACCTCCCAGTGGATCAGGGGCTCCAAGCCCCATCCAACCTGACCTTGAACCCCTCCAGGGATGGGGCAACCACCACTGCTCTGTAACTTAATCTGTAACTCTTCCAGAAGCCTCATCCATCCTGTGAGGTTGTTTACTCTGCTTTTATTTTCCTCGACAGTTTGATTAGCCCTCTGTCATCGCTGGAAGACGCAGATCTCCACATCACAAGTTCTGAGGCAAATGAATCTGTTGGCTCCCTTGCAGCGTCTCTGCTTGGATTAATTGCTCTCTGTCCTTTACACAAGGACTTGTAGCATCGGACCCAGATTAGCTTTTCTGATGGGATCATCTGTCTTGTAAAAGTTGTCCTCATCTCTTTCTCCCTGCTCTGAGCATGCTACTTATAAGCTGCTCTTGATGGAGATGGCTATGAGAGTCTTAGCTTCAGTCCTTAGGAGAATTTTCTGTTGAAGCAGCCCAAGCTTTCTTTTGAAGCCCAAGGATGTGACTGCCTTGGGTAGAGAATGTGAAACTCTTGAGAGAAAATTAACACTCTTCTGTACTATTAAAAGCTACTTAATCACTGATGATCAATAATAAGCCATGTCATTTGTTGGGCAGGTTCTGTATTTGAGGGCATTGGAATAAAGACTTTGGCAACTGAAAGGCAGAAACAACTACATTTATATAAGTTAGGAAGGAGATTTCTCTGAGTAGACATAACCGGAGGCTGTAGCTGTCTTCAAGGTAACCTAGTGTATGTTCCTTACCCAGTTAATTCCCTTCCTGTGGGATGGCATAATCCATTTCATATGGTGATAAGGCAGAGAGTGATGACCTGAAGGCAAGGCAGCAAAAACTTAAGTTAAACATCAGTAAAATTGTTCAGGAGCTATGAAAGTCAGCACCAAAAAAGGTACAAATGGTGGAAGGATTGAGAACCATTTCTTAAGGGAACTAAAATGGGAACAATTCAGGATGACGTACGAAGACACCAATGTTATTTAGAACACGTTTAGCTTATTAGAGAGAGCATCAGTGTTTTAGAGAGCCAGAGCATTCTGCATAGCTGTGAGGGTGAGAAAGGATCAGAGAATCATAGAGGTTGGAAAAGACCTCCCAGCCCATCCAGTCCAACCATCAGCCAAACCCCACCGTGCCTGCGAAATCCTGTCCCCAAGGGCCACAGCCACATGGCTTTTTAACCCCTCCAGCAGATGGAGATGGATGAATGCTTTGCAAAAGCCCAGGTAGATGTTAATATGTGATCAAAGGAAACAAAGTGGGTAAGTTCTTGCCTGTCAGCAGAGCTGTGGTGACAGCTTGTGCGTGTTTTCAGTGTGCTCTGGTGGGGAGGTGGCACCCATTTCCCACATGCACTGGGTAAGAGTGAACGCGCACATTGTTAAGCAACCGAGCAGGCAGGAGGCAGTTCACAGCAACGTGTTTTTTTTCAGCTGGTTGCCTGTACTTTAGGGTGAAAAAAGACTCTGAAATGCAGTTTAACCACTATTAGCAATACGGAGCAGAAGCAGGTCACCGACTTATAGTTTGTCCCCTATTAGTTTTCGTGTGAGTCAGCCAAATTCACTACAAATTTGGATTTTGCTGTTTAGCAGCAAAGGCAGTGAAGAAGCAGGAATATTCCCCAGCACATTGCAGATACATAGCATTATCAAAGCTATCGATGATGCATGGTGGTTTCTCCTTGCCAAGTATCTCCAGGAACTGTCTGTTCCTTTGGAGACCTTGACCAGCCTTTGCGTGTCGAGAAAGNTTTTGAGCTGCAAGAGGGGAGATTGAGATGAAATCTTAGGGAGAAATATTTCTCTGTGAGGGTGGGGAGTCCCTGGCCCATGTTTCCCAGAGCAGTGGTGGCTGCCCCATACCTGGAGGGGTTGAAGGCCAGGTTGGATGGGGCTTGAAGCCCCTGATCCAGTGGGAGGTGTCCCTGCCCATGGCAGGGGTGGAACTGGGTGGGCTTTGATGTCCCTTCCAACTCAATCCATTCTATGATTTCATGATTCCTGTCTGCTTTTTTAGTCTGTACCCATCCTGTGATGGTTTTCACATAACCTTTTTAACGTACTGATATTTCTGCTTCCCACTCCCCTGCTCTGGATGGGCTGAACCTATTGCAGTGGGGGAAGGTCCAAGCACTGTGTGCAGGTCCCTCCTGTGATACCCCTGGCTTATTCTATCAGAAAGCTGCTTCCCTGCAGGGTTGAACCCTTCCCCTCATCTGTAGGTTGGAAACAATTCAAAAGCAGAGTGGAGACAATTATTTTCAACTGATCCTTTACAAAGCTGAAAGCTTGAATCCAGTTTTGAATTAGATGACAGTAAGCTAACCTCTTGGAGAGATTAATTTGGTTCTAGTCCTCCCTCTTCACACCCTTCTGGAGCTGCCTGCCCAGAGGGGCTCCTCGGCCACCCTGATCTGAGCCTTCCCGTCTCCATCAGCAGCTTAAAATATGTTTTGAGCCATTGTGGAATTCTAGAATGTCCTGAATTGGAAGGGGCCCATGAGGATCATCGAGTCCAGCTCCTGTCCCTGCACAGGACACCCCAACATTTATACCGTGGGGCCGAGGGCCTTGGCCAAACGCTGCTGGAATATTGTCAGTGTGATGAAAATAATGCTTGCATTTCATCTGCAGGGTCCACTCTGCCATGCCTATGCCTGGAATCGAGAAGGTTTCTGAGAGCCACGAATGCTTGACTGGCTGTCGAAGAGGACAAACAGCTCATTACCTGGCCATAGAAATACATTCCCTACAGAGAATGTGTCAGATCCTTTTCCTAGCCTGACAGTTAATGGTAAGAGGATTGTCAGTCCAGGACAGGCAAAATTGAAATGGAGCTTGAATTGTGTTCAGCTTCATTTTTTGTCCTAAGGGGGGGTGGAATTTAATTCTGAAAAACTGAACCAATTTTGCAGTTTGAGATGCTGTAACTCCCTTAATCAACGGGGCAGGTTCCAATGCCTTCAGGAAATCAAACTTCCTTCTTCAATGTCTTCTCAGCGAATCACAGCCCCAAGCTGGGGAGAAATCCACTGGTGTGAAGAACCTTAAAGTGACATTTAAGCCTTTTGGCACCCTCAGTCCCTGACATCCGAGGTCTGTCTCATGCTGATGTTTGAGAAACATGCCTACAGTTCCTATTACCCACAGAAATGTTTGGTTCTCCTGAAGCGTTGTAAGAGCTGACAGGAAAAGCTTTGCTTATATTTCTTATTTCTAAACATAACTTCCAGGTTGTGGAGCCTGAGCTGTCTCACATCAGTCCTGGAGTGTACAGATCATGTTCTTCTTAGAATCATAGAATACTTTGGGTTGGAAGGGACCTTAAAGCCCATCCAGTTCCCTCCTACCATGGGCAGGGACACCTCTCACTAGATCAGGCTGCTCAAAACCCCATTCAGCCTGGCCTTGAACACCTCCAGCAATGGGGCAACCACAGCTTCCCTGAGCAACCTGTTCCAGTGTCTCACCACTCTCACATAGTGAAGAAATTCTTCCTTATGTCCAGTCTAAACCTTCCCCTCTCCAATTTATAACCTAGAGAGGAGCAGATTTATTGCTCCTCATCCTGTCACCCCAAGCCTATGTAAACAGCCCCTCCCCAGCTTTCCTGGAGCCCCTTTCAGCACTGGAAGCTGCTCTAAGGTCTCCCCACAGCCACCTTCTCTTCTCCAGGTTGAACAACCCCAGCTCTCTCAGCCTGTCCTCGTACAGAAGGATAATACAGTCAGGAAGGTTAATATAAGGACAAAGAGGGGTCTGTGTCAGAAGAGAATTCATAGAATCATAGAATCATAGAATCACCAGGTTGGAAGAGACCCACCGGATCATCGAGTCCAACCATTCCTACCAGTCTCTAAACCATGTCCCTCAGCACCTCATCCACCCACACCTTAAACACCTCCTTGCCTTTAGAGATGGGGATGGGTGAAACAGGAGAAATCAGTGGAGGAGGAGGAGGAATGGAAAAAGCCAAAGAGCTCGAGAACAGGGACAGGAGGAGCTAGTCTTTAAATAGAGCTAAGGAACATCATTCCATACCTGCTCGCTTGGCATCCAGGCAGATTCCCAATGTGCCAGCCAGGACAGAGTCTGTTCAGCACTAGACATTTTGAGTCTGGGAAGCGCACTAGACCATGTTTACACCCTGAACAGGTGGAATGTGAGACAATTTAAAGCTCAGAAGCAGAGTTCTGGCCCACCTTTAACAACAATGCAAACGTAGCTGTGATTGCACTGCAAGTTATGGAAGTGTGGAAAGGCCGATGCCGTGCATGAAATGACATTCTGGAGCTATTGATGTTGAAATCTTTTTTTTCTTCCCGTTAGACCATACTGCCCTACAGCCAATGGGATACTGGTGAGCATTTCAACCCATGAAGAGATGATTAACTTTTGGCTTCAGCTGCCTTAGCTGAGAATTTTAAGGCTGCCGCAGCTCCGTAAAGAATTCTCTGCTGTCAGTTCACTCCTCACATGAACAATTCCCCGTGCTCCTTTCTCTCTCTGGTCTCAGCTGCAGCTTGTTGGCACAGGGAAAGAGCACCCACTGCTGCTAAAGAACTTGCTGCTTTACAGATGACAACCAAACATGTTGAATTCCACCTGGAGCCTGCTTGGCAGGGAACATGGGGACCAGAGCAGTTTGGGGATGGTTTCCCATGGTGACACCTGACTTGGTAAGGAGGATCTTGCATCAGCTTTTGCTCCCCAGTACTTTCAAGGTACAGCCCCACAGAGAATGCATTGTAGAAATATAAATCATAGATTATTTTGGGTTGGAAGGGACCTTAAAGAACATCCAGTTCCATCCCCCTGCCATGGGCAGGGACACCTCCCACTGGATCAGGGGCTCCAAGCCCCATCCAACCTTGTCTTGAACGCCTCCAGGTATGGGGCAGCCACCACTGCTCTGGGCAGCCTGGGCCAGGGCCTCCCCACCCTCATGGTGAAGAAATTCCTCCTTATGTCTAGTCCAAATCTGCCCCTCTCCAGTTTGTCCCCATTGCGCCTCCCCCTGTCACTCCAAGCCTTTGTTAAAAGTCCCTCCCCAGCTTTCTTGTAGCCCCTTCAGGTACTGGAAGGTTGCTCTAAGGTCTCCTTTAAGCCTTCTCTTCTCCAGGCTGAACAACCCCAACTCTCAGCCTGTCGTTGTATGGGAGGTGCTCCAGCCCTCAGATCATCCTTGTAGCCTTCTCTGGACCCGTTCCAACAGCTCCATCTCCTTCTTATGTTGAGGATTCCAGAACTGGACACAATACTCTACATGAGGTCTCCCAAGAGAGGAACAGAGGGGCTCATATTAAGCTTCTCACCCCCAGAACCCAAAGTCCTTCTCCTCAGGGCCGCTCTCCATCACATCATCCCCCATCCTGTACTGAATCCGTGGATTGCCCCAAACTGGATGTAGGACCTTGCACTTGGCCTTGTTGAACCTCATGAGGTTCTCACAGCCCCACTTCTCCAGTTTGTCCAGGTCTCTGCTCCAGAATGTTCAGGTGTGTCCTACCTTGCATTGCAGGTGGATTTTACTCCATGGTCTCCTCTGTCCCGCCCAAGCAACCTTTCTTGAATGGGGGTCTGGATTAGCGCCCTGCTCTGAGGATGGTGTGTATATTTACTCATCATAATTAATCACTCAGTAAAAACGTGCCTGCTTTTTCCCAGCTTTCCCGTGGCTCAATGTGCTTGTCCTCCTTGTCTTCCCATAGCGAGCTGTCTACAAAAGCTGCATCTTAAATTTCATTCCCACCTTTCCCAACCTGAGCTTATTGAGATAAACTGCCAGAGGAAGCAATTAGCTGCGGTTTACCTGAAACCAAGATCTTACCCAGTGATGTGAATGAATCCTGAGTGGTTCGTGCCTGGCAGGGAGGTTCTGCAAACACAGATCAAGTTGCTTTTCAGCTTGGATGCTCTCAGCCTTTCTGTCCCTTGCCAGATGCAGCTGTCACCCTGTTTACCTCAAGAAAGGCTCCACCAGCCTGAACCTGACCTGTAAGGATGTAGAACTGGATTTGTCTGATCAAAATGGCGGGTCCTGCACTTGGGGCACAACAATCCTGAGCAGCTACAGACTAGGAGAAGTCTGTCTGGAAAGCTGCCTGGAGGAGAAGGACCTGGGGGTGTTGGTTGACAGCGACTGAACAGGAGCCAGCAGTGGCCCAGGTGTCCAAGAAGGCCAATGGCATCTTGGCTTGGATCAGAAACAGTGTGACCAGCAGGTCCAGGGAGGTTCTTCTCTTTCTGTACTCGGCACTGGTGAGACCGCTCCTTGAATACTGTGTGCAGTTCTGGGCCCCTCACCACAAGAAGGATGTT
>WAAB01002454.1:0-15899 GCA_013389865.1 Piaya cayana | reverse complement strand
TGACTTAAACATTTGTCACAGGAATCCAATCGAAAACTCAGACCCCTGTTGTCCATAGTGGTGACACTTTAGGGTGCAGCTTGCTCAGTTGAACACGGTGCTGCATTGCCTACACTCTGCTGCCGTCAGCTCTGGGCCCGGAGTCCATCCAAGCGAGAGAGCACGATGCCCGCTCCAGCGTTGCCCTGTTGAACACGACGCATAAGCAGGTAGTCTTCAGGCAAAATGGTTAAGGCAAAAACAGTCTTACTTCACATATATATATTACATTGTAAGGCTAATATTGTTTAGAAATCATCATCCAGTCTCACATTCCCTATGCATATCATGTTCCTATGCTTGAACTGAATATAGAAGTAGACAATATCCTAGTGTGGTAGTTCTAATATTTTGAAGCAGTAAATTTTGTGTTTAACTCACATTGAAAAGCTAACAAACACAACAAACCAAGACTGGAACTGTAATTACAATGAGAAGCTTGTATGATGAAGTACCTATTCCCTGAAGTTTGAGATTTGCTTTGTATTTCAGGAGTAATCCTCCTAAAGCTAAATAAGGTTATCACTTTTGACCATATATGGTCATAGCTGACAAAGCAGAGTTATGTGCTGTACTTGGTAATGTAATTGCCTTGAATTCAGAAGGAAAAAGTCACTTTTTGCTTGTAAGGACATCACACATATTTCAAATAACATTTACGTCTTGAGCATAAGAACTTACATGCTTTCAAATCAAAACTTTCCACAAAGCTCTTCATCCTAGCAGGGGTTGGTAAAAAATAAAATGGACATCCATATCTCTTCCAAGTCTGCCAAAGCTGAGATGTCCATTGGAGATTAGGTGTCTTGGCATCAAAAACATATTCTTCTTCTGCTGTGTGCAGTTCTGGGCCCCTCACCATAAGAAGGATGTTGAGGCTCTGGAGCGAGTCCAGAGAAGAGCAACAAGGCTGGTGAAGGGGCTGGAGAANATTGGAATGTGCTGCCCAGGGAGGTGGTTGATTCACCTTCCCAGGAGGTGTTTAAGGCACGAGTAGATGAGGTCCTGAGGGACATGGTTTAGTGTTTGATGGGAATGGTTGTACTCGATGATCCGATGGGTCTCTTCCAACCCGGTGATTCTGTGATTCTGTGATTCTCCTATAAACAATCTGCTAAAGAAAAAGACTTTTCAACCCCCCTCAAAACAGGCCCAGATACATTCCACGGCCCTGGCTGCATGCATGTATCTTTCCCATTAGCTCACTGGGTAACACAAGCAAGGCTGACACGGCCCTCGTCCCATGAGGGACGTCCCATGCTCCATATCTGTGTTAAAACTGCTGCCATATCTAAGTGCCTCTTTTGTAAGCTGCCACTGGTAAGGTCAATTCTGTTTTCTCCCATCTATATTTTCAAATAAATATTAATCTAAGCTAGCAGCTGTTAGGGGTGCTTGACTGCATGGGAAGCTGGAATCAATCCTATATGTATAATGTGTATTTCTAAGTTTACATGTATGCATAGACGAACTTATGTACATTTTTTTCCCATTATGAAATGATAAAAATATTGTAATAAGTAAATATAAGAACCTTTGAAAATAAATATGCAATTTTCTTAGGAAAGTGGGTTAGTTTGCATTTGGCTTGCAAGGATATATGGCACCTTATAAACCAAACGAATTCATTTAATGGAATCATTGCAGAAACAAAGCTAAGATTCAAATAGATCTTTCAATTTCTAAGTAATGCTTAATATCATGATGAAAAATTACACCTTCCCAGCATAGGTAAGTTTTTAAAATGCATCCTTTATTGTGTCTGCCTATGCTGGTGATGAATAACTTGTTTTCTTCTGACACTATTTTGCACCAAGCAGAGCAGCAGGAGAGAACTGCATTTTGTTACATTTTGTGCAACATGAACAGAGTTATTAGTCCAGTGCTGAACACACTGCCTTTATTTTTCAAAGATAAATTACACAGAAAAGTAGAACAAGGACTTTAAGTTCTACCCCAACTTCATGGACTGATAAAAATGTGGGTGAAATCATGGTATGGTGCAAGTCATAAATTTCAGTGGGGCCAGGATTTCATATCATGGAAGTAAGCAATTTTTACATTTAAGAAGGAACACATGTGGGCCTCATCTGTGTGAAGGTTTTGGTTTATCTTTTCAGAGCAAAGGTATGTGGTTGTCCATGGATCTGGCTCCATAATCAGCTCATAAATGCAATTTAATTTGCATTTTTCTCTTTTATCAGTGACACACAATACCCAGAGACCATGACTCAGAGCATTGTCTGCCTGCCTCAGCTTCTGCCATAAAGAGCAAATTGCACTGGTCATTTGTTCTTCTTTGTACTTTTAAATTAATGAGGTTTTGTTGGGGTTTTTTAGTGTGTGTGACTTTTGGCCTCTATGGTGTAAAAATGTCACAGCAATACCATTTCAGAGTTCATTCTCAGGTACTGCTGAAGGTGATATATTGCCAGACTTCTGAGAAAACCTGAAGTGTAAGTAAATGTCTGTCCTAATGTACTCAAAAAAGCTGAAGTGTAGTTGACCTGCAGAGTAGAAGATCTTTTTGGTAACTCAGCCAGATTGGCTGCTATAGTAATTCCTGCAACTAGTTTCTCTTCAATCTCTGCTTCTTTATTTACTTGAAAGTGGTTAGGGATGTTTAATAGTAGGTAGATTGCAAATAAAATGTACATAGTGATTTTTCAAAAGTTTCTCTGTTTGGATGCTTACAATAACTAAATACTCTTGTTACTGTATTCAAATAAAGTGGATCCAGACAACAATGTAAGCAGAAAGATACTGACCTTAAAGAAGATTATGACAACAAACATATCAGGTGAACAAGTTAATGATGAATATCACACATAAAATTCTGAACACCTGAACATTACATTTAAATACATACTTTGTGGCTTGCTGGCTAAATGTCTAAGACATTTAACTATTTTTAATGTAAGTGAGAAGTAGCATCTGGTTCCATAGTTCTAAGGATAACTGCAATAACAATTTGTACTGTATTGGCTGAATGAAAACCTCAATGTCAAGAGCAGCAATATGGACTTTGCAGTATAGAGAATTCTAAATTTTCTTTTAGGAATTATTTCAGTATTTGAAACTGAGGAAAATTTTCCCTCATTACATCCATAAAACCAGAGCTCACAACTCTTCAGACAGAACAAAGTAAAAGAAAGCTTAATGTATCTAGTTAATATGACAATGGGAATATTTATTTAGAAATAATATTTTTGTCCTTTTTTTCATTTCTACAAAAAGTTGATGCTACTGGAGTGCTTTAAATCCCTTCTAATTATGTATTTGGCCTGTCATTTTTGATCTATTTGTATGCTATTTGTAATTACAGACATTTGAGATTAGAAAAGTTCATTATTTCAGTTGCATTCATGTCTTTTTTTGTTTTAATTTCTAGGATGCTCTGGACCACTAGGGATAGAAGGAGGAATTGTGTCAAACCAACAAATTACTGCATCATCCACTCATCGAGCTCTTTTTGGACTCCAGAAATGGTATCCATACTATGCACGACTTAATAAGAAGGGCCTTGTGAATGCTTGGACTGCTGCAGAAAATGACAGATGGCCATGGATTCAGGTAGCAGATGGAACTGTGGAGGAAAAAACCTCCTTGATTCAATTGCTTCAGTTGTTTAAGAAACTGATGAAGATAAGTGGTAAACTAACATCTAGGTTCTTATTCCCTCTCAGAAATGTGGCCCCTACTGAAAGGGACTATTTAGTTGCAAGATATAGTAATAATCTTGACTTTACAAATGCACAAATATTAAAAAAAAAATCATGTGCATATTCTCCATTGTTGCACTAAACCATGGAAGCAAATTTATAAATGACTCTTTTCAAGGAATCTGCTTTCCAGATTTGTTACATTGGCTCATTAGATCCTTAGTAACATTTTGCAGCAATATCTCTTGGTAGACATGCTTTGACACATGCAGCCTTCCTTGAGCATCATTCTATAGAGTGCTTTAATGTGGTTATGGCTGTGCCAGAGCCTGCAGGAATAGTTTGTCCTCTCTGCTGAGCTGCTCTGGGCAAACAGGTTAAGCATCACGCGCATCATGCTGGAAGTAACAAGAACAGTTTTAATTAAGGCTGAAATAACTGTTAGTTTAACCATATCCACGGGCTGAAAATTCATTCCCTTTCAAAGATGTTATTGCTAGAATGATTCAAATGGCAGTTCCCTTATTGTGGACTCGATTTATCTGCACCCAGCAAATGACTCAGTAGAAGTCATAGACCAGTGAATACATAGTCCTGTGGCTATGCTTTAATGAAGGTAATGATGATCTAGTGGTTGCTCTAGCTCTTCTCTTCACTTTTCTTTTAATGTGTAAATTGGGCTAAGCTTTGGCATTTTCAGCTCTTATTTAATAAAGGCAACATTGGATATTTATGGGAAAACCTTTCATAGTGATCAGTATGGTCAATACTGATTAGAAGAGGGTGTTTCTCTCCCAGCAAGATGACCACAGGAATAGCAAAAGCTATCTGTCTACCACCTCTAAGTTGTACTATCCATATGCCTTCTTGGTTCATCAGGCACGCTATTCTTGATCCTTGACTCCTGAAGTTACTTTGATGTACATGGCATAATCTTTGTTCATATTCAAGATTCTGTACTGACCATAATTTGTGATTTTTCTCAGTGGCTTACCAAGGTTTGGTGAAGAAGGGTACAGGATTATGTGTTGATTTTTCTTGTCTAGAGAGCAGGCACTAAGCACTGTTTGATGAGGTTTTCTGGAACCATCATTGTGAGAGTGCTGGATTTTGTTAGTTCTGAAAAATGAAGTCAATGATACTGTTTGTTATTCACTGCAGAGCGAAAACACAAAGGCCCTTCAATGTATCTTAAGTCAGTTTTGTTCCATAAAGATCAGAGGGATTAGGAAGGCTATATAATTTATAGGTTGAAAAAGAACTGGAAAGAGTAGCAGTAAATGACTTGTAGAATTATTTTCACAGGAGTATAAAACTGATGTAACTGTAATGGATAATGAAAAAGTCAGCATTGCAGTAGCTTTTGGGCTGCTTTAAAGTGTGGGTTTTATTAAATTAGCTGGAGGAAAAAAATCAAAATAATTTAGCATTGGCCCCCTAGAGGTGTCTTTACTACAAGGTGAACTGAATGGAGATGGTGAATGCTCTATGGCTTTCCTGTCTGCACTTTCCAAAGCCACCACCCACCTTGGAGGCAGCTGTCAGATAGCTATGCAGGTTTATACCCTGTCCAGAGTTATGCCTGGCTTGGACTTTGCTCTCAGGTAAGTCTTCCCTTTGTTCTTCCCTGGAAGGAAGGTTAGACCAATGTGGAAAATGTGCCTACAAATCTCAGCCTAAGGCACCAGGTTTGAACAATTTGTTCCTTTTTTTGGAGTTAATACCTAGTTTAATAGTGCCAATCCTGTGCAGGTTATTCTGTAATTTTGGCACCCACAGTACATAAGGACTTTCTAGAATGTAATTAGTGACATGATTAATGTGCCCTGCACACTTAGCTTTCCGTTTTTTCCTTCTCTTTTTTTTTTTAAATAAAAAAGAAGGTTTGGCCTATTATTTTCACAAAACTTGTGAATAATTTCATTTTTATTTTTAATTCAGAGTAAAGTTAAAAATAAAAATAGTCTATGATTTGAAAACAGAAGATTAAATCTTCAGAGTTTGGGGTTTTTTCCAGTTTCTGATGGCTTTTCTCCTTAAAACATTAGGGAACAGAAAATCTAAATTTTTCAAGGAGGTGATACTTGTAGAGAAAAAGTGCTTTTAAATGTTCTGCAGGAACCCTGCTTTGATTTGACATGGATACAGACCTCCACAAACTCACATTTTGTGCCCTTCTTGGTAGTGCTTTATATCAGAGCACTGTCATTGTCTTAAAGCATGGAATACGCCCTGAGACAGACAGTGGCTGACTCTGACTCTTATAGAAGTGAACACAGTTTATGTTGAGAGGAGAAGCAGAAATCCCACCTCTTTTTTTTTTTTTTTTTTTTTTTGCACAGCTTCTATAATGGTCAGGGAGATACTTCATAAGTATTTGTGGAAGGTTACTAGAAGTCACTCCACTCTGATTTGTGAAAAGTTTCTCGCTACCTTTATTCTGGTCTTGTAGTAGAAATGTTCCCTCTGTTACAGCCCACACAGAGTTTTTGCTTTCTTTATCATGTCACCAGCATCTTCACAGATTCTAATGTGAGGAATCTGTACATGGGAGTTTTCCCATACTGATCTGAGTGACAAAGCAGCTGATTCAGAAGATAGTTCCTGAAAAACAGTGTGAATGTTTGATAAAATGGAAAGTTAAACAGCCGGAAACTCCATTTTTACAAAATGTAAATTAACAATTTTTACAATGAACTTGAAGAAGTAACCTATTACCCTCTTTTAGTTTCTAATGCCAGATAAATTTTAAAGGGAGCTGTGTATAACAGGCATTCTCCCAAAGTGTGATTATGTACAGGACTGTAGCTATTTTTGCCTTGTTCCATCATTATCAATTTTCTTTTTCATTTAATTTCTTTATTTATATGCAGCTTAGCAAATGAAAGGATTGTGTGCTTTCTTTATAACTGTATTGTAATGAGTGCAAAGGTTTTCTCTCTAATCTTTCAGGTGTTTGACAGACATGAACTAATTTGTGTGCAATACCATATTCTTGCATTATCCCAATGAACTGAAAATAGAAATTGCCATTTTAAGTTTACACTCTCAGCATATAATTAGTAATGGCACTACAATACTTGTAATTGGCTAGTGATTTAAGGGTCAGTGACTGTGGTTTTGACAGCAAATTAAAGTCAGATTCAGTCATACCTCCCTTTTAAAGATCTGCTGACCGCTCTTTATCTTCCTGGGTTGGCTGTGGTAAAGTAGCACCTATGTATACTGTTTACTACTTTATTAATGGCACAAACTTTTAATGTTTTCAAATACAATTGGAAAAGTCCCACACTTCAATTTTTTTATTCATTGTTCATGAGATGTAACTGAAACAGTCATTATAGCTTTTCTAATATCAAATCTTCTTTGTCAAAGCTCTTCTTTTAATGGAATGCTGATTTTTCTTTTCTGTCCTTTTGTGTTCATCACTGCAAAATATTCATTTTCTTCTTATTCTCATTTCACATCACCTCTACTTCTATATTTTCCTGTTCATACATATTTTTTCTGGAAATTATATGGATCAGAATAGAGATGGCTGTGGACTGAATTGTTGCTTCTCTTCTATCTCCACCATATTCAAAGTGATAATAACTGTTAATGTCAACATACTAGCAAGATGTTCTAAGTGGTGCTCCTGTCTAGTAACTTCTAACCTAGGAATCTATGCTTATACCCTTACATCTTTTCTCTCCCAGTTTCACTACCCAAATTTTTATTCTGTTTATCATCTTTCCTATTTCTTTGCATAAATCATTGTAATTTTTTTAGAGCATTGTAGTTATTATTAGTGTAATACACAAAGACTTCAGCCACATTGGACATACCAAAAATGCATAAACTGGAATGCCATGAAGAACACTATAAGACAAGATTGAATTATTTTATATATCTAGCAATGTAAACACTCGTGTACAGTACCAAAATTTTAAGTCTTGTGGTTAAAATATATAAGTAACTTTGACAGAAGAGTTCTGTCTCTCAAGGACAAGAGAGCATGGTGAGGAAATATTTTCCCATAAGGTAATATTCTATTAAAAGTTCTTGCTTCTTTCTAGGGTAGGTGTGGTCTTTTTTTTCTGCAAAGAATACAAGTGCAATGGGTTCTCAGTCCATGGATGAACCTTCCTAAATGTTAATTTGCCCAACAGTAAGACTTACACCACTAATACCAGGGAGCCTAGGGAAGAATTTCATATCAGAACTCCAGTGGAACCTGGAACTGCACCTGCAGCTTTACCATACGGCAGGAAGAACAGGCTTGGGTCGAGGAATATGCCTGATGATGCTATAAATTAAGTAGTATACAAGAGATTCCCAGCTCTCTAAAAAATGCTTTGTGGTCTTGTAGACATGGAATTTTTTTCAAGCTTAGTGCTAATACACAACCACCAAGAGCAGATATGGACATATTTTACCTCTGGAGAATATTAAGTTATTTAATTACTGGGCATCGTACCACTGTGTGGGAACCGTGATTGAACATGTGAACTGATGCTGAAGACTGTTGTATAAATATGTAGATTATTCAACTAAGAAGTAAAAAAAGCAATTTCGTTATCCCTCATTAAAACACCAAGGACAGTATCTCCAGTATGGCTTTTAAATTGGCTTCAATTGCCTTTTTTATAAAATATTCAAATGTTTTATTTTATTATTGTAAGAAGGAGGAAGATTCTTTTACAAAATAGTTGGACTGCTCAGTTTGGTAGGAGGATCAAAAAAAGGTAAATGAACCAGAATGTCTTTCTTGTAGTCAGGGGCCCAAAACTGAACACAGTATTCAAGGTGCAGCCTCAACAATGCCAAGTACAGAGGTAGAATCACTTCCCTTGACCTGCTGGCAACGCTGTTTCTGATACAGGACAAAGTGCTATTGTCCTTCTTGGCCACCTGGGCACACTGTTGACTCATATTTAGCCTGATGGCAACTAATGCCCCCAGGTCCTACTCTGCCAGGCAGCTTTCTAGCCACAATTCCCCATGCCTGTAGCACTGCTTGAGGTTGTTTTGTCTCAAGTGCAGGTCGTAGCACTTGGCCTTGATGAACCTCATCCTGTCTGGATGGGTCTCAGCCCATCACTCTAGCCTGTTCAGATCCCTCTTTAGAGCCTCCNATGACTATGCACAATCCTAAAAAGAATTCTTATTTAGTTTTTTTTTAACACTTCCTTTAGAGACTTTTAATATAAAAGATGAACCATAATGGAAAGGAATCTACCCCTGCAGACTCAAAGTAAAATTATCATAGGCCTCTGTGTGATTTAGAATTTTAAGGTCAACTCAGTCCAGTAAGAGCCACAGAAATGTCATTCTTAAAAGACTTGTTCACACACCATAAATCAGACCACTTAGTTAGGAACTAATGCATCAGGCATCCCACGAAACACATGGAAACATCCAGTCCTGTGGAGGATGGGCGCATTCTGAATGCATAATGGCCACATTCATCTAGAGAAAACTGAGCACAAGAGTCTTCTTTAAAGTATTACCCATACACTGCATTCACTAAAATACTAAATAGTGCATTAATGTGTTCTTGGATATGATTTTTACATTGAGATAGTTTAAAATTAGCTGGGTAAGACAAGAATTGTGCAGAACAGTGATTGCTATACTTTATTGAGAGAACCTGAATCCTAGTTTCTACTCCAGAAGCCATGTTGGTTCTTTAATTAGTGTGTGTTTTTATTTGTGGCACAGTTTTGTTCTTACAAAAGTGTCTCCCACATCACTTGTGATTTCAATGCCATCCCTGCTTTTCAGCCTCACATCTTAGGGACTTTGAGTCCCTAATACTTGGCATAGCTAACTATGTGTTTGTAAATCATTGTAACTACTGTACACACAAAACAAAATGTACTTATAAAGATTTTCTAAGTTACATCATTCTAATCCTCAGGTAGGAATCAATAAAATTTTGGGAATCTTTTCTCCAAAACAGGCAAGGAAGAAAGCTAACAGCTTCAACGTCAATACCTTCAAAAAAGCAAGTATACACCAGGTGATAGCTATTTGCTAATAAAGTGTTGAAACACAAAATACACAGAGGTCTTCAAGAACATTCATTCCAACATCTGTTAGTAAGAGCTCTAAGCAAACCATCTGTCAAACCATTCATTTTGTCAAAATTCATTTCCTCATTATTGAGTACTGTTGTATCAGCTTCCAAAAATCTTAATGATCATAGATTAAATATTTGCTATTACTTAATCTGACTCTTGGCTTAGTATAATGTGGCAAAGTGAACCTTAGGAAATACAGTGTTAGAGTCATCATGTAAGGTGACTTGGACCATATAGATAGAATTAATTTCCTACGTTAAATGCTGAAAAAAATGCCCTATTAAAGCTCTGTTTTTTTCACAGTAATCCAAAATTTGGCTTAATATCATAGGAGGATTTCCTTGGGGGATATTGATGAGTGGCAGTAAGTACCTGAAAGCCTGAAAGCAGGGGAGAACAGAAACTGATAATCGAAGTGCAGTAGAATTCTCCCAAAATTGTCCTATGTAGGACCTTTGAACTGCAGGAATAAGTAGTGATTTTCAGCTGGTTGAAGTCTGCCTTAAGTTCACTGACATGAGTGAACTCAATACCAATGTCTGCTAGATGCATACCTCCCTCAACATCTATACATTTAGCTTACAGGCTAAAAGTATAATTTATGTACTCAAAACAGACAAGAAAACAAAAGACTATTTCTTAGTGCAGTCACCCAGATACTCCCTTGTGTCTCATATCTTGGTATTTACTTGACATCTTATATCTCCCAGTTTCATTCTTTGTAGACACAAACACCCACACACAAATATATTCACACAACTTTTGACTGAGATTTTGGATACATAAAAGTAGTCAGTTCAATGTTAGTATCACCATGGCAACAAAAACTTGATTCTCTTATAAACTATTTGTAACACGCAACCTTCCCTTAGCAAGTTTGCAGATGACACTAAGCTGGGTGGAAGTGTCGATCTTCTGGAGGGTAGGGAGGCTCTGCAAAGGGATCTGAACAGGCTGAACCTCTGGGCATAGTCCAATGGCATGAGGTTTAACATGGCCAAATGCCGGGTCCTGCACATGAGGCACAACCCTGTGCAGAGCTACAGACTGGGAGAAGTGTGTCTAGAAAGCTGCCTGGAGGAGAAGGAACTGGGGGTGTTGATTGACAACCAACTGAACATGAACCAGCAATGTGCCCAGGTGGCCAAGGCGGCCAATGGCATCCTGGCTTTTATCAGAAACAGTGTGACCATCAGGTCCAGGGAGGTTATTCTCCCTCTGTACTCAGCACTGNCCAGGGGAGATTTAGGCTAGAGATTAGGAGGAAGTTTTTCATGGAAAGGGTCCTTGGGCATTGGAACAGGCTGCCCAGGGAGGTGGTTGATTCACCTCCCTGGAAGTGTTTAAGGGACGGATGAATGAGGTGCTGAGGGACCTGGTTTAGTGTTTGATAGGAATGGTTGAAAGCAATGATCTGGTGGGTCTCTTCCAACCTGGTTGTTCTATGATTCTATGATTCTATGCTCTGTAAGCATGCATGCCATTGCTCCATGTAATATGGCCTAGTGACTGAAGTAACAGTATTTTTGAATGCATCTGTAACAACTGCTATTTCAACTTAGTGGTTTTTCGTATTTGTCATCCTGATACTAAAAGTAATCAAACTAGCAAGTCGTTCCACACTGAAATGACCAAATATGTGTCCATCTGGTTTCTCACACTGATAGTATGTTGCATGTGTTGATGTCCCAGCACCTATTTGATGGCTTGCTAACTGTAAAGGAGTGATGTGTGAGCATCATATTTCTTCTGCAGGATAGACAGCATCTAAATCTATAAGATGATGCAATGCTGATGTGTGACAGCAGACAAATTATATTTTACATCAGAAACACTAATCTTCAAAACTGGTGAAGCAAACCATCATCACTTTTATTTACTCTACTTCTAGGCATAACTTCTAGAAAAATAACCAGTTCAAGTTACTTCATTACAGCTAATACCTAGAAAACAAATGTAAAGAAAAAGTAAATTTACATGCAAATATATTAAGATTTGGGGGGTGGAGGGTGGTACAGAGGCATGTATATATGCTTACCTCTATGTTGGTGGTCCCAGAGTAGTACATACATGATGAGTTCATAGGTCACAAAAGTGCAGAGCAGTTTGTAGGGTGAAAATAGAGGCAAAGCTTTGGTTATAGAGGTAAAACCGTCTGTAGCTGTAAAGAGGCAAGCATGGAGTCTCTGGCTACATCTCCATATTTCTTTGTAATTTTACAGGTGGTGATGAAAAATGTTTTATATAGGTTTTTGGCAGTATGGGAAGTAAGTAGCAGCATGATAGTACAGCAGAAAACAAGGTCTAAAGTAAACTTGTGCTCCTTAACCTCCCCAGAAATGTTGAGATGTACTTGTCATCTCAAAGACTTTCTGATTACAGTGGAGCATCAATTCTGTGGGCTAAAAAACAGGAGTGTATTTTACTCTTTCACTCTTAAAACCTTCATATTCCATGAGTGGTTAAGATAAAGAGACATTATTAAAATCTTGAGTCTTTCAATGAGACTTTTCAGATTTTGAGGTTTTTTCTTTGTCTAATACAAACCCAAACAGCTTGTAATGTTTTTAATCTAATCTATTGCTGTAAGCTTTTGTAGAAGGAAAACGTATTTGGAGGAAAAATGCAGAAAAATTAAAATCAGAATCATAGAACAATCAGGTTGGAAGACACCCACTGGATCATCGAGTCCAACCATTTCTATCAGACACTAAACCATACCCCTCAGGACCTTGTCCACCCGTACCTTAAACACCTCCAGGGAAGGTGAATCAACCAGCTCCCTGGGCAGCCCGTTCCAATGCCCAATGACTCTTTCTGTGAAAAAATTGTTTTAAAGTCTCCCTGAAGGGTAACTTTGTGTTTATGTATCACCCTTTTTTGTCTGCTGATTATTTTCAAGAGATAACAAAAAATATATTCTTAGTGTGTTTGCTGTGATTCAGCCAATATTCAACCAATTTCTTAACATTTGGGATGGATTAATTGTTTGAGCCAGCTTTTCATTTTCTATAATAACATATGTGAGTGGAGAAGTCATTTTTGTGACATAATCTTTATCAGAAGTTGCAAAGCCACCTGTACCCTGTCTGCATACTACCTCTTTATTTAGTGTGATAACATGAGAAGTAGCTACTCACGAAGACTCTACAGGAACAGATCTGCTCTGTTGCTTGTTTCTCATGGACATCTTGGAAAAAAGAGCAAGCCTGGTTTGGATTGTGAGGTTTATAGCATCACCCAAGGCTGACATAGCCAAGGTTACATAGCAAAGAAAATCTGCACATTGCACAGCCCATGATGATCATATCCTGTGGAACCACCCTTCTTATAAGCTCTCTCTCCTTGTTTAGTCATCATGACTATAATTTCTGTAGGTAAGCTGCGTAAATAAAAAAAATGTAATGTAGTGAACTATGACTACAAAGTGCTGTTGCACAGGGTGTCTGTGCACTATTTGATAGTACTATCATTGCTTAACTAGGTTTATTCTGGTGGGGGAACTGTGTAGCTTTAGTTAACCCATGTGTTAAAATAAGCTGGGAATGTACAATGATCGCAAAACCCCAGTAAGGATCTCACAGTGCCAGGGAAGTTAAACCTTTGTGTGCTCCCTTCTATTTCAGTTTTTGCGTCAGCTCCCATCTTTCAATGAATTCATTCCAGATTCAGCTTTAATATTCAAAGTTAAAGAAGATAATTTCTTCATCTAGGACCTAGACAAAACACAATTAAGTCAGAATGGGAATTCTTCCCATTAGTCATTTTTGGGCTTCAGGGCAGGTCATATTGGTTATAAAATTTTTTACTAATGTGCATCTACAAATGTGCCTTAAATACAAATGGAAAGGATGCCACAAAAAGTACCTCTGATATTTGTAAATGGCACATTCAGAGTTTTCCCTGAGTATCTATTCATGGTGGTCTTAATATTATACCTTTTGAATTTACTTCTTTTCCCTAAAGAAAGAGGAAAGAAGAGGATTTTCCTGTAGGACTAAAAGAAAAGCTTATCTCTGTGTCCTGACTCTATTATCCTAACTTCTAACTACCATGAGCTCTTTATCAAAACTGTTTTACAAGTGGTAATACATATAGATATTATTCTGACACTTGTGTGGCATTCTTTGACTGGTACCCTAAAAAGTGTACACATTTTGGGGAAGTTATTTCTGGGATGTACTATCACGCCAAAACCAGGAAGAGTATTCACAAGTTCGGGGTATATGAAGGAGGTAATAATAGCAGTGAACAACCTTAGTGTTTCTTAGCTAACCTCATTTTATAGATAGTTAATACTCATTTAATCAATACTTTGTAACTAAGATGAAATTTTACAGGGCTATTAACTACTGAACAATATGAGATTGATTGTGGGCCTCTTCTCAAGATGACATTCTAAATATGCCAGTATTTGAATAATTCATATCATTCAGTTAATGGCATTTATAACAACTAGCTTTGGGAGTTAAACAATGACTTAATAATAAGAAGAAACAGATCAAAAAACTTTTTGTCTATTTAGTTACATAAACTCTCTGAAACATAAAGCGGAAGTTCTCAACCAAAGCCATAGTGCTTTATAGTAATATAACATATTACCATATGTTATGTCAGTGTCTCCTCTTGGTGTTACCCATTCTGCAGGGCTTGGTGGGAGGGAGTGGGCTCTGCCAGCCCGGTGGGGAACGGCCGAGCTGGATCGAGTGGCTCCGGGCACCGGAGCGACCCTGGGGGCCCGCACATCCCCATCCAACCTCCCCCTGCACCGTTCGGCCTTGGGCACCAGCGCAACCTCGGGCACTGGCAGGTCCTGCCCTTGGGGCACAAGAACCCTGAGCAGTTCCAGCCTAGGAGAAGTCTCGCTGGAAAGTGCCTGGAGGAGAAGGACCAGGGGGGGTTGGTTGGAGAGGAACCAGCAGGGGCCCACGGGGCCAAGAAGGCCAAGAGCATCTTGGCTTGGAGCAGAGCTGGCATGGCCAGCAGAGCCGGCATGGCCAGCAGGGCCAGGGAGGTTCTTCTCCCTCTGGGGAGACCCAACCTCCATTCCTGGGGTCAGTGCTGGGTCCTTCACTCCAAGAAAGACCTTGAGGGGGTGGAGCGAGTGCAGAGAAGAGCAAGGAAGCTGGGGAAGGGGCTGGAGAAGAAGCCTGAGGGCCCTGGGGGTGTTTCTGGTGGAGAAGAGGAGGCTGAGGGGAGAGATCATTGCTCTCTGCAACTCCCTGAGAGGAGGTTGTGGAGAGGAGGGAACTGGGCTCTTCTGCCAAGGGCCAGGGGACAGGAGGAAAGGGAATGGCCTCAGGCTCCACCAGGGGAGGGTCAAGATGGACATCAAGAAGAAATTTTTCCAGGAAAGGGTGATTGGGCAGTGTCAGAGGCTGCCCAGGGAGAGGGTTGAGTCCCCTTCTCTGGAGGGGTTTAAGGGCTGGGTGGCCAAGGTGCTGAGGGACATGGGTTAGTATTTGGTAAGAATGGTTGGACTCGATGATCCTGAGGGTCTTTTCCAACCTTGTGATTCTATGATTCTCTGATTCTATATACTCCTCCATATTAGCATTATTGTGGCCAAACACTCTCTGTATTTGTATTTTCCATTGAGGTAGGGTTTAATGTATATTTTGATATTTTTTTTCACAGGAAAGTAAATTGAATTGTTGGTTCAGTTTAGAACTGATTCAGCATGTCTAACTTGAAGCATTTAAACAATCTAATTTAATAGCAAAGGTGATTAACTGCATTTAGATGATTGGCTGGGGCTGAGACATAAGTGGGTACAGAGATAACCTGAGAGATTTTTTTGTTACCATGAAGTGTGACAGACTGGTGAGGCGCACTGGAAACAACAGTATCAAAAAGGTGAGACTTAATAGCAAAGTTGTAAAGAGATTATGTTACATCTGCCTCTATGTAGCTGAAACAGGGTCTGGAATCAGTAATAACTGAGTAATGGGTTTGTCTGCAAGGTGCAATGCCACAATCATGTTACAAATTACTGTTTGTGAAGTGATATATAGACAAAGACTCTGTTGGTTCTAGGCTACCACAATTATAAAATAAAACATGCTGGATTTCTCCATGTAATAAATTCTCTTTCAGAATGGCTGCTGTGGATAAATAATAGAATCATAGAATC
>WAAB01002439.1:26485-171047 GCA_013389865.1 Piaya cayana | reverse complement strand
TTAGTGTCATCTGCAAACTTAAAAGATCTTTCCAAGGGTGTATCTTTTACAGGTGCAGCGAGAAAACTGCTATTCGTGGCAAAGGTAGGTACTCGAGGCTGAGTAGGCGTAGCGGTTTTCCTAACGCTTGTAGAACAAAATGTGTAATTCACTTAGTACGCCAACATCCCTCCTGATCATCTTAAAGACAGAGAACCCCCGCTTTAAGCGGAAAGGAGAAGGATGTACCATAACCTTGGGGGACACTCAGGGGACCGCTTGCCCTGCCCCTGCGCCGTGGATTTAGGGAGCTCTCGGTTCTCTCCCCTCCCCTGGCCGCCCGCAAGGGCTGCAGCCCCGCTCCCCGCAGCCGCGGTGCCGGGCGGGGCCGGGGGGAGGCGGAGGGCAGGGCAGGGGCTCGGGGAGGCGCTGAGGAGCCGCGGCAGCCGCCCCAGCGCCCCGGGGAGCGGCGGAGGCGGCCGCCGGAGCAGCCGCGCCACCCGGGTAAGGAGAGGAGCCCTGCGGGCAGCGGCGTCTTCTTGCCTTTTTTTTTTTTTTTTTCCTGACGTTTTCCCCCCGAGAGCTGCGGCGCGGTGCCCTGGGGCGGGGAGCGCTGCTGCGGGCGATACCGACCGCGGAGGGAACCGGGGGAGAAGGGGGGCGCAGGGCCGAGTTCTGCCGGGAGTGGGCCCTCTTCCCTGCTTCCCCAGTGCGCTTGGCGGCTCCCGCTGCAGAGCCCCGCCGCCTCCCTTTCAGCCTCAGCCGGGCGTGTGGGAACCAGGGCCGGGCGAGGCGGGGGAGAGAAGCCGCATCCCCGGGCAGCCTGAGCTTCTCCGCATCCCCGGGCAGCCTGAACTGCTCCGCATCACTGGGAAGCCCGAGCTTATCCGCATCCCTGCTTCGCATCCCGCTGCGGTCTGAGCTAGTCTGCNTTTTTTTTTTTCCCCTTCCCCTCCTCCTTTTTTCCTTTGCCGGAGTTACTTGCGTGCTCGGGAAGGTTGGGGCGGCGGTTTGGAGACCGGGAAAGCGGTAAATTGAAGGCAACGACCCGCTGGGGGACACTGAGAGGGGAAGCGAGGAAAAATACAAACCTCAAAACAGGTTAGGGAGGAGGAGGAGGAGGAGGAGGAGGAGGCGACGCTGTGGAGGGATGATGCTGCCCAGGAAGGGAGGGAAGCGGAGGGGGGAGCCGGGCGGGGGCGATGGGGCTGGGCGGCTGCCGTGGTGGCGGGGCTGGTACCGCGGGCAGAGCCCGCACCGGGGCAGCGGGGAGCCGGGGGGAGCCGGGACGGAGCCCTCGAGGCCGGGCGGTGCCCCGGGGGCAGCGGCAGCCCCGGCCCGGCCGGCGTTTCGGCTTGTCCTTGGCGGAGCTGGGGCCGGAGAGCAGCCCCGGGAACGGGGAGGGGAGGAGGGGCTCTGCGGGGAGTGGGGGATCCTCACTGAGATGCCGTGGAAAAAGGTGGAAAGACCTAATATAATTTTCGGGGAGGGGCTCTGCGGGGTGTGGGGGATCCTCACTGAGATGCCGTGGAAAAAGATGGAAAATATAATTTTCGGGGAGGCTTGTCTTTTTGTTTGCCTGCTGTTAGGCCCATACGTGTGTGTGTGTGTGTGTTTAGAGTTGTGTTAGGCAGCAATAGAGTTTAGTGGTATGAGCAGGGCTCCTTATTCTAAGCCTTGGTCCCGTTTTCCGTCCTACGACTGGGAAATTGCTGTTATCATAGCAAAGAATATGCTACAGTGGACGCCTTCTGTGCTTTTTTTATTGTATTTTTTTTCTTCAGTTGCCCTTTGACTGGATAACCCTGCTGCCCACACTGCGCCACAAGTTTAACCCCAATTTTGTTACAGGATCCTGTGAGTGTATCCTTGGTTTTCTGGATAGAGACATGTGACCTTGGCTTGTCTTACACAGTTCTTTACAGTAATGATGTTACTCAGAGCAGTTTGCTTTTACATTTGCCTCGGAGCCTTTTAAGGGCATAAGTAGAGAGATGGATAACTGATGGCAGAGCATTATCTTGCAGTGGGACGAGGTAAAACTAAATGGGAGCTGCTTCATCCAGAAATATTACAGTATACATTCAGTCAAAAGACTAGTTTTCCATCTTTGTTTAGACTGAGGTTTTGCTCTCTGTGAAGGTCGTTATTAGGCCACAAAAATGTACTCCAAAATCCATATCTGCTCTAAACTTGGTTCACTTGAGTTTGTATTAAAATAAGTGTAAAACTGAACTATTAGGTGATCTCAAATCTATAAATGTCACATAAAATGCATGGCCTTTCAGAAACTTTTCATACCAAAGCTCACGTTGCTTTGGCACGTTAGTTTCAAGTATAAATTTCTGCATGTGCTGGTGTTTTGAGAACCTTCATCTCACTTGATAAGAAGCTGCTGGCAGTTCAGAGAACTGCTGCTGGAGTTTGTTTTCATGTGCATCTGCTGTATCAAAACCATCATAATTTCCTGCTTACCTGCAATGTTCTTGATTAGAGGAACGCAAGTTTTGTTTTTACTGTTTAATGTACTCCTCCTGAAAGAAACTACATAATTTTAAAACTACACTGATAGTTGCTCTGGAGAAGTTGTAAAATCCGTTTTATAATTTAGTGTTTTAATCTCCAAATCTATTGTGTTTTCTCCCTCTGATGAAGTAGTTTTATAGAAATAAGTTTTTAAAACGTTTGCACTGGGGTTTGGGGTATTTGTCTAAGTTAACATCACCACAAACTTCAACACATGAGTGACGAGAATAGACATTTTAGGGGGGCGAGAGATGCACTCACTCGGAGGCATCTGAATTAAACATGAAGCAATAGCACATTTAGGCCAGCCTTTTACTATATTTAGAGGATGTTGGAGTATACATCTGATACTGTAACAAAGCTGCAAATTCCTCAGTTCTGCCAATCTGGGTTTCAGTTCTAATCCCTATTAAGGCTTGTTTAGATTAGTGGTAGGGAAACGTAGTTTTAAAACTTCTTGAAGACCATGTAATAAAAGCTTGAGTAAGTAAAACCCGTAACATGTCAGCTGCGCAAAAAAAAAAAAAAAAGAAGAGTATAGTGAGAGACTGCCATAAAAGTAAAATGGAATGACCTGGTAACAGAAGCACAGAATTTGCAGCTCTTTCATAGAGCACTTCTGACTGATAAACTTCCTGTGCTTTCCCTTGAATCATTTCAGATCTGACAGACCGGGATCTTGGGAGTTGGATGGATGGGTGCGAAAAGGAAGTTGATGAGTTATGGGGGTGTTGGCAGGGAGAACATGGGTAATGACAAGACAGAAAGATTGTGGCATGGAATATGGGTAATACGACCAAAGGCACAGAGACTGCCATTTAGTCTGCATGGTAGAGTAGAGGAACACAAATGAGCAGCTGATGTTTTCGGAAATACCTCAGATACTGCTGATTTCAGAGTCTAGATCGTTGCTCCAAGTGGGCAGTCTGCAGCATTAGACTGTCATTGTAATAAACTTTTCAGATTTTTTTTTCCTTCTGGACAGGAAGCTCCCAATTCTGACAAATTGGGAGAATTCTGACAATTCTCCCAATTCTACTTTGTGGTTTTTACCCCAATGACAAATAATAGGGAAGATCATTTAAATGAGGGCGTAGAGAAGGAGGGAAAACCCCAACATGTTTTTAAATGGGAAAGCAAGGAGAAACCCATTTTATGTTGCTGATACCATGGATCTGAGTAGTTCATAGAAGCTGAAGGGCAGCACAGTGGGGTTGAGGAAACTCTACTGATGAGTGCTTGACTCAGCTGGGAAATACTGCTTATTGTTTGGTTTCGCTGTGCCTGTAGGAAAATGTTGGGGATAATTGCTGCAGAGGATAATGTTAGCATTGTTTTGTAGCTTTTTTTAAATTAAAAAATATTTTAAAATATAGCATTTTTATTGCCTAAGGGTCCTGGGTCCACAAAGGACCCTTCATTAAGAAATGGAAGTTTGAATATAGCAATGCTGTCCAATGAGATTAACGTTATCTGAGTTAGTAGCAGTAAGTTTTGAGAAGAGTTAGGCATCTCCAGATTTAACAAGCACTAAGTATCATCTGAAGCATGTTCACAACCTGGGCTCAACAAGCCGTTACACAAAGGCAGACCTTATCGCCCGTATTATGGTGAAGCTGTGCTGAGGCTAACCAAAACTTGCCTCTCTGCAAGGCAAAGACAGTGGTTCAGCAGTTATTTTAATTTACCATAAATGTGGGCTCATGCCAAAGGGTCAGCCTCAGCCTGCCTGTCTGTCTTCTGGCTATGCATTCCTGATCTCTTGCTTGTGCTGGTACTATCACTTGTGACCACATGCAAATCCACTCTGTTGTTGCTCTTGGCCTGGTTTTCAGCTGGGTGAGTTCCAGGGTCTGACTCAGTGCATGACCAAATTGCACTGAGGAGTCAGCAGAGATGTGCAGTTGGAGGAAGAGCAGGCTGGTCCTCATTGCATTTGGTAGGAGTGCCATTTGGACCAGATTAAAATAATGACGTACCTACTGCCTAACAAGCTCGCTTGGTGCTGTGTTAATGCTTCTACGCGGCTTCCAGATAGGTTTGGCTTATATCTGACCAATTTGGACAGTGAGGAGAGGCATTTGCCTGACTCCAGTCATCTGTGTAGATATACTTTTCAAGGGCCTGATGGACCAAGTGAAAGAGGAAACTTGAAGGACAAAAAGTTGTTTTCAATATGTGTATTCATTAAGGAGGTGGGGCCAAGAAATTACCTCCCTCTGCTCAGGATGTTGGTACCTGAATTCATGTTTTGGGATTGATTTTGCCGCTGACCCTATTTTGCTCTGTGTTAGCACATGGCCTCTGCTGCTAAAGTCCAGGATTGTGTCTTGAGTTCTTTGTTGCTGTGATGATAGTGACAACAATAATTTCTCAGCATGAGATTGTCGTAGCCATAAGGAGCAGTCATGGGAGAGCATTTCTCTAGTTTGCTGACTCTTGTGAGATCTCCTGAACATATGTGCATCAGTCCTCATGAGCTGCTGTGTATTGCCGCCATGGGATCACCATGCACTTGTAGCATCTCAGCTCTCTTTACACAGCTGTGTCTGGCAAAAGTTCATTTTCATTTGTTATCACAGCAAAGGATATACTACAGTGGATGCTTTATCTTTTACTATACTTTTTTCTACTCAATTTTTGCATGGTAAGCATGTAACACTTATTAAGACCATGTGAGGTAGACTTTTTGTCTTTTTTTTTTGTTTAATTATTATACTTAGCCAAATAGTGCTTTCATGATTTCTTTAGAAAATGTAGCTGTCTTTGGATACTATACAGTGTTAAAATTACAGCTAATTAGGTCTTTACACAGTGAAATAGTTGATAACAGGATCTTAAGTGTAGGCATATAATTAATATTCTATTGATAATTATTTGAAACTGAAAATCCTCTCTCCCTCAAATCTCTGACTGCAGTAGTTTTTGTTAAAGCGTGAGGCATATTGAGGGTTTGGCAAAAATACCTGTAATTTGACTATAATTGTGTTCAGTTCTAAGCTTATATTAGCTGTCTTTTGCAAAAGCTGTTTGTACCTGTGTTTCTCTTTGTGTGTACCTATGCTTAAGCAGTTTCAAGTGACGGAAATTGCATAGGGCTTTGTTCTTCCACACTTGCTCAAAGAAGAAATACCTTGTGCCACAAAAATCCACTATTGTGTTTAACTCAAATGTTTTCTCCCTCCTCAGAGTAATTGTGGAGCAACTGTACTCATAAGAGATGCATATTATAGGTTTTCCTAATACTTCATTTAATTTTTAAGCCATTATGCTAGTATCCATCCTCTGTATCTGCTTTCAGAGGCAGTAAGTCGTCCTGTGGGGTTAACAGAGGAGAGGAAAAACCTAATGACTGGTTAATGCATGCAAGAATGGCAGGACTGGTAACAGCTCTGGATGCTTACAGTTTTAATTTCTAAAGCTGTTTTCAACCTTGCCTTATTCAAGCCCAGATCCATGTATTTTGTGCCCAAAGATGAGAGGCAGTTTTACCATGGGGTAAACATGTTTCTCTGGAAACAAATGAAAGTTTTTGATTCCAGGTTCGAATGGCTTATGTCTACCTTTATTGTAAACTCAGTTTTCACCACTGTTTCTGCAATGGTGTATAAAATTGAGGTTTTGTCGACTGATAGCTCTTTTCTAGTTTGTTTGTTTGTTTGTTTGTTTCACATTCCTGAAAACATAAACCCTGTTGAGGGAAAGAAAGGTTCCTTGATTTCATGTAAAAAAATGTGGATTTATTTTGCCTAGGATGGCCTTTTCTATTTTGAGGGATGCTAAATATAAAAAGACTGTAGTATCATAACTCTCTCCAGAATATTCCTTCAGAAACTTAATACTTAATACTTAATTCCTTCAGATGTTAATACTGTGAGTGAAATTTTGTAAACAGTGATACAGATAAACAATAAAGAAAGGATTCTTACAAAGCTATGCCCTTATACTGTTCAAAGAAATGGAAGACAAGAATAAGTGTTATGTTGATGCTGAGTCAATCAAATCTGTTTCCAAGGAAAATCTGGAAAACAGAGATGCTATATAGAAAAAGTACGGTCCCTGTTCAGGCGTGTAATTCCTACAATACACCTTAGTAAATCCTAAAAAAGAGAGTCTTTATTTATTCACAAAATGTGTGGGTATTAACAAAGAACAGCAGTCTTCTGAAAGGTTTTTTGAGATGAGTGTACCATGGAGTTAACAATGGGCTCTGCAGATGGGTTTGATAGTAACCAGGGGTGGTACCATTTAATGATTCATTGGTGCTGTATGAAATTGCCTGAGTCATCTTTATAGGTGTACTGTGATATTTTAAAAGAGAGTTACAACTGACTTTAACTAGTGGTGTGCTACAACTGATGCAGTATGCAGAAAATGACAGCCTGAAGCTAGCACTGTTTTCTCATTAGTGGGTCTTTGTTCTTCAAGCACAAGTTAACCATAACTTGGAGAAGGTTGTAGCTGCAGTAGTCAGAACTATTTTGGCTAAATGCACAACAATAATTTGGAAATAAAGTTTTCTGTTACTGCTCTCGCTGACATATGAAATATTTTTTTTGCCTGCCTTCTCTGTTTTGAAATACAATGTGAATAATCCTGCTTCTCTGAGCTTTGCTCCCTATTGCAGTATCACTCTATGACTAATGACACAAGTTTCTTCACTATTTGTGAAAGTTCATTTGCTTGTGCAGGGCTGAAGCATCTCAGATGCCTCCCACATCACCTGCACCTTCAGAAACAAGAGCTAGTGATTTCAGCAGAGGTTTGTACTGGAAGCCAGGTGTTTGCACCTGGATTCAACACTGGAGTCTTCAGTAATGCTCTCTCTTAAGTACCGTCCTCTGGTTAGTCTGTATCAGTTGCTTGCATTTGGGTGGTCTTCTAAAGGAAGGCAGAAGCAGTTTGGAGATGGGATGAAGAACAGGAGTGATTGAGCTTTGCTTCTCCTGTCCTGGCATTGTGGGAGGCAACAAGGTTGACTGCTGCTGGTTTTCTTGAGTGAGGCAAGGAAAGAAGAAGAGGGTAACCCCTTTTTTTTTCCTGCCAGTATCCTGCAGAGTACTAGGATGACAGAGCCAGGGACTGCCACAAATCTTTTCAAAACCATCTGCCTTTACCACCTGTCACTGCTTATTCACAAACATGCTGTCTTATTGGGCGTTAGTATTAAGAATCTTTCTCTTTAAGTATACAAATAAGTAAGTTTCTTCTGGAATTCTATCATTATATGCCCATAGCTTTAGTAGGAGATTATAGAAGTGCTTTTTTGTGATGGAGAGGGGGTGAGAGACAGAAAGACTTGTCCGCCCAACGTAAAACAGTTTCTGATGTTGTACACACTCATAGTGCTGTCCGTTGGACTTATTTTTGTTATTAACTGGTCTGAAATGGATGGCACGATTCTGTTTAAACCTAATTTTAAGGACAATTTTGAGGGTGAAATTTTGTTACAAAAGGAGCCATTAGCAAAATTTCTGCTATATGCACTGACATCAGCTTATTCCTTGCTTTTAGCTTTAAGTCAAGGGGAAACTTACAGTCCAGGACTCCTAGATCTCCTTTGGCTATTGAATTGAATGCCATTGCTGTAAAGCACCCAGCTCCTTTTGCTGGATGATTTTTTTTTTTTATACAGGCTGAGATTGTTGGTCCCCAGGCCATTAATAAGACTCCAAAACTCTCATGTATTCACATTTCTAAACTGAATGTGACAGACAATAATTTCCTTAGTTAACCGTCTCTTTATGTAGCTGCAGCCTTCTGATCCTGCAAACTGCAAAAAACCAGTTTGCTTGGTTTCCTGGCAAAAGATCTGTTTAGGCAAACCTGGAGTTTTAATAGACATGGAATCTAATGTTGCAGTAAATTCCACTTTATTCCTGTGGCTGCAGCTGGAACTTCTCAGCCCAGCTCTTTATGTGCCCTATGATCCTTTCTCCAGTAACGTACATTATTGCTTTGATGTGATTCTGCTTGTACTTCCCTATGGAGCCCTTCGGTTCTCTATCTGCAGGAAGAAATGAAATCCCAGATCAGGATGTTACAGATGTTGAATAGCACTGTCTTCTACCAGTGACCTCCTTCAAGCCCTCCTTGCTGCTGTATTTGTTAGGTAATCCAAAGCAAACTGACAAAGCTAATACACTTCTAGTATAGAACAAAATTTCAGTGATCCCCTCTGCACGTTTTTTGATGCCTTTCTTTGCAACTGAAATAAACCTGATGGTACTGTTGCAGAGAGGAGAAGGCATGGAGCCCAGAGGTACTGTGAGTATTTATGCTCTGTTGTATGTACCGAAAAAACATCAAATCTTGCACCCTGATGCAGTAGTCAAACCTGTCAACTCAGTGGAAAATCTTTAGGGTTCTGCAGATAACCAGTAACTTTTGCTGTAACGCTGTCTAGCTGTAGTTTTAATTTTTCTCCATTCCTATGTTCAGTGACTGCTGTCTTGTCCTGTGTATACTCAAAGCAGCCTGTGGGTTTCTACTATACTTGAATTCAGGGCTTCAAGGCATCCTAAAATATATGTTGATTTGATGGGAAGTGTTGGATCTTGATGTGTTTATCAGTTAATATCTTTTTTGTCTCCCCTGTTTCCTAAACACTGTGTTCTCTCCCAGACATTTTGTTTTGTTCCTTTGCCGAGTTCTGCTATCAGAACTGAGAGAGAAGGTAAGAAGTCTGACTGTGCCCATAAAGACTGATCTCATGCTTGTGGTGATAACACTTCACCTTTTGGCCTATCAGTGACCTTGAATTAGTATGTAGCGTCAAGGCAAACTCCTAGCTGTGCATTAATCTCTGCAGCTCAGAAGAGAATTTAACCCATCTCCGCCATGTTCTGAATCTGTCTTGTATTTATTCTGAAATGAGTGCTTTTACAGGCAGCTGGCTCAAATCCAGTGTGCTGCTGTTTGCTGCAGGGTCCAAGTCAGTTGATACGTGAACATGTTCAGTTTCTAGTACTGGAATGCTCCATGCATGAAGCATCAATTGTTTTGGTCCAACATTTTTTTTCTGCTGAATATCTGTATTGGACCACATGCAACTGCAGTGGAAGCATTTGGTTATCTGCAGAATGTAACAATGAATTCTCTACCAATAGAAACCTTAGTGCTTTGGCTAGCTCAGGGGTTTTCAAGAACTGATGAGACATTTCTTGCTGCTGCTGAACTCCCCGTAAACAATTTCCAGCAAGCTTTCTGGTCTCTACCAACAGAGCATCACTACTGAACCAACTGCATATGAAAAACTGAACTGTGGTCTGACGGCAAAGCAATAACAGTATGCAGATGCATTACTACACCACTCAGAGGGAGGGTCTTACTTCTCAGATTCTGCTTGGAAAACCTTTTGCCTGTTAATGTTACTGGAGCCTTGACTTTCAAGTAATAAATGGTTGTATTTCAATAGCCACCTTTCTGCTGGTGAATCCCAAACAGCCTGAATTTGCGTTAATACTAAATGCTTTTCTGGAAGGCTAGATTTCCCTCAGCCCGGGATGGTGACCTGTGTAAGAGGACAGGTTGCTTTGTGTGGTTTGCTCTTGAAGTTAAATATGATTTAAACTTCCAGTCCTACAAATTATAGGCTGGCACACACAATTGTTAGTAGTTCACCTTAAAAATTGGGTAGTCCTGTTGAAAAACAAAAAAATATGCAATGCCAGAGTTCCCATCACTGACCCTAAATTGCATCCTTGAAGTTCTTGCTTTTTGAAGCAATATAATCTGCATTTATCAAGAAACAAGTATTCTACGTGTCACTAACACATACCTTCCATGGCAACCTATGGAACTTTTGTTCTGAGAGATGAAGTAAGGTGATCCAGAGCCCCTCACATGAATTCATTGCTGATCTGAAGTTCATGCATCCAAAATGTTAAGTCACCATATTGTAAAAGTAAAGCTAGCTTTCATTAAACAACAGGGTGTCCTCAGAGAGAGTAGTTCCCTTATTTTCCACATACACCTACATCTAGTGTAACTAATGTGATTGTGACTGAGCGCCCTTTAAGTGCTGTACAAATAAAAATGGGATTATAAAAGTAGGTCTTGTAGCATTCCTGGGTATATAGCAGGAAACGTGTATCTTGTCCTGTGGGTAGCAAGAGTAAGCTAAGTGCATTATGACATAGTTGGAAGTAATCGAGATGATAGGATTCTGTTTTCATGTGATGCATGCAAGTCCTCCTAGGCCCTTTTAGGTATTTTTTTCAGAGCTTCAGATAAGCTTCACCCCATACTGCCAGCTCATCCTAAACTAAAATGGATGCCTCCTGGCACTTCTTTTTTCTCTGTCTTTCTTCAAAATTTTTATCTGCTATGTGCCACCTTGTGTCTAGTCCACACAAAATACAGTGCCCAAAATATCCTGTTTGGGATAATTTTAATTTAAAGTGCACGTAATTGCTAGCAGCAGCTTCCTTTAAATTAGTTATACGAAAAGTCTCAATTTTCACTAGGGTTTCCCCCAGGTACTTGTTTTTCATTCTGCGTAGTGTGTAAAAGATCTTACCAAACCAGAACTTTCTGCTTGCAGCATGTCATAGTTTTGCCCTGACCTGGCTAAAACTGTGCTTTGAAATACCTCTCCCCTCTTCCTGAGAGAAAGAGGAGAGGGAAATGAGAGGAAAAAGACTTGTGGGTTGGAAACTAAAACTACAGCTTTATTGAAATAGTAATAGTGACGAAAATAATTAGAAAGTAATAACACATGAGCAAATATATGAGATCGTGCCTCCACTCCTCAANAAAAAAATATGCAATGCCAGAGTTCCCATCACTGACCCTAAATTGCATCCTTGAAGTTCTTGCTTTTTGAAGCAATATAATCTGCATTTATCAAGAAACAAGTATTCTACGTGTCACTAACACATACCTTCCATGGCAACCTATGGAACTTTTGTTCTGAGAGATGAAGTAAGGTGATCCAGAGCCCCTCACATGAATTCATTGCTGATCTGAAGTTCATGCATCCAAAATGTTAAGTCACCATATTGTAAAAGTAAAGCTAGCTTTCATTAAACAACAGGGTGTCCTCAGAGAGAGTAGTTCCCTTATTTTCCACATACACCTACATCTAGTGTAACTAATGTGATTGTGACTGAGCGCCCTTTAAGTGCTGTACAAATAAAAATGGGATTATAAAAGTAGGTCTTGTAGCATTCCTGGGTATATAGCAGGAAACGTGTATCTTGTCCTGTGGGTAGCAAGAGTAAGCTAAGTGCATTATGACATAGTTGGAAGTAATCGAGATGATAGGATTCTGTTTTCATGTGATGCATGCAAGTCCTCCTAGGCCCTTTTAGGTATTTTTTTCAGAGCTTCAGATAAGCTTCACCCCATACTGCCAGCTCATCCTAAACTAAAATGGATGCCTCCTGGCACTTCTTTTTTCTCTGTCTTTCTTCAAAATTTTTATCTGCTATGTGCCACCTTGTGTCTAGTCCACACAAAATACAGTGCCCAAAATATCCTGTTTGGGATAATTTTAATTTAAAGTGCACGTAATTGCTAGCAGCAGCTTCCTTTAAATTAGTTATACGAAAAGTCTCAATTTTCACTAGGGTTTCCCCCAGGTAGTTGTTTTTCATTCTGCATAGTGTGTAAAAGATCTTACCAAACCAGAACTTTCTGCTTGCAGCATGTCATAGTTTTGCCCTGACCTGGCTAAAACTGTGCTTTGAAATACCTCTCCCCTCTTCCTGAGAGAAAGAGGAGAGGGAAATGAGAGGAAAAAGACTTGTGGGTTGGAAACTAAAACTACAGCTTTATTGAAATAGTAATAGTGACGAAAATAATTAGAAAGTAATAACACATGAGCAAATATATGAGATCGTGCCTCCACTCCTCAATAACTGTATATCACCACAAATGCTTCAGAGCAGCTAGGAGGAAATGGGTCCTTGGGTACGAGTGATCTGAGCTCAGCAACTGGATTCAGGAACACGCAGGTCTGGGATCAGGAGTAACCAGACAGACAAGGTCCACAGCGCACACTGGCTGTCACAGAAAAGGGATGAGATCCTTGTGGTCTCTTATACCCAATGTGAAGTATATGGGGTGGAATACTCTGTTGGTCAGTTTAGGGCCACCTCTTCTGTCTGCTTCTCCTAGCAGGTGCAACCTTTTTCTACCAGCTCAAGGATGGCCTTGGTTACTGTAGGAATAAGTGTAAGCATTGGACTTTCTGCGTACCAATACCTTGTGTTATCGCTTCTAGGAAGAACACTGTCTGAAAACCACGCAGTTAGCTTCCAGAGAATGAAGTTACTTAGAGCGACTGAGTTAGTCACAAAACTGACTCTAATTTAGCTCAAACACAATAACAGAGGTATTGCATCTATCTGACACTTGTTTTGAAGGTTCAGGAAGATTCTGTGATGAAAAGGTCGTACTTCATTGCCTTATGTTCTTTAAATGACATGTATTCTGTAGCTCACCCTTCCTCCAGGAAAGGGGAAAGGGAAATGAGAGGTAAAAAGACCTGCAGGTTGGAATCTAAACTAAAGCAGCTTTAATAAAATAGTAATAATAATAATAAAGGAAAACAATAAAATATATGCAAATACATGAAATCGCAGCCCCGCCCCTTGATGACTGTACATCACCACAAATGCTGCAGAGCAAGTTGGGAAGGGAATCAGAGTCAGGAGAGATCTGGACACAGGAACTCTGTTCAGGAACACACAGATCCAGGATCGGGGCAGACAGACAAGGTCCTTACTGGATGTCAGCCATCACAGAAGAGAGTGAGACCTTCCTCATGATCTCTCAGTTTTATAACCAAGTATGACATATATGGGATGGAATACTATGTTGTCAGTTTAGGGTCACCTCTCCTGGCCGCCCCTCACTGCAGGTGTGACCCTTCTTCAGGTTTGACTTATGGCCCTCTATTAGCTCAAGGATGGCCTTGGTTTCTGTAGGAATAAGTATAAGCTATGGCCTTTGTGCGTGTTAATGCCTCATGTTATCGCTTATAGAGAAGAACTGTCTGAATAGAGGAGACTTAGCTGAAGCTAGAGAACTGATACTACGTTGGGTCAAACCAGAACACAGGGAAAGGATTCAGCAGAGAACTGCTAAGGTAACCCAATAATCTGAGGAGACGTTAACTGAGTTGGTCTGGTTTAGCCTCTTCCTACCCCTCTACTACCCCCAGCTAAGGGACAATCTCATGGAAGCCTGTATTGCCTGAAGAGAAGTTACAGTGTTTATGGTGCTGAACTTTTTACATTAGCAACAGGTAGCAAAAGCATGGGGCAACTGTCACAAATTGCAGCCTGAGGATTTCAGACTGGCCATTAGGAAGAAGTTTTTCATGTGGGAGTAGTGCAGGACTTTTAACGTTTCAACTAGACAGACAATGGAATCTCTCCTTGGAAATTTTCAAGACTCAAGCTGTAGATGACTTCATCTAACATTGGTGACAGCCCCTCTTCCAGCAGAGACTTTAACTAGTAATCTGCAGAAGTCCCTTCTAACCAGATTTTCTGTGATTTTAACTTCAAAGAAGTTAGTCTGGGCAGGACAGCAGGGCTGTGCAACGCAGAGAAAGAATTCTGTAAGGTTGTGACACCTGTGTGTCCACAATGGTGGATGTGGAAGATCCTCTTCTACTAACATTTCCTCCCTACCATCAGATCAAATTGTATCCATGTACAAGACGTCCTTAACTCCATATAATATTATGCAGTTTTATATTGCGTGGCCATTTTCGAATTTTCTGCTCTTTTGACATGCCTTCGGAAATCCATGTTGTTCACATGACCATGGGAATCTGAGTAATTTTTATTTTGGTTGAATTAAAGTTATTTACTAAGAATTACATCAGTTTCAGCTGTTTCTGCTCTCTTCCTGGATGTTCTAGGAGCTGTAGAAATGTATAAAAATCTGTTGTTCAAACCAATTTGTCAAAAATAAGAAAGCAAAAAAGAGACATGAGAAAATCAGCTGTCAGGATCATTCACAGATCAGTGTTGGTGATTGATTGTTTTCAGTTGAGTTGATTCCATCTTTTAAGTATGACTGTGACTATGAGCACTGCAAGATTTAATTGAAGGAGCCAAGTAACTGAAAGGGTAAAAAAATAGTCAACTTAAAGCCAGGATAATTGGGAGTATGATTTTATCAGTAATCCGTGGTAGGAGTGGCAACAGACAGAATGGGGTCAACCTTTGCACAAGAAAGAAACACCTAAAGTCCCGGTTTCCCAAACCCACAACCAAACCTACAGCCAGAAGCCTGTGGCTGGGAATGTCCCAGGGTGCCCTCAGCATCAGCCCTCCTTTGGGGCTGGGCAGGAAAAAGAGTTGCAGTCGTATGGTGGTCATGCTTTGTGGTTTATCTGACTCCCAGGTTAACTCCAATGCCAGCTGCATTGGGGTAGGGCCATGCAGATATGGCTCTGTCACTTCAGGTCTGATTCCAGGCTCAAACCAGTTTTATTTCTTTCACTTAATGCCTGAGCCAAGAAACCCTGCAGACCTGAGACTGCTGGCAGTCAAACCAGTTTTGGGGTACTGGATCTTATTTAGCTTGCTTATGATTACATAGAGAATAGGAGAAAAAAGAAACAACCCCAAAATATTTCCTGTTCAGAATCCAGTAGGAGTCAGTTTGGGAAAGCCTGGATTTAAGCTCTTGACTTTAGCTGATCTAAGTAAAGGAACAACACTCAACACTTGCTTACTTCATGATCTGAAAACTTCCATGGCACTCTGATGTATTGCATCTTTTCTCTATGCTAGTGTAGACTTTGTCTTTCACATTGGAGTTGGATCATACCATTTGTGATGGGTTTAATTTTTGGACTCTCCTGAATAGCCAGGTTGTGGCTGAGGAAGAACTACATCTCCCAGTATTCCATGTGATTTTCTACGTAAGATCAGGGAGTCAGACACTCCCTCTTTCTTCCTTTCTCTCTCTCTCTTTCTCTCTCTTCCGGGGCCGGAGAGCGTCTGCTCTGCTGTCAGTCTGCCGTGTGTAGGAGTCTGGGGCCTTGTAGACTCTCAGCGGCGCGGAGGTAATTTAATGAAGTTCTGCTATCTGGAAGGAAAGTGATTGATTTCCTCTTGTTAGCTTTCTTGTTGTATTTTTGGATTCTTACTTCCCTTCAGGGCAGGGGGAAGTCCTTGGGGATCTCTGATTGCTTCGCTACGGGGTAGGGGATGTTCTGGGGGTCTCTTATTTTCTGATTATGTATATATGGTATTTTTAGTTGCATATTAGTGTTAATACATTATATATAGTCACTTGGCTTTGGTCTGCTTGTTTTCAGTATTCTAAGTCCTTCTTTTTCTTCTCCCTTTCTCCTTTGGTCTTGTACAGGGGAGTGGGGGGAGGAGGAGAGACTGCATTTTACTGTGGGTTTGGGTGGTCGCCAGAGGGGTTCCACTCAACCTTTCACAGTAACTTTTGGTGGAGAATGTGGGCAATGAACCCTTCACATCATTTAATATTCTGTTATTATTTTTTAGGAGTAACAGATTAGATCTGCAGTGGAAGTTCAGCAGAAGGAATGGTTTACATTGATTTATGGTGACAGAAGATTTTTGGTTTACTTCTTTTTCATGTTTTTAAAGAAGGTCTTTAAGGAAACAACATTTGCAGAGAACTTAATAACCAGGCTACAAAAATGGGCTTTGTGAACAGTGGAGTATGGTTTAGTGAAGCAAACAATGTTCTGATTTCCTACTAGGGAATACAATATTTCTAACTTTAATATCATGACTATGGCAATGTTCTGTCTTAAGCCCTTAGCTCATACTTCAGAAGATAGGGCTGTATAGGTAAGTTTTGCTCTGCTTTCCATGTTTCTTTGTCATGAATTCTGACCTTGGCAAGTGGATTGTTTTCATAACTGCTAAGCAACAGCAAAAACCCGAACCACAAAGCATTATTATACCAGCAGTCTGCATTTCCATGGCCTACTACCATGAAATGGAGTCATTCTGTACACTGCAAGTGCAACAAATTGCAGAAACACATTTTTGGAGAGTTGAAGACAAAACTTTATTTTGTTTTCTTTATTGAGAGTCCACTGTCTTATTACATCTCATAGCTGTGAAGGCAGACCTCAGTAAGAGGAGTGTATTGTCCTTCCTACTAGCTAAACGGGTAGATTCAGTACTTCAGAATTGCTTTGCGTGTTATTAAAATGCGAGTAGGTAATAATTCCTGTATGCTGCAAGCTGAAAGGGAAGTACATTACAATGCTGGATATGATTTTAGGAAGTGACTCAAGTAAATGGTTTTCATTCAGGTATTAAATGTGTCAACTCCAGTAGTTTAGCAGTTTTTTAAAGTTGTTGAAAATGCTTCATCTTCTAGTTTAAAGAAATGTATCAAATGTTGCATAAATATGATTGGGCAGTAAATTGTCTCTGTTCTTTTTAAATTTATTCACTGTAAATTTTGCTTTGTTTAGCAAAGCCTGTAAACTGAGTAGATGAGTTGGGAGCACGTAATCTTGGAGCCCTCCTCTGTGTCTGACACACAGATGTTTTGATTTAGCTTCAGAGGTCACTCTCCATGGATTCTGTTATCGTCAAGTGGCCCCAGTTTTGCCAGGCCTGTCTGTTCAGGAAACATAAATCATGTCCCCCAAACCAGCAAGAAAGTACTATGTAAGACAACAAAGGGGCAAATGAGCAATTCTATTTGAATTCATCATTTCCAGTCTTCTTGCTGCAATAATCAAGGCTATAAAAGTGGAATCCACATATAATCAGGCAGTCCAGGAGCTGGCTATTCAACAGAAACACTACTACAAGGTGGTCACACTAAAGAGTACTGCTAAGAACAGGAGTACTATAATATGGGCATAGTCTGTAACAGATGCTTAGCTATAGCTAAAACCAACCTTGTGTTGAGTGATGTCTGCTGACTCTTTAGTGTGCAACATTTCCCCTGCATAAACTGCCAATTCATCAAGCTTTTAAGCAAAGCAAAGTATTTGTTGGTTGTTTTTTTTTTTTATTTGGGGGAAGAAGCCCCTGAAATCTCCTAACAGTTCCTTTATTGCAAAAATTACATTATGGGTACAAAATATGCCAGAAAATGTAGCTTATTTTGTCTTCTGGGTTATTTCTTGGTGCAAAATACAATCATAGCCAACCCAAGAAGGCCATGATATGGGGCAGCTGAACTCTGTCTTTTTGAATTTTATCTTTCTGGTTTTCTTTTGATTTAAGGAAACTTAAGTGCCTTGTTTACTTTGAGAACAGTGTGCTTTGCCTTGCTAGTACTAGCTTTGAGCTAACGCCATAAATAGCACTGAATTTTTGGTGGTATGCAGTCAAGTGCTCTCTGTCACCCTAGACTTCGTTTTCTTATTTGTTGGAAGTATAAAGGGTTGAGAAGAGCTAGTTGTTGGCAACTGGTTCATGCATGAACAAGAATCTTAATTTATCAGTTTTCTTACAACCCCTTGTTTTCCTCAGTTTTCATGTTAAGCTTGCCTTTTGAATGTTGCCAGAGATCAAAAGGGAAATTTAACTAGTTTTACTCATGTCATGTGACAATCCTCTGTAAATTTCAGATTTAAGAAATACAATTCTAAATAATTTCTAGCAAATTTGGTTCGGGTAATTAACATTTCAAAACAGATCAACTTTATGTGCGTTCTAATATGAGTTTGTAGAGATTGTGCAATTTTATTTTCTAATAAACACCATTTAACTGCTGTGGATTTCATCTTAATTAATTTTACAGTTCCTAGAGTTGTGTGTTTCAACACGGTCATGGTGAGCTTTGAAGTTAAGATCTAGCAATTCTATATATAGGCATCTCCTGAGGGGTTTGTTTTGTTCAGGTGGTTTTTGAGAAGGGAATGTTTACTCTTCCAAGAACTTCCATATTGTGATGGGTTGACCCTAGTTGGCCACCAGGTGCCCACTAAAGCCTCTCTGTCACTCACCTCTTCAGCTGGACATTGGAGATTAAATATAACAAAAGGGTCATGAATCAAGATAAGATCAGAGAGATCACTCCACAGTTACCATCACAGGCAAACCCGACTCAACTTGGGGATATTAGTTTAATTTATTACTAATCAAATCAGACTATCATAATGAGAAATAAAATCTAAATCTTAAAATACCTATCTCCCACCCCTCCCTTCTTCCTGGGCTTAACTTTACTCCCGACTTCTGTACCTCCTCCCCATCCAGGGGTGCTGGGTAATGAGGAATGGGGTTTGTGGTCAGTGCATCATGTGTTGACGGCCACTTCATCCTCCTGAGGGGGATGGAATTCTCATGCTCTCCCCCTACTCCAGCGGAGGTTCCCTCCATGGACTTCTCCAATGTAAGCCCTTACCACAGGCTGCCGTTCTTCATGAACTGCTCCAGCGTGGGTTTCTATGAGCTGCAGTCCTTCAGGATCAGATTGTTCCAGCATGTGTCCCTCACAGGATCACAAGTCCTGCCAGCAAACCTGCTCCAGTGTGGACTTCTCTCTCAGCAGGTTCACAGGCATCCTTTGGACATCCACCAGCTCTGGTGTGGGGTCCTCCATGAGCTGCAGGAGGATATCTGCTCTACCATTAACCTCCATGGTCTGCAGAGGACAGCCTGCCTCAGCATGGTCTTCCCCATGGGCTGCAGGGAAATCTCTGCTCTGACACCTGGAACACGTCCTCCCTCACCTTCTTCACTGATCTTGATGTCTGCAGAGTTGTTTCTCTCACACATTCTCACATATTCTGCAGAAAGGGGGTTAGGTTCCCCCTTCTTAAATATCTTATTCCAGAAGTGCTGCCACCATCATTGATGGCTCAGCCTTGGCCAGCTACAGATCTGTCTTGGAGTTGGCTGGCACTGGCTGCATTGGACATGAGGGAAGCTTCTAGCAGCCTGTCATAGAAGCCACCCCTGTAGCCCCCTCCTCCCCCCCCAAATACCTTGCAATGCAAGCCAATCTAGTATGTGGTGTTTTGATTTACAGATTGGCTTATTTACATTTTCTTTCTCATTAAAAAATCATTGTGTGTAATGGTTTTAACTTGCAAATCTGTACTGGCATGTAGTGATGTGATCTCTGTTCTGTTTCCCAGAGCCCAAATGAAATGATTTATTTTGCTGTCTGACAAGTTTCCTTCAAGAGAAATCAGACATGCATTTGTCAGCAGGAGAATAAAGGACTAAAGGGGGCAGTGGGCAACAACTATTTAGGGTGTCGATGTAGCTCATTTCACGTAGGCTTGTGCAAGTATTTGTGGTCTGTCTGATGGCCAAGGGCACAGATGCTGCTGAACTTCATTCAAAGTGTGAATGACAACAGGAGATAAAGACAGCATTATATTTTATTTATTAATGTTTTATGTTTAAGCACCTTGGTGTTTTGAATATTCTGTGTCTTCTGTCTACACCTCTCATATTCAGGTAAAATCCTGTTGTCTAAACAGGCACTTATAGTTCCAAATCTCTTTGAAGAGATGACCTTTTATAACTTTATCGTTTCTTTGCATTTGAAAGGTGTACTTCCAATACTGTTCCGAACAAGAACACTTTGCCAAATCAAGGATTTAATGATTAATTTAAGGATTGCATTCCTTGCAATGTTATGGCACGTTATGTCTTTGCAATTTCCTTACTTTCTTTCATCCTGAAAGTCTAGCAATGATATTTTCAGATACAAGACCAATGAAATTAAACCAATTTGTAGTTTGTGAAATGTAGTCAAGCAAAGAGAAAGTTATGCCAAAACCGAGTGTTACAAAATTTCTCTGTAATTGTTTTGAAGAGGTTTCCTAACAACAGAGTCCTTTCTGTACCCTTTTTCTTATTAAACTCCTCATGCTTATGGGCAGCTTAAAAAGTTCTATTCTAGCATTGTTTCCAGATGTAAGAAATTCAGGAGCATTATTTCCTTTAAAAGAAATGAGCGTACAAAATATTTAAAGTAGAAAGGCATCTAACAGTTTTGGGGCATTTACAGCTGCTGTGTCCTGTCTTAAAGATGACTAATTGGTCTGCTTAGAAATTAGAGGACATCCATTTCTAGAAGGAAGAAGGTATTAGCAAGCTGGCTAAAGGATACTGCAGTTCTGGTACAGTAGTTGAACCTGTGAGAATTCAGTATTGCTCTAACCATAGACCACCAGCATCATTTTCAACAGACCTAGGGCTTTATCCCTATATGAACTGCCTTTGTCTTTTGCTCATGTGTGCTATTATTAGCGCTAAACTTACAAGCTCAAGACAGACCTGGAAATGACACTCGACTTCATGCCATGATACCCTCACCAAGCCTTCCTGTGATAAGCTTGTTGCTGCTTCCCGCTCTGCTTCAGCTGTGTTCTTCCAGTGGAAACAGCCCAATGATGAGGCTTTTCTGTTGAGGTTTGGTTTTAGTCCAGCAAGTGGCATGCTGTTATGCTAGGTTATATAGCATGCTTGAATTACTTGCAGTACTTGATTTATTAGTCTGGCAATTGGGCAGTTTGGAAGACTTTTCAAAAAAATATTTTAGAGGAAATATATATGCATACTTTCTTGTCCTTTAGTTGTGGCCGCTCATGTGTCTAAATAAAACCACAAAACAACTCCCCTGTTTCATTCTGTGAAGAGTGATACACACTGTACCCTAAAATTGAGAAAACCATTTCATTAATTACGAAATTATGTATTTTGGGTGAGTCTCTAGCATACCATTGAGTCTCTTTCCTACAATTGTGGCAGTACTAATTGCCACTCAGCTGTCCTTGCTAATTTGCAATTAGGCCTCGTTTAGATGTGGTTTGCCTTTTTTTTTTTAATTCTTTTTTTTTTTTCATTTGCCAAGCAGTGCATTAAAGCAAACCTACTTTTATCCCAAGCTTTTACACATGCATGCAAAATATGCATCAGTGTGATCAAAGTGAAACAGATGCTGGATGAGAGGGAAGAATTCTGCACTCTACTTGTTGAGTTAGCAAATTAAGGGTACCACAAATGATCTTGTGGAATGAGTGTTAAAAGCATTCAGTTTCCACTAGACATTTCATTCCAAGGCAAAAGTAAAAGGACTGTGGGGAAACTTCATTGAGGTCTATAACCGTTGTCACAAGGGGAGGAGAAGGAGCAGATGCTGGTATTTTCTCTCTGGTGACCAATGAAAGGACCCAAGGGAATGGCAGGAAGATGTGCCAGGGAAGTTTAGGTTGAATATTTTGAAAAGGTTCTTTGCTCAGAGGATGGTGGAGCATTGGAACAGCTCCCCAGGGATTCAGTCATGGTGCTAAGCCTGACAGTATTCAAAAAGTGTTTAGACAACGCCCTCAGACACATGATGTGAACTTTGGGGTTGTCCTATGCAGGGATAGGAGTTGGACTCAATGATCCTTGTGGGTCCCTTCCAATGCAGGACATTGTATGATTCTATGACAATATACCTCCCAGTTCAACAGAGCCCTAAAAATCCTTATGGAACATGAGTTGCTCTTCTCGGTCACTGCAGATCTTTATAGCTATTTCTGTAGCTCTGAGATCAGAGGAACTGGAAGGGTTGAAAGCATCATTTGTGCTCCTGTCAGCAACATCTTCTATTGCTGCATGCTGGAGGCTGAGGCTTAACCAAAAGTAGTTGGTAGGAAGCAGAGTATCCTTGGGAGGAGTTGCCTATGCCAAGAATTGATTCTTCTGGGATTTGGCTAGAGATGCAGCTCCTGGAGGGCAGTTTTGCTGACATGACAAATACCGAACTGCTATTCAAACCTGCACTCTCATCTTCAATTTATATCAGCTGTTCAGTGCTTTGCAAAATCCATGTGCTTAGCTCTCAAAGCTGTTTTTGAGAAGATAAGAAAATAGAAAAAGACTGAAGATGCCACTTCCACTAAGCTATATGTGTGTATCTTGTAGAATTAAACCTTCACTAGACTGTAAATGTGCATCTGAAAATTGGAAAGGGCAGCACCCTATCCATAATTGCTAACTGGGTTTGAAACTGAGCGTTACTGCATTAGTTCTGTGATTAATGAGAACAGATGAAAACTAATAACATTATGGAATGTAGTCAGATCTTTTGCAGGCTTCCTTTCAGAAAACAGAACAGGGTTTTTTTACAGCTACTTAAGAAGTATATTTTCACAAGTAGGGCTCTGAATAGAGATAGAAAAGGTAGGAATTTGTATTTTACTAATTTTAAGTCCACCTCTTCAGAAACAAAAATGCCTTAGGAAGGTCAGGTTTCAGTTTGGCTTCAAGAGATTATAGAGACTTTGGTTTGTCATACTGTTTTTCTGATTTTTTTTTAAATCTTAACAATTTCTGAATTTATATACAACTCAGGTGGTTCCTTCTCATACATTTCATTTGACCAAGACCTGCTCTCCATAAGTGCCAGGGGAATCAAAACAACTACCTAACTGGTGCCTTTGAAACTATTTTAACATTTGTCCATGCACCCACGTACTGCTTTACATACTAAGCCAGTGTATAAATTCACATAAATGGCAAAAGGAGGTCTGGTTTTGCAAATTGTCTGCTCCAGCACATTTCTGCTTGCCTCAGAAGGATCTGCAGCTCTTGAACATCGTACTCTGTGGGCAGTGCTGGGACTGCATGCCCTGAGACACTGGGTTGTTTGTCATGGAGAGGAAAACCATGGGAGTTGCAGCTCTCACAGACTCAGCTTTCAAGTCTGCATCTCCTCGGTCCGGGGTGATGGAGCAGAGAGCTTTGAGGGTCCTTGCTGAGGATCCTTGACTTGGGGATTAAGATACTGGTATTTTTTCTTGGGAGGGGTAGACTGAGTTAAAAACTGAAATTGCAGATGTTTGGCATAAATTAAAAAGAGTTTTAGTTATTGTTTTTCAGTTTATTTTATTCAAAAGGCTTTTGGGACTTGTTTTTCTTTATGAAGCTTTACTATAGCCTTTCCACAACACTATTTATCCTTGTAGGGTCTTACTTGGAGTAGGAATTCCATTTTCATTTTCAGTCACTGGTATAGAAGATTTTGTAGTATAAACATGAAATCATCATCCAAGACTTCAGTCTCAGGACTACAGTGCCACTTGCTCTTTGCCATCGCTTGGCACTGCCTTTCCTAGAAGGGCACTGCAACTGAGAGCTTCTGGGGATTCCTTACACTTTGCTGTGAATATACAGTAGCAGGAACACAGTTTTATTACTTGCTTTTTTTTTAAATACAAATGGTGATTAAAACAGTAATTACAAATAACTAGAGAAGTCTTTGCCCAAGAATTACCATCTACCTACAGGAGCATAGTAATGCTGCAGACTAGCGCTGAATAGAGCACAACTGGATAAGGTAAATATGCACTTACATGTATACTACACTTCTCTCTCCTGATCTGTGTAGCATGTAAAGAGGGTAGGAGAGGATTTTTTCACCCCTACTGGGTATGTGGTAATACTTGTTTTTAACTGTAAAGATTTTTGGTTCAGTCGAGTAGTTGTTAGGTCTAATAGTTACTGGAATTAAGGAGAAATTTGCCACTTAACTGCAGTGCAAGCATAGCTGTGTATTCAGGCTGACTTACTACTTTGGCAATGGTCATGCAACTTGGGACACACTGCTTTGTCTCTCTTTTCGTAAAAACCTGATAAAACTTTATCCCTTATTCCCTTCTTCTCCCACATTTCGCTGTCTAGCAGGTCTTAGGGATGGAAATGTACTTGCTATAAAAGTTAAAAGTGAATAAACTATGAAGAGTGTATACCAATTTTTTTCATTGTGTATGCCTCAGTAATACCTGGTATTTTGCCTTTTTGGTGAAAAGCAGTAAGTCTTAAATGCACATGCAGCATCTCAGCATGACAGGTTCAACAGAAGCAAAGCACATGTGACAACAGGAACACCATGAGAACTTCATCTTATGTCTCCATGGTGGTAATATATCAAGGTTGTTACGACCTCCCTCCTGAAGGTCCTCCTGATAGCTCTTCTTACATTTCATGGTAGCTGGGTTTTTTTCATCTTAGACTTTAGTTTTATTTTATATTTCTCTCTAAACTGTGCGTCTACTAAAACAGGAAAATTAGAGTTTTTTCCATATGAATAAATGATGATACAAATACTTAAGGAGGGTTACGTTAAGGTAGAGCATGTAGGAGTGATAACATGAGAGCAGTCTTGAATTACAACATCAAACCTAAGGGCAAAGACATGGGAGGTTCAAATAAGTGCCAAGATTTGTCAGCTACTCAGTTTGCTGGATGTTTTAAGTGTTTCACATTGCCCCAAGTATGGTGACGTGGAAAACAGCAGAAGGTATGTCATCTATAAAATCTTTAGATTGGTACCTGATGTTACTCTCCCTGTCTTTCAATCTCATTGCCTAGTGTGGTACACAGTATGAATTTTCTCCTTTCCTGAGCAATAATTGATCAAATTGGCATAAGCAGCATTTCTGAACCTTTATTTGATTTGTGAAAATTAAAACATATTCATCTCTATATTCTTTCTACCTCTAGATTTTGTCGGTCATTTATAGACTCACTTAGCCTTTGGACACAGACTAGGGCCTGTGAATCAGTGGCAGAAAACCAGCAAAGAGATGTCATGAAAGAAGAGTGTTTGCCTGCTCATTTGATGGTGTCAGGCTGAGAATGTCTCTATTGTAAAGCACAGAGAGAGTGATTTTCAACAGAGAAGACAGAGCAGCTGATGCTTTCCTTGCTCACACTTCATACCCACTGATTTTGGAGGTTGAAGTCTACTACCTAAAGTTTTATTGCCGTTAATGTGCAGGAGGTGCATATAACAAATCTAATTGCTGGGGATGGTAGGAAACAGTTTCAGTCACTTTTGATATCTGTGCACCAGCTGCAAAGAAAATGAGTGATTGATTTCTTTAAACTAGAAAACTAAACTTCAGGAAGTTACTTTCCATGGTAGCTAGAGTACTTGTGTGAAAGATGAAACCTAAAGAACAGCTGAGGCATTCATTGAATGCTGTTTTAAGATGTTTCATAGCAATACTGTAGAAGACTCATAATTAGAAATTGTTAACAAGTCACAAGTCTTTCTTAAAAATATTTTTTAATGTGAATTCCTAATTCTGCCTGTCCAGGTACAGGCAGTAGAAGCATTTCATGGTATCTGAGAAATGGAAGGAATCCTGCTGTGATTGGCTTTTCATGTAATGCCATATTTTTTCCTTTGCTCTGCTTCCTCAATGTCCTGAAATAAATGGAAGCCTGTGTATTGTAGATTGCTGACTTGTGGGTCTCTTTTTTTTTTAATTGACTAGCAGATATTAAACACATTTTTCATTTCTATCCATGTTTCCCTGCTAGTAAAAGAAGATTACAAATAGATGGTACTTACAGGTAAGGTTCTTTTTTTCCAGGTAGCTATTATAAAAGCTCACATGATATAGTGTCGCACTAGATGTATCAGATAAGTACACACACTTAATTAAAAAACTGCCATACAGAAATCAATGTTCCAGCTGTAAGTTCTTCTGGTCAAGAATTGTGTTCTTGCTTTATATTGGTGTAGACTTAAATGATGGGTTCTGGGCCCATGGATGTGCTTTAGCAATACAAATTGGAAAATAGGGTTTGTTTTTATTTCAGCTTTCTGCACCGAGTAGCAAAACTTTGTGAAAAAAGGTAAACAGCATGAAAAACACCGTTTCTCTGAAGAGAAACAGGTTTTAATCTTATACCAGCTAAAATGCCGTCTCCTTGCTTTTGGATTTGTGTGGATTCTTAGCTGGGCTGAGAACTGCACCTTTTAATTCCTGGAAGGGGCAGTTTCACTATTACCTTTGAAGAAATTGCAGTCATAAATCACATACATTAAATAACCTGATTCATAGTTATCTCCATTTATTAGGTACTGGAGCCCAAATGCACAGAGAATACTAGACTGTTAGAAGGGAAGCTTCTTAAATCACTGAAAAAACTATTAGCTGTGGGAACTGTGAGATGTTTGTTGTTCCTCCAAGAAGAGACTATGAGTTTAAAGGTATTCCTTGGGAAAAAGTATATTTACACTTAACGAGTCCTGTGCACACATAGCTGCCATATTCTTATGTTGTTTTCTTTGTCTTTTTTGTCTTAAGATACTCGTAGATATGTGTTTGCATAAAAACTCCACCTGCCAAATATTTTTCTTCTTTCCCACCTGATCAGTCTACTGGTGAGACTGTAATTAAGAATTAAGATTGCAGAGGATTTAAATTGGGAGAGATTACGCATCTTGTATCAGGTATCTATTATATATTCTTCCACCCTTTTTTCCTCCTGATATCAGACAGCAGTAATAACAAACAGATAAACCCTCCATCTTGTCATCCTCCACCCTTTCATATGCGTCACTGTTTGTTGTGCATGGTCTTAACAATGGGTGTGATGATAGCAGTTGATAAAGGGATAAAGTGGTATCAGCCTCAAAATGTTCATCTGCAGACTTGATACTGTACTGGTAGCTTGCATCTTTCTGTGGCACAGTGCCTTCCTTTTGCAAAGTGCATGACTTGGGGTCATGCTGCAGCACAGAGGAATGCTAGCATAGATAATCGCTGTTCCTTGAGGCAAAAGCCTTAAGGCAGCTCTCATAGCAGCAACGATCATCCTCGTATTATGCAGTGGTTTGTTATCCTGCTTTTCCATGAAGGGAGAAAGTGATCTGGATATAGCTGTCAGGAAGAAACCTCTCATCCTTGCACACCAGCAAGACAGGGCTATCATAATTGGGCTGTGCGCTGTACCCTAAAAGGACACTTATACATGGATTCAGTCCACCAGTCTTGGTATTGCTTGGAAAAAAAAATTGCCTTTCTGTCTAACCACTTCCTGTGGTTGCAGCAGCACACACACCCATGATATAACAAAGTTTGTAGCATAATTTGGAGCACTTGTGAAATACTGGAGGGTATAACAAATACCAGTGGAGTTTCATATACTTCCTGTGAGCTCTGGAGTAGTATATGCCTCACTAGTACTTCTTAAGGGCAGTGCCACAGTTGTTCCCTTGTTCTGTATTACCACATGCAGTGTGAAGGGTTCAGTCTGATTTGGTATTTCACCAGCTGTGCTGCAGGCATGACAAGGTCAAGCAATGCAACTAGGGAACCAGCTTTCAGTATTTTTCTCTTCTGCAGAGAAGAGAAAAGCATTTTCCACATTCCTGTGGAAATGCTTCTCTCTTTAAGTTGTGGAGACCTGTATGAGGAAAATAGTCTTGGGAGACTTGTATTTTGATGATCTATAGCCAGTAAACTACTCTTCTCAGCAGATGCTTCCCAGATGTCAAATATAACAGCTGGGGGAGGGTACTTAATCTTTCCTCAGTCTTGTCAGCAAAAGACACCAAAGAAGAGTTTCTCCTCAGGTGTGTGAAGCCATGGGTAGCAGTGTACAAGCCTAAGAGACTGACTGTGATTAGGTACCCATAGTTCTTTATCTTCTTCTGGTTGAGATGAGTCTCATTCATCTTTTGTCTGTTTTTAATTTCAGAAAACTGGCTATGTTCTGTACATAACTGATTCAGTTACTGTACCTCTGGTTTTCCTCTACCTACTCTCTTTCCTTTTTGCATCTAGTGGGCATGATTGCCCTTTCTTTCCTGAAGCCTTGAGACTACTGCTTTGACTAATAAAGACTGACAGACACGTCCAAGAATATCCACAGCCTCTCAGGTGGCTACACACTGGGCTTTCCTGCTTTCCTGCTTTTGGGAGTGCAGCACAGAGGGGTTTGCATAAGGTCAGCAGATATCCTTCTGGATGGAAGTCTGCTATGTGCAATACTTGAGAGCATCCTCATGCTGTGTAAATGAGGCTTTCTTTACCCACGGAGGCCATCTGAGCAACAATGCTTGTAAAACTAAAGTAACATCACCAGCCAGTCTTGGTATGTTATTGGAAGAGTTTGGTGCTGTGTAGGGGTGTAAAAATGATGCCAGCAAAGTTACACGCTACTGGTGGCAATTTAGTCACCATGTAAATACTGGTAGGGGGTTGGAGAGTCCTAAAACTGCGTGTGTGGTGAGTAAATGTTCAGATTGTGCTAACTTTGAAAAAATCAAAGAGGAAATATCATTAAGGAAAACAATTCTGGTTAAAGTAAACTGTTCAGGTTGACACCCCACCTCCCCCAAGTAGTGATACACAAGTGATAAATATTAAATCAAATGTGTTTCATTTTTAAAAATTTGAAATAAAAAATTCAGATTGTGTGACCATTTAGATGCTTGTCTGACTTGGTTTTGCAAGTGAAATTGTGAGTTTCTGAAATCTACTCTACAATAATCTACTCTGATTTCTCAATTTCTGCTTGAGGAGCAGATTCTTAGTCTTATGGGAGCATCACAGATCTGCTTATCTGCCTTCCACACCAGGACAGTGCCATAGCTGCCCTGGTTAATGCATCTTCCAGGTTTTGCATTAAATCAAGCATGTAGACCTAATTCATCCCAGCAGATGATAGGGAGCATGAATTCTGTCCTTCAGTAAGCCTGAGGAAAATTCTGCTCAGCTTAGGAAAACTTTGTACATAGCCAGCCAGCTGTTTTTGAAACAATCCTAACTCTCAGGGTTGGAAACACATTTGTCTGCCAACTGAGAATAAGACTATGGCTCACTCCCTGCCCCCGAATGATGTTTCATTATAGATTGCATCACAGCTGTCTTCTTGGTCCTACACCCCTTTTCTTGCAAAACTTCATTATATCTTCATCTCTCCCTCCCTTCTGCTTGGGTCCCTCCTGCTATATTTTCCAAAGGGCACTGGTTCCTGAGAGCAGGAAAAGGTTCTGTATGGAACGATGTAGGAAAAATTCCTACATTGATTTTGGTAAAGTATTGGTTTGCAGTTGTTAAAGCACAATCATTTCTGTAGTTAAAGCAGATCATATCCACCTAGGTTTGACTCAATAGCTGAGATACTTGTTTCTAGGTGAATCAAGTTGGAGAGAGCCCTCAGAATGAGGGCAGACTTGTAGTGACAAGCTTTAATGTCCTTGTCACCATCCCCTTGGTATGACTGTAAACACACATTATCTTAGGCTACAGGCTGACACCACTAAATGCTGCTTAGTGGGTTGCAGCCTTTAGGATGGGAAAACTCCTCCTTAAATATATATTCCAGAAATGAAACTAAATACCAGCAGTACTGAGTAAAACTGTGTTGTTTAAAAATCCCTTCTCTTGTAATAATTTTATTTCTTTGCATGTTTTATCTTGGCTGCATTTCTCGTAAGTGAGCTGCCTTTCTTTTCCTTGTGAAAATCTTTCATTTCCATCCTGTTGCCACTGCACTGTATCCATGTGGAAAGACTTGATAGTGAGCAAAATTTACCTGTGTACTTATGTGCTTTTTGTCATCGGAACATTTACCAGATTCAAGTAAAGCTGTGACTAAGCAAAAAGAAGTTTTGTTATTTAAACTGTCTCTGCATTGCTGACTGAATCAATCCTGAAAATGCAAAGAGGAGGGAACACCCTCCCTCATGCACACACACCTCCTCCTGGAAACTCCTGGCGGAATCTGACATGATCTGGATTGTATTTTTGGTGTGTGTGTTGGTGTTCTTTTAACCACCTTTACAAAATTTTGCTCTCTGGTGTTGCTGGTGAACAGGATGCACTGACATTCAACAGGGAGACCCAGGAAATGGCAGAGGTGTGGAGTTCATTTTGATGCCTTCATATGGTAACATCCTTTCATCTAGTCAAAGTATGGTTTGACTAAAGTAATAATTGAAAATTAAGGATCTTCCTGGTTAGGAAAAGAAATAGTCTCCCTGTTTCAAGGCCTCATTTCCCTGAATGTAAAATAGTTAGTAAGATGCTGTCCATGTCGCTGTAAGTCTTTACAACCTCCAAAGTTCACATTTGCATTCATTCTTTCAAATCACATCTGTTTGTTTTTAAGCCATGGTATTTTTCACACATATCCTAAATGACCATGCATCTAAATCCATCGCTCTGCTTTATTTGAGGATCAGTTTGTTTCATGTCTGTTACTTTCATGGCACTTCCTGGCTGAGATGCTTTGTGCCCTTTCCATAAGGAGATCACTGTTAGATCAAGATAGAGGGGAAAGAAAGAAAAGATGGCTAGAAAAGATGGTTATGAAGTTATTTTAAGTATGTCTTGGCTGTGCAGTGGAGGCCATGTGAAGAGCAGGCATCTGGCTGGCACTTCTGTCTGTGTCATAGCAGGACAACATGAGCTTGTATCTTCAAAAGTACATTCACAAGTGTCAGCTGGCAGTACTGCACGTGGACTATGGGAGCAATGTTAATTAAATGAGGAGCAGCACTGCTGCTGATTTTATCACTCACTCTCAGTTCTGGAAGCAGTTTGGTCACAGCTAGACCAGGGCATTGCTGCAGTTCTCTGCTGTGAGGTGTCGGTGTGCTCTGTGGTTATTGTTGCTGAATGTAGTCAGCGTTCTTGCCTTGGACGGTGTTTTGGGTGCTACAAATGAAAGCATCTGGTAAACACAGCTCTACAAAAAGCCAACTGTTTTGCTTTGGTGAGTATATTGTGTCTTTAGATTATTGAGGGTAGTGGGACAGACTCCAGGCATTTTTGTTGTTTTGTGGGGAGAGGGGATTGTCTTCTGGGATTGTTTCCTCACACTGGTGTTTTGATTTTTTGTTTAGAAAAGAAAAAAGGATCTATTTTTTTTGTGTATAATAGGAGCGTTGTCTGAAGAGGCTGTTAAGGATTGTGGATGTGGAATGATGTGTCTTGGTTATATTTCACTGTTTTAAAATCAAACATTCCCCTCCTCTTTGTCTGCAGTCTGTTCATTCATTTGAAGAAGCAAAGTCAGCTTTTATCCCTCTTCTCCATTCCTCTCTTTCTATATTCTAGATTTTTTTTCAGATATCCCTTGTTCACTGCCAGAGGGCTTCATGCTTTCCTTGTTGCCTGATGGGTTCAGCTTTGCAATCATCGAGGGCTCTTGGTTGCCTCCTGTGACTTCTGCTCCACACTCAATTGAGGAGCATAGAAAAGCCTGGCAAAGATAGAATCATAGAATCATAGAATCACTAGGTTGGAAAGGACCCACTGGATCATTGAGTACAACGATTCCTATCAATGATTAAACCATACCTCTCAGCACCTCATCCACCTGTCTTTTATACGCCTCCAGGGAAGGTGACTCAACCAACTCCTTGGGAAGCCTGTTCCAGTGCCCAGTGACCCTTTCAGTGATATTTTTTTTTCCTGATGTCAAGCCTGAACCTCCCCTGGTGGAGCTTGAGACCATTCCCTTTTTTTCCTGTCCCCTGTCACTTGGGAGAAGAGGCCAGCTCCCTCCTCTCCATAACCTTTTCAAGTAATTGAAGAGAGCAATAAGGTCTCCAACTGGAGAAAGGTTACAGGTACTCTATAGGAGGAGGCAGGCAGCAGCAAAAGGACAGATCATATGGTTGTATTTCTGTTTGCATGAAAGATTTAAAGACTGGTCAGTGATCTAACAGTTGATAAGATAGTTGCTCACATGCATACCTTGTGCTGTGAGGGATCACAGCTGAATCACTGCAGAGAAGCACAGCAATTCAGCTGCTCTCAGTGAGATCAGATCTCTAAAGAGCACAGCTGGTGCTTGACAAAATGAGCATTTCCACTGCATGAAGAGAGTCAGACACATGCACTGGCAGAACACCACTTCACAGTGAATCAAAGAGGACCTTGCTGAAGTGGAGGAAGTAGCACCTTCAGTGTCACATCACCTCTCTTGGGCAACAAAGATTTAAAGTTACCTCACAATAAGGTGACTGTTGTAACTGAAGACAGGCAAATCTCCCTTTTTCCAGGCTATTGCAAAAGACTGAAGAGGAGTTCTTAGTGGTGACAAGCATCAGGTGGCTTGGAGATAACGGTGTGAATCCTTACCTCTGTTGACAGGAGCAGGCCTTCATCACTGACTGCAATGGAGCCAGGACTTTTGTGTCTGTGTGTTTCACCATCTGTTAATCTTAGGAACGGATTGGGAAAGAAAGCATTGCTAATATTTTCAGTTACAGTTGAGTATTGTCTGTGGGAAGCTGTAAGATAAGACCATTTTTCTCTCATGGACTTCCCAGTCACTTGCAGCTTTGGTGGCAGGTGATAGATGACAATGTAGCTGTTAAGGCAGCCAGACAAATGAGCACATTTGGAAAGCTGCCTTTCCTGAACAGGTGTTCTTTTGCATAGATAAATTTGGAAAGCCCCTTTGAGCAGAAAGTGCAACCAGATGACTCTGTTTAGTAGCTTTAACTTTCATGACAGAGAAATGGAAAGCTTCTAATAAAGCTACCTTTACTGTTGTTCCATTTTAATCAACAAGAAATATAGTAAGCACCCAATTATGAAATAAATAAAAGTGACAGAACCTTTATCCTATTTCTACCCCTTTCTAAGTAAGATTATTTTAATGAGGTAATAAGTATTTTATTTTGTAGTAATATTTGGAACAGAAGTTCAAGGAAAGATTGAGAATACATGCTTAGATGAAGTAGTAAATATTCTGCTATTATGAATGAAGTAATTTTTTTAAGCTTTCCAGTGTTTGAAGCTGTCTTACACTGTCTGTCTCTGAGAGTACTGCCCCTCTCCTTCCTTGAAGTGAAAGCAATACTGTACTAGCTTAAATGTGCTGCCACCAAGTGAAACTATGCAGTGAATTTTGACTGGCAGATCTCATCTGCTGCATCCATTAGTGATGTCCATTTTTGAGTTCACATGGAGAGCCCTGGACTCGAAATCTCCTGTATGCAAAAGTGCCTCCTAAAGACCTGGCATGTGGAGTTCCTTTCATGTCCTAGGAATGGGGACAGAACTTCACAGCTCCTGTTGTTGCATTTCTCCAAGCTTATATAGTAGATGCTAGGCTTGAGAAAAGTGGAATGAGGTCCAAATGATTTACTTAAGGATGAAATATTTATATTGTATCAGATTTTTCAAAGAGCTCCCTACTTAACTGTGTTCCCATATAGAACCTTAAATTAACCTGGCCATTAAGAATAAAGGTTTCCTTAATACTTCAAAAGATTAAAACCTTTATTTTAAGTAGGTACTTTGTGACAGGGCAAAAGCCTAGTTTCTCTAGTCCTACCTTTAATAAATGTGTGACAGTAATTTGAGGCTTTTCACAGATTCTGCCAGATGTGGCTGTATAACAAATTCTTATTTCTAACTATATGAATTTTGGATTCTTGATTACAACAACCATAACCCTAGGTTTGGTTTTGCTGGAGCAAATGACTTGAGTACATTCCTACGCCAGCATGGAGCTCAGGTCTGGATGGGCGGACACACCACATGGTGGAATTTGGAATCAGCGCCTCCAGAGCAGATTCACTGATACTAAACACTTGACTTTTCAACCTTCTTGAGTTGAATGCTGTTCAACCACCCTTATTTTGTCACTCTGTCATGTATCTACCCACTTTACAGCCTGCTCTCCTTGTTCCATGATTCCTTCACACCCTCCCCTAACCCCAGCATAGCAGTGTTAGTGCTCTATGCAGTATGGCAGAGCAAGCGTCCCTTACTGATGCTCAACTAAATTCATACCATTCCTTGCAGAAAAGAGAGGCAACCTAAGAACAGATATGATGCTACAAGTTATCTGAAGGAAACATCAGTCTGATGTCACTTTTCCTTAATGTTTTCTGGGTTTTTTTTAGTATCTACAGGATTGTTTGTTTGTTTGCTACTGCTAAGTTTGATGAAATCTGCTTATATTCCAAATATCTGGGAGTACCAATAGCCTTCAGGAGCAAAGAGCTGCATATACAATGTTATTTTAGGTGGTTGGGTATAAGTGGTTGTAATGTTTTCTAACATGGGCAAGTTAAGGAGAAGGACAGGAGAGGAAATGCTGTTTCAGATTATAATAATTCCAAAGTACGTTACATCTGGAAACTGTTGCTACCTTTCTAAATACGTGCGGTTTTGTGGAAAGAATGGACAAACTGGTACATACCTCAACCAGCTGCTTTGGCAATTTTGCCTATTTTACTTTCAGAGTTAGAAGTAGTCTCATCCTCTACAACTACAGATTTGTGGTTCCTAATATTGGAAAATCATGAGTCATGTTGTCATCCTGTTCCAGTTTTCTTTCTTCCAAAGAGATCTAAAATGATAAGAAACTGCATTCTCAATTAGTTGAGTTTATTAACTTGGCAGGACAACCTCTAAGTAGTCTTTGTAGAATAAGAAAATCAGTATTTCAAGTGCACAGAAAAATGCTCTTTATTCCTGAAGACTCCTCAAAGGTCAGTAGCTTGACTTACCCTCCCTTCACCCCTGAACTTCATTTAGTCCCCAGCAACCTGCATTCATAGTCACCCTCTCTTTTCCTCTTCTCTCACTTTGTAGCCTTCTGCCTTCTCTTCACAGCTTCCCAAAGTACACAGCTGGTGTGGTGTGTTAAACTTTCAATCCTGTTAAAACTTCCTTGCCCTCTACTTTTCACTTGAGATTTGTTCCTCCTCTATCTTACTCTGAAAACCATATTTCTTGAACATCAGGCTTTTTTTTTTTTTGTCCGAAGTCTCCATGTTTTAAAACACATCCTCCCGATTATCTTCAGTCTTTGTTTTGAAAATCTGAAAGTTTAATTTTCTGCAGAATCGATCCCTACTGCTGCACATCTACAGATCCTCTCACTGCTTTCTGTCTGGGCTGTAAGCAGATAACAACAAACCTGGATTCACAGTACATAGCAAGTGTATGTTAAGATTTTTCTTAACAGGGCAATTTCCTTTATCTCATAGAATGTGCAAGAGCATCAGTGCCCGTTTGCTCAAAGGTGGTCTCCTTCAATCATATGTAGAAATAAAAGGACAGAGTTTGGCATTTGGATATATATGGGGAAAAAATAAGATCCTTTCTTTGTTAATAACACTAATAATATCGAATATCATTGCCCACATTCAGTGTTCTGTGAAGGGTCACTATGAGAAGTCAGTGTGGAGCTGATTCTGCAGACAGTTTTGGAAATTTTTCTCATCCCAGGTGTCTTCTGTGGACCCCCATTTACAGCTGTAGTAGGGGAATAAAGATGTAGAGGACTACATTTGCTTTGACTACCACTGACTCTGCAATTTTCCTCTATGCCTTCCTTCTGTTGCATATGCAGGATGCAGCCTGATTTTATTACTTGTCATCAGCATTATTCCCAACAATTTCTCTGCATCTTCAGTAACTTCAGCAGCTGTTTTCAGTTTCTGTATTTTCTCTGAACAAATAAGAATGAGGATTTACTCATAAATGGGGCGGCAACTAAGAAATCGGTTTCTGTATGTTTTGCAGAACCTTCTTGCTTTACACTGCTCCTGATACTTTGAAGGAAATACACCCAAAACCAGCTATGTCCTAATTCCAGTCTGAATTACTAGGCACTGAACTGATGCTGTAGAAGAAGGAAACTCACTGGAGCACATCTTTCTGCTCTATTTTTAACACCTTTGGTTTCAAAATGTCTCCTGGACTATTTCTGTGCATCTTTGATAAGATTCCTTAATTTCCCAATGCCTAAATTTAAGCTAAGTATAGCGATACTTCTCTACCTTACAGAGATGCAGTGATCTGGAAACTGCTTTTTGTTTCTTGAATAAGAAGAGAACAAAATATGGGAGAAGTTAGTAAAAATCACAATTTTTTATGGATTCGGCTTTGTATAATATTGTTTAGCAAGTGTGCAGTGAATAAAATTAGAGCCCAGTTTTTGCAGGGTCTAGTCTAGCAGAGGCCATTCTTGAATGAAAAGCTCATATAATGAGGTTAAATTAATTATTACAGCATATATTGTAATAAGCGCAGCTAGATATCCTCCACCTTTACCAGTTCTGAAAGTAGATGAAGATACTTTTCCTTACTGCTTAAATGAAATTCCTCAGAATATATGGGGAAGTCATAGGGTGAAAATTTGAAGCTGTGGAGTAATTAGCTGTGGAAATAATTTTTATGTAAATCTCATTCCATTGTATACTGTTGTACTTAAACACAAAGGTGCATTCTGTGCATTTTAAAGAACTTTAATTGACGTCTACCAAAGCTATTCAGGCTACCTGGAAACTGAGCTTTCATAATTTATTATTGTACCATTTCTCTGCAGTCTTTTGCTGGGATTCTGAGTTTCAGCCATACAGGATTCCCACTGTACAGGGCTTTTAAGTGTTGTATCTTTTCTGGTTTGACTTTATGAAGAAGAGAAAAAAAGTGAAAGAAAAAAAATGTCAGGCCGGGCTGATGACCCAAGAAGCAGCATTTCATCGAAACTCCTATATAGCTGCCCATGGGAATGTTCTGGGGAAGCAGCAGTTTCTCTATATTTATTTTAAAAACAAAATATTACAAAGATAAGGAAAAAAGCACTCAGAGGGGAAGGAAAGAGATCTGAAGGAAAGGAGAGAGATGGCCAATAGAAAGACTGGTAATAAGCAAGATAAGAAGTAAATATTTGACAAGAAAAGACAATATATATTTTTATTTATCTTTTACCAGTCAGGAAAATATTTTCCCTAAAAATATCTTCTCAGGACTACTAGAAAATAACTTGCTGACTTAATACCTTTTTGCTTTTTTTTTTTTTTTTTTTATTATATTATTTTTATTTAAATTTTTTTTTTTTTTTTTTTTTTCTTAATTCTATTTTTTTTTAACTTCTTTTTTTTTTTTTTTTTGTCCGAAGTCTCCATGTTTTAAAACACATCCTCCCGATTATCTTCAGTCTTTGTTTTGAAAATCTGAAAGTTTAATTTTCTGCAGAATCGATCCCTACTGCTGCACATCTACAGATCCTCTCACTGCTTTCTGTCTGGGCTGTAAGCAGATAACAACAAACCTGGATTCACAGTACATAGCAAGTGTATGTTAAGATTTTTCTTAACAGGGCAATTTCCTTTATCTCATAGAATGTGCAAGAGCATCAGTGCCCGTTTGCTCAAAGGTGGTCTCCTTCAATCATATGTAGAAATAAAAGGACAGAGTTTGGCATTTGGATATATCTGGGAAAAAAAATAAGATCCTTTCTTTGTTAATAACACTAATAATATCGAATATCATTGCCCACATTCAGTGTTCTGTGAAGGGTCACTATGAGAAGTCAGTGTGGAGCTGATTCTGCAGACAGTTTTGGAAATTTTTCTCATCCCAGGTGTCTTCTGTGGACCCCCATTTACAGCTGTAGTAGGGGAATAAAGATGTAGAGGACTACATTTGCTTTGACTACCACTGACTCTGCAATTTTCCTCTATGCCTTCCTTCTGTTGCATATGCAGGATGCAGCCTGATTTTATTACTTGTCATCAGCATTATTCCCAACAATTTCTCTGCATCTTCAGTAACTTCAGCAGCTGTTTTCAGTTTCTGTATTTTCTCTGAACAAATAAGAATGAGGATTTACTCATAAATGGGGCGGCAACTAAGAAATCGGTTTCTGTATGTTTTGCAGAACCTTCTTGCTTTACACTGCTCCTGATACTTTGAAGGAAATACACCCAAAACCAGCTATGTCCTAATTCCAGTCTGAATTACTAGGCACTGAACTGATGCTGTAGAAGAAGGAAATTCACTGGAGCACATCTTTCTGCTCTATTTTTAACACCTTTGGTTTCAAAATGTCTCCTGGACTATTTCTGTGCATCTTTGATAAGATTCCTTAATTTCCCAATGCCTAAATTTAAGCTAAGTATAGCGATACTTCTCTACCTTACAGAGATGCAGTGATCTGGAAACTGCTTTTTGTTTCTTGAATAAGAAGAGAACAAAATATGGGAGAAGTTAGTAAAAATCACAATTTTTTATGGATTCGGCTTTGTATAATATTGTTTAGCAAGTGTGCAGTGAATAAAATTAGAGCCCAGTTTTTGCAGGGTCTAGTCTAGCAGAGGCCATTCTTGAATGAAAAGCTCATATAATGAGGTTAAATTAATTATTACAGCATATATTGTAATAAGCGCAGCTAGATATCCTCCACCTTTACCAGTTCTGAAAGTAGATGAAGATACTTTTCCTTACTGCTTAAATGAAATTCCTCAGAATATATGGGGAAGTCATAGGGTGAAAATTTGAAGCTGTGGAGTAATTAGCTGTGGAAATAATTTTTATGTAAATCTCATTCCATTGTATACTGTTGTACTTAAACACAAAGGTGCATTCTGTGCATTTTAAAGAACTTTAATTGACGTCTACCAAAGCTATTCAGGCTACCTGGAAACTGAGCTTTCATAATTTATTATTGTACCATTTCTCTGCAGTCTTTTGCTGGGTTTCTGAGTTTCAGCCATACAGGATTCCCACTGTACAGGGCTTTTAAGTGTTGTATCTTTTCTGGTTTGACTTTATGAAGAAGAGAAAAAAAGTGAAAGAAAAAAAATGTCAGGCCGGGCTGATGACCCAAGAAGCAGCATTTCATCGAAACTCCTATATAGCTGCCCATGGGAATGTTCTGGGGAAGCAGCAGTTTCTCTATATTTATTTTAAAAACAAAATATTACAAAGATAAGGAAAAAAGCACTCAGAGGGGAAGGAAAGAGATCTGAAGGAAAGGAGAGAGATGGCCAATAGAAAGAATGGTAATAAGCAAGATAAGAAGTAAATATTTGACAAGACAAAGACAAAGACAATATATATTTTTATTTATCTTTTACCAGTCAGGAAAATATTTTCCCTAAAAATATCTTCTCAGGACTACTAGAAAATAACTTGCTGACTTAATACCTTTTTGCTTTTTTTTTTTTTACATATCAGAGTACTTTCAGTTAAACCTCCTCTTTTATTTATACAGTATCTGAAACTGTTCTTTAATCATGTCTCTGCTGTAGGTGAAACAAAGCCTGATTTATTTCTTCTGCTAGCAGTTAGAGGTTAGTTTCCCTGGCAGTTTTGTTGCTAGTGTTATCTTTATGGAAAAGATTTCCTTTCTGCCAAATTCCATTTGTTCTTTTTTCCACTTCATTGAAAGATCTTTCTTTTTTAATATATGTGTTGGGTGAGGAGCAGTGGTTCTTCACTGCCAGCTCTTGATGAGAAGCTTAGGCAGAACTGGGGAGACAAACACCCCTGAATGTCCTTTCCCAGACGGACTTCAGAATGGTTTGCTGCCCTGAGGTTCTGGTTTCTTACTCTGTTTACTCACTTTTTGGCCCTTTTGGGATCACTATCAGTAACAGTAAGATGTTAGTAATGTGGTCAGTCTGCCCATGCTTCTGAGGCACCTCAGAGTTAAGGGACAAATAGTTCTTGCTGCACATAATGGGGAGAGATAGGAGTATAAAACAAAGAGAGTCAAAGTCTCCATCAGTTTTTGTTGTCTATTTTTTTTATTTTGGGAGTTGTCCCCACTACTGACCTTGAGGGAGCAAGCAGAGCTAGTGACACAGGTGGCCAGGAGAGGGAAGAGGCCAGAAGTGGTGTCTGCAAAAGAGCCACCATTCATCCCAGCTTCCCACAGAAACCTGCAAGGTAGTATAACTGCAATAGTAAGAGTACATTTTGGTTAACATTCTGATAAAACAACACTTAAGACAAAAATCTGCTCTCAGGGTGAAAGGAATAGGGAAAGCCAAGCTCACAGTCTGTGGCTTCCAGGGGGTAAAGGCAAAGCCTTTTTCTTTCTGAATCAATCTCCCTACTCAGACACTCCCTGATTTTAGTCATTCAGTAACTATTTGGAGACTTTCCTGATGCTGGAAAGATAAAAATATTTCATTTGGGTTTTTCATAAGCCTGTCATTAAGTTGGCAGTATTCCCTTGACAAAAAGGAATTGTTTTCTGGGGAGCAGGTTGAGGCAGGAGACTGACACATCTCAGGAAATCCTTTCTGGGAAAAATGATTATTAGGCTCCATAGTAATCTGTTGTCCAGAACCAGGATTTACGGAACAAAGAAACTGGTTGCTTGATTAGTGCACTAAGAAATTATGTATAGAGATGTTGTGTAACTCCATGAAACACAGCATATTTGAAGGTATTTTTATTTCTTTATGTAAAAAGTTCTTTTAATAGCTTGGAAAAACTAGCGGCATTTGTGTCTGTCTATAATGTCTTAAGTTGTTTTTACCTAAAATACAGGATTAAAATACAGGATTTGTATTAAGTTTTGATGTCTTTTTTTCTGTCATCTTCACAAGAGTGTTTCGAAGGCCTGTGCTTATGGATATTTGCCAGAGGCCAGCATACAGTTTACAGCAGGCTAAATGGAATACCAGCTCAGCAAAGAAGCAGTAATCTTCAGCTCCCCTTCCCCCTTTTCTGTGTGTGTTTTCTTCTTCCTTGGAAAAATGATTTGAAATGTGGTTATAATCATAATAATCAATAATTACAGAAACATAGAATGGATTGTCCTAAAGACATTTCTTATCCATCCTGAAGATTGTCTTGAGATTTGCCTTTTGCTGTCCATGGGTCTGTTCTCAGTCTCCACAGACTTCCCACAATACTAGACTATTTTCTTCTGATGACATTGCAAGCTCCTTCAGCCCCCTTGGATGCATCCCATCTAGTCCCTTGGAGTTGTGTGTATCTGCTGTGCCTGGGTCCCTCTTTCCATCTTCCTTTACCAGGGGTAACACTTTGCTTCCTGAGACTGCCATGAGATGCAGGCACTTGGGAGGTCTGGCAGCAGAACATGCAAGTAGAGACTAAACTTTTGTTTTCTACACAGATTTAGCAGAAATTCAGAATATTTCCTCTACTGAAGTTATGGTATGCTATCCAAATATTCATTTATGGCCATCAGGACTTCAGAAATTAAGCAAGAAATGAAATAATAAATTGATGGAACCCCAGTTTCTCAGCCCATATGCGTAAGAGTATTGCAATTTTTTGCAAATAACTCAAGTTTTCTCCTCAATCTGGTCAAGATTAGCTGTTACCTCATCAGATTTTTTGAAATGTTACCATTTTACTGGAATGTAATGCGCCACAGTAGATAAGTAAAAGGGAATGAGAAGACAAGGGGCAGTGGGAAAACAAAAAAGGTATTCATGAAATGAAGACCTCTTTTGTTGAGTATACTCTCATCCACTGTATAAGAATATGGAATGGAAAATATTGTATGTTAAATGTAGATACTTCTGTGTGAAATTGGTCTAAGCAAGCCTTTAAAGTGGAGAATTTTGTTTGACCTTGAAGTTGCAGGAAATTGGTTTTAAAAGGCTTGTGAAGCCTTCCCCCCCTCCCCCCCCCATTTCTAAAGTGAAGTCTTTTAGCTTAATCGACCTTTGCAGTTCTGGTTAATTTTACGTTTATGATTGCACTATACCTGCAGTCACTTGCCACTGCTCAGAGGATTTCTGTGCCCTATGATTGACCAGCTCTCTAATGTACATGATCTGCCATGAGAGGAGGTGCCACTGTACGAGACTGAGCAGTGAGTTTTATGAGCAAACTAAAACAATTTTATTTCCTATGTAGGCACTCCAAAGGAAATTAAGGGTTGATGGTAGGTAATTAAATGAGGCTTGGCTTTTTGGGATGGTGGCGAGAATGAAGGAAGAGGGATGGGAAAAAAGGCAGATGCAGCTCAGTGATAACTGGGCAGCAGAAGTGCCCAGTCTACTGAGAATAAAATGGGAAATGGAGATTAACTCAATGTAGTTTCATCTGTTTAAGCAAAGACATTGTGATGCCTTCCCAAGAGGGAGAGCCATGTCACTTGTTTCATCTATCTCTGATAACAGTTGGCAAGGCAGAGAGATTTTTTTAAAGAGCAGCTTAAGTAAAAGATTTGGCTGGGAAAAATATACGAGGAAAAAATTAGTAGTAGAATACATAGCAAGCACTGATTTAGATGAAATGAGGAGGAGGAATAACGAGAGCTGATTTGAATCTCAGTACTTCCTTCCCTTAGGGAATTCTGATAACTTCAATGTTTATCTTTATACTGCAAAGGAATAAAAAAAAATCTCATTTTTGTGCTAGAATGAAGGGTTATGAAAAATGTTAGTTTTCAAAAGGATGGTATGGAGTTTTTTTAAAAGGTCAATCTTACATTGTCTTCCTCCACTGCTTTTGGTACGTCCTAGGAATGGCAACTGAGGGATGTCCTTGTTGATCACTATGAGCTGGGGTCACAGGCCAAGCACTGGTGAATCACGTTTATGTGCCTCTCTCTCTCTCTCTTCATCTGAAGAGCCCTAGCAGAGTGGAGGTCACAGCACAGGCCAGGATTTGCATGAGCACGTCTCTCTTGGGAGATGCAGTACATCAAGAGACACAGCTGTTACTGATGAGAGCAAGAGCTACCTAAGCTAGAACTGTCATTTAGCATAGTGGCAATACAGGTGGATGCAGATCAATATCCAAATGAGACAAGATGTGACAAAATGACAGATCCTGGTTGATTCTGAGTGACTGTGGCTCCAGACTTAAGCACTTATGATGGAAATAATTAAATATTTTAATAAAATGTCTGAAAATATGTTTGTAAAATAAAGAGGAACAAAAAAAGAGAAATTTACCCATCAGTTCCCAAAGTGGCTTTCCCATATAAAGGCAGCATCAGCAAAGCCATTTAATATTGTGACCCGGTGGGATATTTGCATGTTGTATGTAACCACCTCAGGAAGCAAAAGTGCTCTTAAAGGAAAACCACAATACTTGTGGTGCTCTAGGTAGATAAAGGAAAGTAGAATTGACAGTTTATTTGAGCTTATTGAGATAAAAATTAGGTTTGAGAGAGAGAGAAGCAAGACATTTATGCAACATTTTATAAGGTTCAGGTTTAATTCAGCTGTGTCATGAATATCCAGATCAGCATGAGTGCTCCATCCAGCTATCGGCTGTTGCTCTGCAATAAATACTTCTGTGAAAGAAATATTTATTCTTGCAGGATAGTATTTAATCAGGTGTTCTTTATGCAATATTGAGGGGAAAAAAGCCTCCATAGTAGCTTGCACAAATTTCTCTCTTCATTAGCAAACTATAAAGCACCTGCTGTAGGAGCCACAGTAACAGGAAACAAAACAAATAGCTCATTTCAGGTGTCATGCTGCAAAGGTATCATACTGTTATTAGATTGTTTTTTGTTAGCCTTTATTTTATTATTTTTTAGCCTGTGGACTAAGGTTATTCCTAAGACAAGAAATGGAAGTGAGAGTGGACACAATAATCAGGTGCTGACAGGTCCCTTGATATTCAGCTTTTGCTTGGGTGGCCAGCATTCAGCCAGCTGTTGGAAGCCCCATAGGAAACAAAGACCTTTCATGGGGCACTGAGCTGGCATGTTCTCCATGCTGATCCCAAGATGGACATCATTGAGCTCCTTTCTTTTTGAGGTGGTTCATACCCTTCTCCTCCCATTTTCCTCCCTACAATCCTCCTGTGAGTCAGGGGAGGCTTGTTTCAATAGAAGGCAAATAGCTACTCAGTCCACTTGCTTAGGAATGTCTTTTAAGGTACTTATATTAAAAAAGAGCTTATGGCTTTTACTGTGTCTTTAATGAGTAAGTATTGTCCTTTGTAAGCAGAAGGACCAGTTATATGAGTAAAACATACATATTTTCACTTGCAATTTACCAAGCTTTTCAAGAAAAAATATTGGATATAGCTGAGATATGTGCATCCATTGTGGGGAGATAAAGTAAATTTTATTCTGAGTTTTTTCTGCTTTCTTGCTGGACTGGCTGGTTTTGCTTTAGGATAGGCCATAAGGAAGAACTGAAATCTGTTTACTCTGTTAGGTGGAGAAGAATGTGAAAGAATCATGGTAGTGTATTTCAGTGAAAATGAAGTACAGTGAACTCTGGAATAGCGGAAAGGAGTGCTAAATTGTCTTAATAGATTGTGCTGTGTGCACAGACTGAAATCTGAGTTATGATAAAGTTGTTTTGTGATAAAGTGACTCATCTTTCCATTCAACTGCAAATTAACAAACATTCTAAGCCCACTGCGCAAAGAACAGGCTATATCTTCTAGAAAGAGCTGTCAGATAAAAACCTGGTTGTGTTGCCTCATCCTAGCTATTATGTCAACTTGCCTGTAGCTGCTGTAATTCTTCTGTGTTTTGTGATATTCCATGACTATGTGTGTCCAATGTATCTTAGAGCCATTTTGTTTCCTAATTACTAATGGCTTCTCTACTTCTCTGCTTCCTGCAGTATCCCCCTTATAAAAAAACAGAAGGGAGGGACTAGCTGGTTCTCATCCTTTGCTATGAAGTTTCCTCAGTTTAGCTGACTTTCCTGGCTAAACTAACTGCATGCAAATAAACTTCTGTGACAGATGATTTTTTCAGATAAGCCATGTTCCTAGATCCTTGCTCTATAAGTGATGATAGACCTTTGCTTCCATGCTGGGCTGGAATTCTGCTTTTTAAGTGATCTCCTCCCATTCCTCAGCTGGGACTCTCTCATAGAAGTAGGGGATTAAGGTTGTTGGTGCCTGCCATGATTTTGTTTTACTCCTTCCTTGGTGGCTGTGATGGAGGATTTGGTCCTATTAGATGATTTCCAGTTCAGAAAAAACACTGCAAGTTGGACTGAAGCATAAAGGTGGGGGCAGGGGGGAAGCAGGGGAAAGAAGGGCTTTGAAGGGGAACAGAGTTGGCAAAGCACCCATGAGGAGTTGGAGAGATGGCCTGAAATTATTCAAACGAGACTTCATGCAAATCCTAGGGAAAGTTGCTTGTAACTGTCATGGTTTTTAAATTTTAAAATTGGAATACTTCCTAAAGAAGATGAATTAAATGTTCCTGCCAAGAGGCCATAGTTTTAGAATGTGAAAGCCTTGGCAATGATACAGGACAAATGAATTCTTGCTTTTTCCAGCCCCTTCCTCTCATCCCACCACTGTCTCACAACACCCTTAGCAGTGCTAATATAACTCTTTCTCAAGCCGCATTGTAAACCAGACCAGTGAGTTTGTTTAACTCACAACTTGGTCCCACAAGAATTCTTCCTACACAAGAGCAAGAAAAGTATGGCCTGAGTTGCTAAAGGTAAGAACTTCTAAAAAAACCCTAAAGCTGCTGCCAAAAGCACTGTATTCAGCCACAGTGCAACTCCAGAGATTGATAAAATAGAGCAGCTGAGGATTAGTGATAGTTTTCCCCTGTGAAGTGCAATGCATTGTTTCTGTCTTACTGTCAGAGATGAAAAATGTTGCAATTAAGGCCAATGATTGTTCAGATTTAGAAAATTAATTAGCCCAGGCTCTTCCTTGGCATTAAATTTCAGATGTTGTGAATTTGGAAGGATCGCCTGCTACAAAACTAAAATTGTTTCTGTAGTGTAAAGATGTTCTAAGAGCTTTGCTATGGGTATCTCTGTGCTGCACAGTGATCGGTGATACTAGTAGCCTCTATGGAGCATGTAACACTTAAGACCTGGCTAACTGGACTTCTCACAGCTAGCTGGGAAGCCTGGTGAAGCAAAGGCGCCTTTCTACTACTTTTCTTTGTAGTTCATCATTTCTCATTTAGATTGTAGATGCCAGTTTTTATTTTATATCACTGTTTTTAATTATGATCTATTTGTTCTATGAAATACACAATTTAAGTTCTCTCTCCTGCTTAAAACTGTGATTTTCTAACCTGAATTTTAGTGCTGAAGTTTTCTAAAGTTCTTAAAAAAGGTAAAAAATGCCTGACTTCTATTTGTAAGAAGTGGATCTTCCACTCTCTTTAGAAGTGGTATCTTTACATTGTTTGAGTTTTGTGTACGCAAGGTCACTGTAATGCATTCGTTCTTAAGCCCCTCAATTTGTATGTGAAATGTGTGTCTTAGAAACATAGAATCACTAGGCTGCAATAGACCTCTTAGATCATCGAGTATAACCATTCCTGTCTGTCACTTAAATGTGTCCCTGAGCACCTTGTCTGCCTGTCTTTTAAATGCCTCCAGAGATGGTTACTCAACCACCTCCCTGGGCAGCCTATTCCAGTGCCAGATGACCCTTTCTGTGAATTTTTTTCCCTGATATCCTGTCTGAACCTCCCCTGGTGGAGCTTGAGGCCATTGCGTCTTGTCCTGACCCCTGTCACTTGGGAGAAGAGGCAAGAACCCTCCTATCTGCAACCTCCTTTCAGGTAGTTGTAGAGAGCAGTGAGGTCTCCCCTCAGCCTCCTCCAGGCTAAACAACCCCAGCTCTCTCAGCCGTTCCTCATTAGGCCTGTTCTCCAGCCCCTTTACCAGCTTTGTTGCTTTTCTCTGGACACGCTTCAGAACCTCAACATCCTTCTTGTAGCTAGGGGCCCAGAATTCAACACAGTATTTGAAGTGTGGTCTTACTGCTGTCAAGTACAGGGGTACTTTCTGATACAAGCCAAGATGCCTTTGGCCTTCTTGGCCACCTGGGCACACTACTGGCTCATGTTCACAGTAGCCTTTTATTTTCTGTGCTAATAGAAGATTTAAGCTATATTAAGTAACTTGCAAGTAAGTGTCATCTAAATTAATTACTTTTTGAAGCACAAATCACCTACCATGCCCATACTATATCTAAGGTTAAGCTTCCTTCTGTCCAAAGGCTTGCTCTATAATCATAAGCATTAGGACTACATTTCTTGCAGGACTTCTCTGCTGTTTGGTTGTTAAGATCCAGATTTCTTGGCTTGTATTCAGTATGAGGTCAAAGAAGATGGATGTGGTGGCAGAACTATTAAAATCTCCACAAACCTTTGCTAGCTTTCAGTGCAAATTAAGGGCACCTCCAGTGTGCTGTTTTCTGTGACTTGAAAAACCCTTCTGATAAACTGAAGATCCTTGGGTCCTACTGTTTCTCTGGCTGCCACCTTTTTTTCTCTGGTCATCCCGTTGGGAAGGGGTCAAGAAAGGGAACTGACAAAAATTGTAACAGAGACCCTCTTTAGACTGTGAGTACCCAGCCAGGAAAATTACTCAGGAAACCAAATATGCTGAGTTTTGGGGGTTTTGGCACTGCCAGAGGAAAATGGGAGAAACTATTTATTCTACACAGATTTCAAGAAATAAAATTTTGAGCAGAGTGAAACACCTCTTCTGTTTTGTTTTGCTTTGCTTTTACAAGGAATAGAGTGGTACCATATACTATTAAACTGGAGAGAAAAAATGACTGCTACTACCTATAGGCATGTTTGTTCGCTGTTGCTTTTTCCTAAGAGTTGTAAATGGGTGGGAGCCTTACTCTGTGTGCACATTGTGGTAAAAATCTCTATATTGCAGGAAGTGTCCTGCCTTAAAGACTAACTTTTGGCTAGGTCATTGTGTGTTTTGGCTGTTAGTAATACAACTTTTTTCTTTCTGGTGGCAAACCTAGTGCAGATACATGCTACATATTATGTCCCCACCCAATTAAGCTCTGTATTTTGGCAAAGAATTTCCAGCCTGGTAATCTGCATTTAACTCACATTATCCCTTCTTAAAAGGGTTTTTATCTGGACCAAAGATTAACAGTAAAAATATTCAAGATGGAGAATATTCAACAAATATTGCAAAACTTGGAAGTGAATAATTTGTGTCTGGAGAACAGAGGCAATAATACAATTAGTGATAGCTTGAAGAAGACACTGCACCTTTTGGCTGCAGTTTAGAGAAATGGGGTCTAATAATAGTTTGTTTATTGAGAGGTAGCCTGCTATGCACATGTGTTATACTGAGTCACTTAACTTATTTTCACTGAATCTCTGGGGTTTGGGCTGAGGGCAGACTGAACCGATGTGGGACTTTCAATGCATTGCAAAGATCTGAGGCCTGAGAGACCTGGCTTAAAATGTGAATCTTGTGTGTTCTGCTTCACGGAAGTTATTCAAGAGGGGGTGGTTGAGCTTGTTATGATTGTCAATATTTTAAGAGTGTAAAACAGGTAAGATAGATAGAGTGTGCCTGCTTTGGGTGTCTTAGTGTAATTGAGCTGAAAGCACCAAAGCATCTTGGTAATGTTTGCTTGATACTTATAACCTCAGTCTGGGAGCTTTATCCCCAAGATCATGAAGTCATACAGAAGTCAAAAAGAGCCTCATTTATTGGAAAATATAATAAAAAATTATAAACAGGAATTGATTAATAAGGTTTCTTTTCTTAAATTATATGGATACTTTTTTTTAGAAGAGTTGTCAGTGACCCTTTATTTCTTTTCCTATCTTTGATCAAACATTAATGTTTATATAGTCACAACACAGCTAAGTGCCTTTAGTGCGGAACATAAAATTTGCTATCTCTACAAGGTAGGAAGAGGCTTCCAAAATAATAATAATTAAAAAAAAAAATCAGGAGTCATTTACACTCTGTACTTGTACCTAAGCTTGAAGTCACTGCTGCACAATAGCACAGCATTTACTGCAGTATTTTATACTACCATGATGTAGTTAATTCAGTGACTCACATCTATACTGAGATGTTTCATCTCATGTATATTTTCTTACTAGCTTTCTGAAACATCAGAAGCCATACCTATGTTAACACAGAATTGCTGCCAGACAGAAAGCTGTCACATTTTGACAGACACCTAGCGGTAAGGCCCAGCAGGTATGTAGATAACTTGCTGCACGGAAAAATCTGGGAAAATACCTAATTCATCTAAAATATGTCATGCATCTTTCCCTGTTTATTTCTGTACTTCTCTGCTACATGAAGCCATGCTAATATACCAGCTTGATGTAATCCTGTGCATTTTGAGGGCAGGTCTGTAATAATCCAGAGGTGCTACCATAGGTATGCTCTATGGCTTAACATTTTCCTGTTTGAGGGGTGAGAATTATTATGGTGGCAGAAGGTGCTCCACAGGGCTGTAACACGAGCTATGTGAGATCAGCACATGTATCTCATTTCCAGGATGTATTCTTGGGTCTGTAACTAACTTAATTTAAAAATTATTCCAAAATTTTAACTGTGGGATGACTTTGAGGACTATATGGGATTCCCTGGAAGTAGGAAGAGTTTCCTCATCATATAGATCATGGTATGATGAAATTGGGTGGGCAGTAAAGCCAGTATTTCAAAATTTGTGGATAATTTTCTTTACTAGATAGTTAAGATTTTAACTGTTAGTTGCTGAAAAAATTAAAGAAAAGAAAGTAATGAAAAAACTTTATTCAGTATAGGAGCGTGTGAATTTGAATGCAGAGCTTCCTAAGGATGAAAAAGCAATTTGTGATTCAGTAAAACACATGTGCGCTAGTTTGAACCTGACACTGATTACCACAGGATTATTCAAGTCCTTTAAACTTAGCTCATACCTTTCTTGAATGTTTAGAATCAAATCATCTTTGAATTACTTCTTTCCATTCCCTCCTTGCATTTCAGTGCACAGAGGATATATTAGATGATAATAGTACAGCCTGACCATCCTTTACTGATGCTGTACTTATGTTTCATTCAGTGCTAGATTTTTCTGAACTTCTAGAATGTGCCTCTCATCAACTTATTGTCTAATTACTGGAGGTGGGGAGAAAAACACTGGTCCTTGCATGTGGAAAGGGAGGAAGAAATTTCTCTGTACCAGTATATGCAAGCCAAGAGGCATTTTCTATTTACATTTTATTGTCTCTTCTTTCTGGAGAAGTGTGCTTCAAATGCTTCCAGTGCTGCAAAGCTCTCTGTTGCCTCATTAATCAGAGCCACTGATTTGCTGAGTAAAACGTCTTAATGCAGCTTTTAGTGACTCAAGGGAATTATCTTTAGTTTCCTTTTCCTTCTCTTCTCACTTTATCTGAAGAGTAAATGTTTGTGTTTCTTTGAGAACTTTGGGGATAGAAATCTGCAGCCTGTGCTGCCTGTCATCTTCCACACAAACTGAGTTAGGAGATTTAAGGAGTGTATTTTCCTTGCAGTTTGTGAGAAAATCTAATATGGAAGGGTAATATTTTGATCTTCTAGTTTGGCTCCTTCCACGTATAATTATCATTTCCCTCCTGAATCCAGTTTGTTCTGCGTGCTCTTGCTTGAGAGGAATAACTGCATGACAAAAAAAAATCAACCAAAAAAACAAACAAAAATTTTCTTAAGACTTTTTCTATTTGCGTGTGCTCATGATACCAATGAAATTGCAATACTGTAACAACTGCTCTGATAAAATCAATGTATGTTACAGCATTTATGGTCTTTCTTTTTGTTGTGCTCTTCAGCTTGCAAAATGGAAGTTACTTCTGATGCCTTTTATAATATGACCTAAACAATTTCGAAGAACTGAGCACACCTCCCCAAAAGAGCAAAAAAGTGGCTGCTTGGCACTGCATCATTAACTCGAATTCATTAGCAGCTACTGTGCATTGCCTTCCTTCTAACCATGGGAATAACAAAATACACATCCTTTGTTTCTCTGGGGTATTTCAGAGATCATTAGCTTAATATGTAGAAATCAGGGTATAAGTGAATACTCTAATTAAAGAAAGAATTTTTGACAACATAAAGGAGGGATAAACATTGCTATTCTGTGTTTGCTGTCACTGTGTTTGCAACAGTACTCATTTACTTATCCAAATCCAGAAAAAATATTTCTTCTCTAGTAACTTCTAGTTGACTCAGCTAGATCACAGATCTGTTTCAACTGGCACTAAGCACTTGAATAGTTCCCATCTCAAAGAGTTTGAGATGCAACAAATCTATAGTATTGCATCTAGCCCTGTTTTTTAAACTAGCTCATGTAACAGTTGTTTTTTAGTTTTATTTCTATTTTCTCAATCTGTTTATCCTTGTAGAAGAGTGAGAGATGTACTAATTAGAAAAGTTGGAAATCCTTAAAGCCGTCTGATGAGGATCAGGAGGTAGCAAAACATAAAAGATCTAGATAACTCTGCAGAGTAGCACACTGTGCAGATGGGATGTGGCCAGAAAAAGTATTCTGCTAATTAATCTTATTTTTTTCATAATAAATCACTAAAAATACAGTTTCTGCATAAGATAATGAAGTCTGTTAAAGTCTCCATTTCCCTGCAAAGCAGCTATCAATTTGTTAGCTGACATTAGCATCAAATAAATCAAGATATCAAAATGGCAATACAATCATTTTTCTTTCTGTATGTGGAATAGGATACTTTGCATTGTATTTTACCCCTTTTTTCAGCCCCTTTTATGAAAAGTAACTAAACTCTCAGAAATTAAGTAAAGATTTTTTTCTAGTATTAAGAATACAATCAGTTGTTTTATGAAAGATTTTGTGAAGAAGTTGTGTTAGAAGATAGAGTTCTGCTTACTTGCAGCTGGATTTCAAGCAGGGGAAGAGCTGATGGGCACAGAGTAAGAAGTGTTAATATATTTATAGGAGCAAATAAGACCATGGTTTCTGCATTTTGTTCACACCTTCTTAAGAACTGCACCTTTAAAATATATGTTAAAATATTACAGCATTGGCTTGTCGCGCACAGTGATCTCCTAGTGACTAAGTGGTCAGATGTCAAGAAATGAGAAGGTCTCAATGCATTTTCTGCTGAGCTAGCTCCTGCTTGTAAAAAGCCTACCTTCTCTGCAAGTTTTGATTGGCATCCATGTTAGCAGACAGTTGGAAAACTCCATGAGAAGTATAGATTTTCTAAGGCACATTAGGAGTCAATCTTTTAGTCTTAAGGGGATAAGTTTTTGGAAGAGTTTAGTTTCCACATCAGCATCATTCAAGGTTGCTACGATATCACCAAAGAGTAATTTGGCTCAATGTGTTCAGAGATCACAGAACTACTGCAAATTTTAATCTGCTGTGGATAGTTCTGGGCATAGCCTGGTGAGCAGGTCTCTTGGGTTTGCACACTTGGTTCATTATGAGAGGTAGGCCTACTGGAAGAAGCTGAATGGGAAGTTGTCTATAAACAGATTGACTCATACTAATCACAGAGCCCTACAAACTCTTCTCTTTGTTTACTTCTTGCTTTTTTTTTCTTTTTTTCCTCCTAAAAAAAAGCTACATTTTGCAGTCTCATCTTTCTATTTTATTGATCATAGTTATCATCCAAGATATGTTAACTGGGCTGCTTCTGTATTCCCTGTCAAGTTTCCAGTGAAGGAGGCTTTCTTGCTTGTTCTGCCTGCATGCTGTGGTTGTTGATTCACCTGTCCCACCTTGCCCCTCCACCCCCCCAAAAAAATTGCTCTCAAACTCTTAGGGTGATATTTGCTGGTCAGAATGGGCAGAGGCAAAAGTAATAGGCTCACTGTGCACTGGTAGCTTCTGAGGTTTTCATCCGATGGCCCAAAGGTATCATACAGCCTCAAGAGGAACAGCAGGAACCAGGCGTGCATTGTAAGACCTGCTAGAAGCAGTAGATCAAGGCTTAAAGTGCTTTGGAGTACATTCCCACAGGGACAGTCAGACAACACAGGGGAAAAGTCAACCCAGAATGGTGGGGTGTAGTGGGAGGCAGAAACATGACTTACTCCCTCTAAAATGCCATCTCACCGATTTATTTCTTAGGAACAAGGATGCTTTATATTTTTTCTGTATTATATATAGAAGGTCTGTATGTTTTTGCTGTTGTGTTTCCTCACCCTCTCCCCAGAAGTAGGCAAACCCCATGCTGGTGTCTCCATTGCCGTCCTTCCAATGCTCCATGCGTGGGTTTTGTAGGAGGCTCACTAGTTTCTCCTTGTTGTGGTTTCTGTGCATTTCGAAAGGCAGAATGAGATGTTTGTCAGTCGATCACATTTGCATAGCAAGAGTCATGACACAGCAGAAACCTGCCAAATGGTGGAACAGCTGCAGTTCTGCTCCTGTAGCTGCCTTACTACACACCCTTGTGCTGGCTGTCATTATTCTAAGTGCGAAGGACTCTGACAGCAAATATGCCAGTGTGTCACAGTTCTGATTCAGGTAGTGCCAGAATTGTCTTCAACAAAACAGGGAATGCAGGGAGTTATTGGAGAGCTGGTCACTGACAGTGATTTTCTGGCTTGTTGTAGAATAAGCCAGCTAGCAGCATGCACTAAGCAGCGTAAAATTCCCTGTGGACTTTCTGGAACAAAATGTGCTTTGGCTGCATTTCTTCCCTGCTCCTGAAGGGCTTGGTCCGGCTCTACCTGCTGAGAACTTCGCTTGACAGGAGAATTTAGTGTAGCAGAAGCCTGAATAGCTGCTGCCCTATTTCAGTAGCTGGACAAACGAGACTGCTGCTGTTGTCTGATGGATTGCCAGGTGGCATCAAATGCTCTAAGCAAGAACAATAGAGAACTGTGGGAGAAATGAAAAAAAAAACCCAAACAACCCAATAATTTTGTTTGTATTTAGCCAATCTGGGTTTTCATGCAGTGGTGAAGTAAAAGGCAAAACTGGTGTTTCCATTAATAATGCTTTCTTTAATGCTACATTGTAAAAAGATGACTTGATGGTATCTTAAATCTTTGGGTTTGGAATCATATATTTGTATTTAAATATGCTTTGTTATGAAATCGATAGTATAGACTCTTATATCAAAATGGTCTTAGTTCTAAGAAGATTTCTCTTGGTGGAAAATATTCCAAGCATTTTTTATCTTTCAACCCCAACCAAGGCAAGAGTAGGGCTCTAGGCTGCATTTCTTAATAATATCTAAACATTAAAATGGTCAGACTGCTAAGCTTAATTTCTATTGGAAAAAAAATAATTATTTAGTTAACTGTAAATCTGTGTCCAAACACAGCAGGTAATTTTTTCCACTTTGCTAGATCTGAGATCTAAAGGGGGAAATTTCGTTTTAGCTTGCTGTCACAGGACTGCTAGATTTCGTAATATAGTCACCACATTTTTCTGCGAAGCAGCATAGACCATGTTACTGTATTATCTGAGCTCATCAGGAGATTTCACTGGCAATGTCAAGAGCTTCTCAGCTGATAAGCAGTTTCCTCTGTCTTACAGGGAAGGCATTAGCAAATTCATACATCATGAGGATATGGAGGAAAAGGAATATTTATTTTGTTACAGCTTGTAAAAGTTAAAAGCTATTGTATAGCTATTGTATACCATGTAAAAGACAATTGTGACCTTGGTCACTCTTTATAAAAGAGTGGAGGATTCTGTGATTCTGTGGGACGTGTGCACCCGTCACTTCAATGGGATCAGCCTGACCACATGGCCTGAAACAAGCTGCTGCTGCAGTGACCACATGTTCTTGAGGAACTGCTGCTACCCATTGATGTGGCTACTTTTCTTTTTCTCTTCTCTCTCTCCTTCTCCAATTGCTCTCTGTCTCTCTCACATCTACCTTACTGTGTTTTCTTGACTGGCATCTGTGTGTGTCAGATCAAATCCGCGTGAATTTGGCTGTGTTCAGGGACCAGATGGTAATCTGAACAGATTGACATCTGTTTTCTGCAACTTTGGGAAGTTGAACCCCTATACCTTGGCTGTGCACCTGAGTTTTTGGTTTATTTATTTTGTTCCAAGCCAGTACAAATTTTGCTTTTAATTTTTGCCCTGAGACTGACCTTGTCAGCCTCTGGATCATTGCACAGATAATTGAATCACCTTCTTCGACTGTGCAGGTCAAAAGAAACTCAGACTCAAGTGTGTGGCTCGTGGATCAGGGGCATGATAGGTTCTGACTCCAGGAAAAAGGTCTGTTAAGAGATAGTTGTGTCTACAACCAAATGTGGTTCTCTATGCATGTGTGTGTACACAAACAAGGACATGCATGCACATTACTAAAGAAGTCTTCTCCAGTAAAGGCCTGTATATTTTGCAAAATCCAGACAGATTGAATAGGGAACTCTGAGCTCATCAGAAACTGGAAAGGGTAGATTTATGTACATTTCAATCCCTACAACTGTTTTTCTAAGACCTTTAAGCATTATGCCTACCTATTTAGCTGGCAAGAGAACTGGATGGAGTTCACTACTTGTTCAATCACTACTTGTTTTGATTTGTTACAGAAATTTACTGGTTTTAAATGCTTTCAATTTCATTTACCCATTCTCTTTTGGAGCCACTAAGGGATGACTTTCTGTAAATGCTGGAATGTAGAAATCAGTGGGTAGGTAGCAATACTACTGCTGTCCTTCGCAGCCGCTATGCTGGTTAGGCTGTTCTAAAAGTGNCAAGGACATGCATGCACATTACTAAAGAAGTCTTCTCCAGTAAAGGCCTGTATATTTTGCAAAATCCAGACAGATTGAATAGGGAACTCTGAGCTCATCAGAAACTGGAAAGGGTAGATTTATGTACATTTCAATCCCTACAACTGTTTTTCTAAGACCTTTAAGCATTATGCCTACCTATTTAGCTGGCAAGAGAACTGGATGGAGTTCACTACTTGTTCAATAACTACTTGTTCAATCACTACTTGTTTTGATTTGTTACAGAAATTTACTGGTTTTAAATGCTTTCAATTTCATTTACCCCTTCTCTTTTGGAGCCACTAAGGGATGACTTTCTGTAAATGCTGGAATGTAGAAATCAGTGGCTGTCCTTCGCAGCCGCTATGCTGGTTAGGCTGTTCTAAAAGTGGGACTTGAAAATAATTCCACAACACTTCAGGCTTTTGTTACCCTCTAGCTGTATGCAGGTATTCTTAAACTGGATCAATCATAGATTGGAAAAGACCTTTTAAGATAGCATCCAACTGTTAACCTAACACTGCCAAGTCCACCAGTAAACCACGTCCCTAAGCATCACCTCTGCAGTCACCCCCAGGGATAGCAACTCAACCACTTCTCTGGGCAGCCTGTTCCAGCGTTTGATAACCCTCCTGTTGAAGAAATATTTCCTAATATCCAATCTAAATCTCCCGAGGAGCGGCTGAGAGAGCTGGGGTTGTTTGGCCTGGAGAAGAGGAGGCTGAGGGGAGACCTCATTGCTCTCTACAAATACCTGAAGGGTGGTTGTGGAGAGGAGGGAGCTGGCCTCTTCTCCCAGGTGACAGGGGACAGGACAAGGGGGAATGGCCTTAAGCTCCACCGGGGGAGGTTTAGGTTAGAGATTAGGAGGAAGTTTTTTACGGAAAGGGTCATTAGGCACTGGAATATGCTGCCCAGGGAGGTGGTTGATTCGCCTTCCCTGGAGGTGTTTAAGTTACGGGTGGATGAGGTCCTGAGGGACATGGTTTAGTGTTTTGTGGGAGTGGTTGGACTCAATGATCCAGTGGGTCTCTTCCAACCCGATGATTCTGTGATTCTGTGATTCTGTGTGACACTCGCCTTGCTACATCCTCCATTCAAGTAGTTGTAGAGGGCAATAAGGTCTCCCACCAGCATCCTTTTCTTCAGACTTAACAGCTCTAGCTGCTCCTCACGGGACTTTTTCTCTAGATCCTTCGACAGTTTCATTGCCCTCCACTGAACACACTACAGCACCTTAATGTCTTTCTTGTAGTGAAGGGCCCAAAACTGAATGCAGTATTCCAGGTGCAGCCTCACCAGTGCTGAGTATAGGGGGATGATCACTTCCCTGGTACCTCTGCTAACCACACCAGTTTTGTTGCAGGCCAGGATGCTCTTGGCTGCCTCGCCCATCTAGGCACACTGCTGCATACTGACACCCCCAGGTCCTTTTCTGTTGAGTAGCTTTCCACTCACTTTTCCCTAGGCGTGTAGCATTGCATGGAGTTGCTGTGACCAAAATGCAGGACCTGGTACTTGACATTGTTAAACCTCACACAGTTGGCCTCAGCCCATCAATCCAGACTGTTCAGGTTCCTCTGCAGAGTCTTTCTACGCTCAAGCAGATCAACACTTCCACCCAGCTTGGTTTATTTCTTCCCACAAATGCCATAAATGATACTGCCACTATTTTTTGACTTGGTGGAAAAGGACAGAATATCTTCTTATACTGTGCTAAGACATGCTGGGTGCAATTACAAAGTTATCAGCTGGGATCTTTAAAGGAAAATAACTGTGACAGACCACCCTAATATCATAGAAAGATTCATAGACCTTTGGCTTAAGCACCAAGAGAGCTCCCTTTTGCAGTGCTAAGATGCAGTGTGATTGATGTGCAATGGATATGGCAAGTCTATTGCTTTAGAAGTTCAGGAAAGGACTGCTGGTTGTAGAAATCCTAGTCATAGCTAAAGGAGAAAGAGCAAGGTGATAACGCCTGTGAAGAGTGAACTGGTAGAAGAAGAGAAAGGATTGCCTGCAGAAATATTCTGATGTAATATGTGTGCATTTAATTATGCTGAGGCAGAGCAAAAACTCTTTTTATGCACAGTGTCTAAGCTTTGATCCTGTAACCTGCTCAATGGCCTTGCAACAACTAACTCCACGTGTGCACTGAAAAAAAAAGAGTGGGTACAGATGCTGTCCTGTGTGATACTGAAAGGAGCCTACAGAAGCCGCTCCTTTGATGTCTCTGGGAGCTGCTGTTCTTATCAGTTAGCTAATTAAATAGGGATGTAGCAGAATACATCCATATTTGAGCTACTAAGGAATACTTGTTCTTTAAAATCGCACACGCACAAGTGCCCCATCTCAGCTTTAAAATGGTTATAGGCTTGTTTTCATCAGTTTTAGGGAGAGTATAGTGAGACTGAGAGAAACTGACAGGATTCGCTAAAAAATCAAAAGGCTCCTCCTGGATTGTGTTTCATCACTGGCCCTTGCACTTCATTCTTTCTCCTCTAATTCTTAACAGTGATTGAACAGTTTGGACTACTTAGGCGAGTCAGATGATCTGTGAAGTTGTACATGTTATGCCTAATAAATGACCAAAACTTTAAATTGAAGTTTTCTCCTGCATCTGGATCTTCTTGTGTGGGCAGATCTCTAGCCCAGAAACTGTAACTCTCCTTGATTTCCAAAGGATTGAGAGCTTTCAGCCGTACGTCATGTAACATTGAGCAGTTCACATGATGTGACAGTGCATGCTGCTTGTTATGTCTAGGCTTTAATTATGCTGCCACGCTGCACTGTCTTTTTAGATTTAACTGTAATAAATTGAAATGGTTTGCAAAACTGGTGTCATTTTTCAAGTTGTGAAGGATTTCCAGGAGTAATGAGAGCTTTGCTTGTTGTTACTTGGGTACGCTGTTATGCAACTGAGTTAGTACTGTTGGCAAACAAATAATTATTTTAAATGTATTAGCTGGAGGAAAGTCATTTAACCTGCAGGCTGCCAGAAACAACATTTCTATTTGGTGTGAATTACTTGGAGCAAAATCTCTTTTGTAAAGAGGATTATCATCAGGAATTTAGTCTGGTTGTAAATGTGCCCATCTTTGAATCACAGGATTTTATTTCTCTGAGCTGTATTAGCATCTATAGTGTTTGTACAAAGGATGGTTTGTGACCTTCTTTTTACTTCTGTAGGTAAGTGCAAGAAGGGTTATCTTTGCCAGTTTTTAATTGTTGTTTGGTTGTTAGTGTTATTAAATATCTGTGGACATTTAGCAAACCTTAAAGATCTTTTAATTTGTCCCTAGATTAGACATTTTAACATCCTCTTTGCTTCATTTTCTGCTATCAGCAAAATCTTCCCTGCTTCTTTCCAAATATCATGTACTACACAAATCTTTATGTGCCTAAAGACCTTTGAAAATACATTGTATAACTTCAGTACATACTTTTTTGATACTATCTGCTTGTTCATGCTAGCAGTGCAGTTATCAAAAATGTTATGCAGTGTTGAACTACAGCCCTTTTCTGTTCTGAGCCACTATTATCTGTTAGTGAAAATGCAGACTGTATTTTATATTTAAGGGCTCAAACTAAGCTAATTCATGTTAATCCCAGTTGAAATGTTGGTCATTGCAGCAGAACTACCTTGATTGTGAGTTTAGAGCAGTAAATAAAATCAGTGGAGCTGAGTGACATAAGCTTCCTCCTGACGTTGCTGACAATCCAGGAGTTAAGTTACGATGATGAAAACCAAGTCACTGACACAGCTATTGCTAGGCATGGTGTGGGACTCTGCCATGTGACTTTAAGGCTATGGCATGCTCTATTACTTCCAGATGTCCTGGGGCTGAAAATAATTTTTAAAATCTCTGAAGCAGAGCCTGGTGGTCAACAAAACCATGACATCCACAGAAAGCGTGTCAAATGACAGAGCATGCACAACTAATGCACCTGCATACACCTGAGATTTCACTGTGAATTGAGAGATGCTGTTATGTCCCATGTTTCTAGTGCCAGCACATAAATGAAACATGTAGATGCTTGCTGCGTTTTCCTTTCACATTTTAATTTTTATTCTTCAAGCATGGAATGGAGCATTCTGTTACTCCAGAAGTCAGAAGGCTGGCAAGTTGCCTTGTTTCAGACTGGACTTTACTCCACAAGTGGTGGTGTGTGGGTGTGGAGTTATTCCTGCTACTTCATCCATGTACCATGTTCCATGGATTATACTAGTTTGCTTCAAACCATACAATTGCTGTATATGCATTAAAATTGGAGGAGAATGGCTTGTTGTTCAAGTATCCACCTCTACTCATCAGCAAAGTGAAAAGATCATGTTGTTCTTAAGAACAACAAAATCGTAGTGGTGGGATTATTTACTTGCTGGTGATTAATTTACAAGAAACTATATACAAATGCTTGTAGGTACAGAACACATATTGGAAAGAATTGCTTTTATGTGTTGTAACTAGATACATTCTTCGTAGAGTGTCAGCCACACATCATGGCAGAGGGGGGAAATTATATGAAGATACATTGTTCAGGCACCTGCAGTGTTCAGTCCATTTTAAAGTCATAAAATAATTAATAGATCTAGGACGGAAACTGATGGCTTTTGAACTATTTTGTGACCACTTTATATTGCTGCTTCTGACTTGAGTCATACAAGTTCTCTGAAGTGACAGAGGATTTTTTGATTTTTCTGCATGTCCCAGGTTTGTTATGACTCCTCCTGAATTCTGATTAAAGAAAACTGTCTTATGTATGATTGGATCATTACACCCAAGATTAAAATTTATTTTGGGAAGTGGGTAAAGATTATTTTGTCTTAAAGGACTCTGTCTGTCTGTAGCTTTGTTTCCAAAATGTTATACAAATAACATTACATTAATTGTAAATTTAGTTGAAGCTGTTTCATTACATTTAATATGATGTATAAAAGACTAATCTTAACAGTTTGACCCTCTTTTTTGCAAAACTATACTCCAGGATAAACTGTGAAAATGCACCAGATGTGAGAAAACTCATCAAAACCAGACTAAGTAGAAAGTTATGCCAGAAAGACCATTTGTGAATCCAGATATATATTTACAGGCATACAATCCTTTGGTCTTGCACAAAACTTTTTTTTTTTTACACCATTTTGTACTGTTGAGTTGAAAGGGCAAATATCTCAACAGATAAGCTTCTGAAATGGCTGCTGTCCTAGTTGAGTAGAGCATGGAAATCTGAATAGTGGGCCAAACCATAGTGAAATCATAGAATCGCTAGGTTGGAAAAGACCTTTGGGACCATCAAGCCCAACCATACATGTCCACTACCAAATCATATCCCTTAGTACCTCATCTACCTGTCTTATAAACACCTCCAGGGTTGATGACTTAACCACCTCCCTGGACAAACTTTCCAGTGTTTCATAACCCTTTCTGGGTAAAAATTTTTCCTAATGTCCAATCTGAACCTGCCCTGGTGTAGCTTAATTTTCCTAATGCACTTCGCTACAACCTCCTTTCAGGCAGGTGTAGACAGTAATAATGCCTTCCCTCATCCTCCCTTTCTCCAGGCAAAACAGACCCAGTTCCTTCAACTGCTGCTCATAAGACTTGTTCCAACAGCCCCTTACCCAGCTTCGCTGCTCTTCTCTGGACACGCTCCAGGACCTCAACGTCTTTCTTACAATGAGAAGCCCAAAACTGAACACAGTATTCAAGGTGTGGCCTCATCAGTGCTGAGTAATGGGGCAGAATCACTCCCTGATCCTGCTGGCCACTTTTCTGATACAGGCCAAGATGCTACTGACCTTCTTGGCCACCTATTAACCTGCTCCAGTGTACCCATCCTTCATTGCTTGTGCTCATTTTGCCATCTTGTTTATCATCCTGCAGCCGTGGACCTGCATCTGGGCAGCAGCAGTAGCAGTTGTCAATGAGGTTCAGATACGCATTTCCTTTCCCACTGCTGTGGGCTCTGATAGTAGTCTGTCAGCATTACACCATTGTAAGTTGAATGCAGATTTGGCATGTTGAAGTGTGAGGAAGATGAGGACAGTGTATCAGTTGTTTTATTAAATATGAGTTCAGTTGTATCAGCTCTTGTTGCGGGAAATGATCTGCTTTATTCTTCCATGAGAAATACGAAGATTTTCTTTTGCAGGAGCAAAATATTAGGTTGGTGGCTTTGTTTGTAATGCAGCATTGTAGTTCATCCTTCATGACTGATCCAGAGAAGACTGTTACAGGCTTCAGTAACAGAGTTTTACCCTTAAAGCAGCTTGTGTACTTGTGCCTGCAGAGATGCTCAGTGTGATGCCTGGCTGACTGTCCAGAAGGTGTTTATTTCACACTACGGTTGGAGATGAGTCAGCATCAGTGAAATGTATACTGCTGCAAAGATGCTCTGTTCAGTAGTTCAGATGGCATCAGTGATCAGTTTCTTGCTCTGATTAGTACCTAAACGATCAAAGTTGCCTGTAATTAATCATCTGAGCTGTGCTTTAGGAAGCCCTCATGTGGGCTTTTCTCCATCATTCAATGGCCTTCTCGCCCTCAGTCAGTTTAGAAGAGACAGGAACCTCAGGCTCTGAAACAGTCTTTTCACCTCAGTAAGGGTCAACTCACTGCAGCTGCTGACCGTGATTCCAACTTCAAATAGTTTTCTCTTACCACATGCTTAATCCCTTGCATCTTAATTGACTGGAAAATAGTTAAAGCCCAGTATTAACTATTTATTCCTTAAAATGAAAAGCAAATTACAAGCTTCTGCAGGAAACAACTTTTTCTTCCTTTGACTGAGTGTAAAAAGTCAAAACCAAATGCATATAGTCCCTTGTATTTTGAAGTAGACATCCAAAGTGTCAAGTCAACCTGCATTACTTCGGTCACATATTTTGACTGGAGAAATCCTCTGGTTCCTTAGAAACGCCATGACTTCTTCAGTACTTTCTTTACAAAGGCCAAACAAAATCACATGAAAGAGAGGAAAATTAATGTATTGTTATAAAATCACACTTTTAGAAATATAAAAACCAAAGATGGTTCTGAAAATAAAAAAGTCAATATTCTTTGACAAAGTTGAAGGGAAAACATTTTAGCAATCCTGAATGTAAGCTGGGATCTGCTTTTGAATTTCTAACCTAGTAAAATCCTTTTAAATATTTGTTTGGACAGTGGATATTCAGGCATCTGTCTGAATGTAGCAGATTGCAACATTGTGGCTTTCGTGTCATGATCTCAAAACATTAGTTTGTTTTTACACATTAAACAAATACAGATTTTCATTGCTGATAATTAGCATGCCATCAGATTGGTGCAAGATTATTGTATTTTGTTCTAAGCTAATTTAGGAAAGGGAAAAGAAAAGTACTGCAAGGAGAAATAAATTAGATCCTGTAATATGCAAAACTCATCTTGTTCCCCAGGGCTATTTATTGAGGGTGAGCCCACAAGCAACCAGATCCAACTATGAAATTGGCCCTGTGAACAGTATGCTGTCTGAATTTGATTGCTTTATTATATAAAACAGAAAGGACGTGTTTTTTCTTACTTCTTCTTTTAATCCTATAGGGTTAAGTCAGTAATCAAGAGCAGCAGCAGACTGCTGCAGTATTTCAGTTTTTTGTAGCTGTGTTTGGTGTTTCCATTGTTATTGTACCAGAACAGTTTGGGAGATGCAATTGTTTTCTTGACCTTTTTAAGACAAATGTTTAAAATGGTTTCAGACTACATGGGGAAAACCTGTCAGTTATGTATGTGTACTTCTTGTCAAATTGCTTAATGAAAAGTGACTGTAAAGTTAATTTTAGGGTTTAAGGACACTTTAAATTAGTGTGGTTTTTTTAAGCTTTTTTTTTTTCTCCTTTTTTTTAAAAAAAATTATTCTACACGTTAAACATCTGGCCAAAATAAATGAAGCCTTATTTGGATAACTCAAACAGAGAACCCAAATGAAACAATATAATAAATTGATGTCCACATTGTGAAATCCTAAGTTACTTTTTGCAGTAGCCTAAAACTATAAGAAGTTCAGAGGGGACAGATAGAGAGGAAGGGGTGGAAGTGTTGCCCTCTATCTCAGAAAAGGGATAGAACATGAAGAACCGTTGTTGAAAAGTAGCCACAAACAGGTGCAGAGCCTGTGGATCAAAATTAGGGACAGAAGAACTAACAGGAACCTTGTGGTTGATGTATACTACAGGCCACCCAATCAAGGGGAGCCAACTGATGAAGTCTTCTTCCTCCAGCTACAGGAGGCTTCACACTCGCAAGCTCTCATCCTACTTGGGGACTTCAATGACTGACATATGCTGGAAAAGTAGCACAGCAAGCAGTAGGCAATCCAGGAAGCTCCTGGAGTGCATTCAGGATAACTTCTTAGTCTGGCTGATAGAGACCCCCACCCAAGGAGATGCAATACATAACCTTATGGTCATCAATACAAGTGAACTCATCAGTGATATCAGGATTGGAGGCAGCCTGGGCTGCAGTGATCATGCACTGGTGCAGTTCAAGGTCCAGAGGGGTATGGGACAGGTTAGGAGTATAGCCAGGACACTAAATTTCAGGAAAACAAACTTCCGTCTCTTTAATGAATTACTCAGTAGGATCCCCTGGTACATGGTCCTCTGAAACAAGAGAGCAGAACAGAGCTGGAAAATATTCAAGGATGCTTTCCATAAAGCACAAGAACACTCAGTCCTCGAATGTAGAGAATCAGGAAGGGAAGTGAAGGGATCGGTATAGCTGAGTCGAGACCTCCTGGTTAAACTAAAGAGGGAACTGCACAGGCAGTGCAAGCGGAGACTGGTAACTTGGGATGTGTATAGGGTTGCTGCCTGGTTGTGTAGGGATGAAGTCAGGAAGGCCAAGGCGCAGCTGGAGCTGAACTTGGCAAGGGAAGTAAAGACTAGCAAGAAGGGCTTCTACAGGTATGTCAATCAAAAGAGGAAGGTCAAAGAGAACATACCTCAACTGATGGCTGGTAATAGTGATCACATATCAACAGACAAGGAGAAGGCTAAGTACTTAACTTTTGTGCCTCAGTCTTCACTGATAACTGCTCTTCTCACCCCTCCTAGATCATGGGGCAGCAAGATGGTGACCAAGGGGGTACACCCCTCCTACAGTAGATAATCAGGTTCATGGCCACTTGAGGACCCTGAACATTTATAAGTCTATGGGACCTGATGAGATGCACCCCAATGTCTTGAGGGAATTCACAGATGTGGTTGCCAAGATACTCTCCATGATATTTAGAAAGTCATGGCAATCAGGAGAAGTCCCTGGAAAAAAGGTAGCATTGTCCCCATTTTTAAAAAGGGTAGAAAAGATGACCCTGAGAACTATTGACCTGTCAACCTCACCACTGTGCCTCGGAAGATCATGGAACAGATCATTCTAGAAGCTATGCTAAAGCAAATGGAGGACATGGTGGTGATTAATGGCAGCCAGCATGGCTTCACTAGGGGCAAATCCTGTCTGACCAACTTAGTGGCTTTCTATGATGGGGTAACTGCAGCAGTTGACATGGCTAAACCGATGGATGTGATCTATCTAGACTTCTGTAAAGCCTTTAACATGCTCCTCCACAACATCCTGCTCTCTAAAATGGAGAGAGATGGATTTGATGGGTGGACAGTACAGTGGATAAGAAACTGGTTGCATGGTCATATTCAGAGACTAATGGTCAATAGCTCAAAGTCCAGATTAAGATCTGTGACAAATGGTGTCCCTCAGGGGTCCATACTTGGCCTGATGCTGTTTAATATCTTCATCAATGATGTTGACAACAAGATTGAGTGCACCCTCAGCAAGTTTGCAGATGACACCAAGCTGAGTGGTGTAGTTGCCACACAAGAAGGACAGGATGTCATACAGAGGGACCCGGACAAGCTGGAGAATTTGGCCTGTGAGAACATCATGAGGTTCAACAAGGCCAAGCTTAAGGTCCTGTCCCTGGGTTGGGGCAATCCCTATTTTCAGTACATGATGGGCAATTATGTGATTGAGAACTGCCCTGCAGAGAAGGACTTGGGGGTGCTGGCCAATGAGAAACTCGATATGAGCCAGCAATATGTGCTTGAAGCCCAGAAGGCCAACTGTGTCCTGCTCTGCACCAAAAGAAGCATGACCGGCAGGTCAAGGGAAGTGATTCTGCCCCTCTATTCCTCTCTTGTGAGACCTCATCTGGAGTACTGTGTCCAGTTCTGCAATCCTCAATGTAAGAAGGATATGAAGCTGTTGGAATGGGTCCACAGGAGGGCTACAAAGATGATTGGAGGGCTGGAGCACCTTCCCTATGCAGACAGGGTGAGAGAGTTGGGCTTGTTCATTCTGGAGAAGAGAAGGCTCCAAGGAGATCTTATGGTGACTTTCCAGTACCATAAAGGGTTCTACAAGAAAGCTGGAGAAGGGCTGTTCATAAAGGCTTGTAGTGATAGGACAAACTGGAGAGGGGAAGATTTAGACTAGACGTTAGGAAGAATTTCTTCACCATGAGAGCGGTGAGACACCAAAAGAGGTTGCCAAGGTTGGTGTTGGATGCTCCATCCTTGGGGGTGTTCAAAGTCAGGTCAGGTGGGGCCTTGGGTAACCTTATCTAGTGGGATGTCCCTGCACATCAGGGGGGTTGGAACTAGATGATCTTTAAGGTCCCTTCCAATCCTAACTATTCTGTGATTCTTTGATTCTGTGATACCAAGCACTAATGCTTAGTGGTGCAGGCTGGAAGGTTCTGTACTACTGAAGTGTAAGAAGGAAACTAAGTCCTTTTAAACACTGCTAATCTCCCAAGTCTGTAGTGCAAAGCACTTTATAAATGTACCATTTTTCTAGCAGAATATTAGATGAGATTGGATAGATATGATCTTCTCAATACGAGTTCAAAGGAAGTATTCAGTGACTGCAGGTGGACTTATGTTTAATCTTTTCATTTCCTTGTGTTAAGTAGAATTCATATGGCCTCTAGTCACTAAGGACTTCTCTCATTACTTTTCCTGCTTTGCTAGGCATGTGCTGTACCAAACTTTTTCACTTTTGGATGTGCACACACTTTTCAACACTTCCAAGTTCTGCAGGTCCCTGTCTTCCGATATCATTGTTTTCCCGAACCTGAACAAAATGTAACATTTTATTCTAAATAAGTTAATTAGCTAATATTATTACCTGTTTGTTTAACCTCCCAAATGGCTCTTTGATAAAAACACGTTTTTAATAGGCCTAGATAACTCTATTATATTTATTTAAATTGTGATCTAGGCCATATCTGAAAGTAGGCTATTGCCTGAATTCACTGATCCAGAATACCCACAGCTATTTATTTCTAAAGTAGTGTCCTTCAGAAGTATTTCTACTTGATCCACTTTCTGAATTGGATGGTACCCCGATGGTTCATTATGGATAGAGACATTTGGGGATTTCCGTTTGTTTCATGCTTGGTACTGCAGTCCCAGTAAGCATGGGGAAAGAAGAACAATATTTTGTTGGACTTAAGTCTTCGGTTATGTGTCTGTGCTATAGCCCATTAGAAATATGTATTCAGTGACTTCACTGTCCTTGAATGGTTTATTAGTTTCCAGAAATGGAAAAGGGATAGAGAGAACAGGGAATCTTTGCAGATCGCAAAAATGTAGCAAATGCTTTATTTCTGTTTTGGCATATTTGCATTTTATTAGCATACATTTGATTCATGTCATGTTGAGAAACTTGAAATGGACAACAAGAGAGAGGAGCTTTTTCAGGAAGAAGACGGATTTTTCTGAGGTACACGAAGATTGTTGTCCAGGTTCTTGAGTACTTGATTGACAGTGTCCTACAGTTATTGTTTCTTTTTGTTTCAAATTTAGTAGGTTTTTTCCAAAACATTTATTTATATTTTTTATGATCCTTTTCCTTGCAGTGGAAGTGGTTTGTGCAAGCTGTAGTCTGCAGCACTTCAAAGATGGGAGAATTTTTTTTCCCCTCAGTTAGTTTAATCGAGAGAAGGTCTGTTCTAGGAAGATTCAGTCCAGCCTTGTTTGTCATTTAATCAACTTGGAGTTTGAATCACGATGGCTGGGGACATGTAGGCTTGAAAACATTATACCTAATTAAAATACTTAACTGGGACACTTCATGTGGGAGCCTAGTTGTTTCAGCCCCCTTATGGAGTCAATGGATCTCCAAAGTGCAGTTAAACAAGCTAAACTCTCCAGAGAAAGCATGTGACGCCTATGCTCCTTACAGTTAAGTGGAATGAATTTTGACCTTAACAGCCAATCATGAGTGATAACCTACACACCGGAGCATGGCATTGCACTGTGTCTTCTGTGATGAAGAGTTTTGTTCATGGATTTATTCCAAGCCTAGACAACAGGAAAAAGCTAAGCACATAGCAAAGTGATGGCTGACAAGAAATGGATCTGCTTGGCACAGTGGAATTCAAGTGGAAACCACAGTGTTTGTACCTACAGTGATTGTGAGAGCTATTTCTACTTTGTATTGCAGGGATAGCTGCATATCTTCATGGCACACTGAATGAGATAAATGGTATTCAGCACTGCAGTGAGCATCTGCTGTGAGGAGTTTTGGATAACACAAGCTGTGTTCTCAATCGTGACTGCCAGGTGCAGCTATCGTGTAACACGGAGGCTAAGACAAAGCATGATTTTTTAAGCTTCTACGATCAACCTTTTTAATTTTTGTGGTTTGTTTTCATATTGTAAGCTTTTAAAAAAAATCATCTTTAAAATTGCTGTTGACTAATGTGAGCTGCCATAGCTGACTAAGAAAGGTTATCTTGCACTGTAGTTCCCAAATAATTGATCTATGTCTTAACTGAAAAGCCCCTAAAGCTTTATTTCTGCATCTTCTCAGGTACCCCTTTCAGGAAGTTAAAGGAAGGACAGAACAGGAAAGCATCATGTCTTCAGTCTCAGCTTATTACAATGGAAAGACCGTACTTATCACAGGAGCTACAGGTTTTATGGGCAAAGTACTGGTGGAAAAGCTTCTGCGTTCCAGCCCTGAGGTGAAAGCAGTTTATATACTTGTCAGGCCAAAGGCTGGACAATCAATGCAAGAGAGAGTGGCCAACATGTTGAAATGCAAGGTAAGTTTCTGTATTTTATTCTGGAGTCTAATCCAAAATCCATTTACCTGGATGAAGCAGAGGACTTCTGTTATACTCAATTAATGAATAAAAGAATATAATCTTCTGCTGTAACCACTGTATTTTTTTTTGTGTCTAAAACAAACATATTGTACGTAAATGAACCTGGATCTGTCTGATTTTGAGAAGCATGCAGCATTTTACAGTGTAGTGATGCAATTGTTTTTCTCCCTTTTTGCATTGTTGTTTGTTTAGAACTATATTTTTCAAAAGCATGTTACCTTAGCAGATACCCTTCTTGCAAGAATAGCACCATTTTGCTTTTATGAACGCTTTTTCTTTTTCCCCTTTAAAAACTTCATATTCAAACATTATCTCTTCAGCTGCCCGGTACTGCTTAGTAGTGGTGGTAGCTCTAGGTGAGGTTCCCTAGTAGCTGTTTTATTGTTGCAGCTGTACTAGATGTACCCTTTTTTTCCTGAGCATGTGTCAGCAGTTTTAGATGTGCCAACAGCAAATGGGACTTGATAACCTCTCCTTGAACTTTACAGCCTGCTTCAGTGTTTTTCATATGAACAAAAAAAACAGGTGAGTCTCTAAGTTAGATTTTTTTTCAGCCTTGAAAAGAAAAAAAACCTCTAAGGGTGTGGTCACATCTGATTCAGGTCTCCAAGGAAAGCAGTGACTTTTTGAATCTGATCTTTTAAAGATAAAACAAAACATTTTGAGTGTTTAGGCAGAAGCCCAACTCTTCAAAGGTTATTTCCATGTGAAAATGTTGACAAGTTTTGGTTGTTTGGTTTTTTTTTTCTGGAAGTGAAACTGTTAATTCCAGCAACAGTTAATTTGATGGCAGATTATCAGGACAGTAAACATTATTTTTAACATGCTTGCATCTTGTTTCCAGTTAAGTTTCCTGTACAGGTCTGACACAAAAAGCCCAGACTAACCCTAAAGCTTGGGAGCAAAGCATGGGAGGGGAGAGACAAAGAAACATTTATAGAGCGTGCTCTAACCTGTAACAGTGAGACAAAGCTCAACTCCATCACTTCACTCAGTGCGAGTGGATGTGTGTTCAAATACAGATGTTTCTTCCCCTCAGTTGGAAAATGTTGATGTGCACCAGTTTGAGAAAGCCCTAAGCTATATAACAAATAAAAAATGCAGTAAAAGCTTATTCTGAGTCTTCAGGCAACATTTGCATTTGACATCCCTGATCATAATTGCTGAAGAAGAATGCATATATTGTAGTACGCACAGGAAAATTCAGCATAAAATCCCTCCTCTTCCTTATGTGTGTATATATAATTTCTGCTCTCTACTTCATATATATTATTTTTGCTCATAAACTGTTGGATGGAATGCTGTCTGGGATTTGCATCTGAAAGTAACTCTTCCTTCTTCTATGTTACGCCATAACCCAGTATTATCCTCTGGAATTTCTTAGTTTTTCACATATAGAAGTGAAGTTTCCCAGGAATGAGCAGAACAGAGAAAAACAAGTTACCAGATTCTAAACATTCTAAACAGATTAAAATAGTAGTTGGGATGAAATAAGATGAAAGCAGAGAACTAAATTGGCAGGTATTAGTTGCAATGCATAGGTTCTTCATGTAACGTCCTCTGGGGACTCATGAGTTTTGATAGTAATGAAAAATAATTTGAAAAAAATTGCCTGTCATTTTTGATCTCTCTTTATATGTGTCTGAAATTTTTGTACTTTCTGTCTTTTCATTCTAACTTTGAGGTTTCACATTTGTAATTTGTCTTGTTCACAGTGTGTATATGGGGATATGGGAAGATGACTATGTTACACAAGTGTGATGTGGTGTGAAGGGGCAAAATAGCTTGTACTTCTCAAATGTTTCTTGGCACTGGTGAGACCGCATCTTGAATACTGTGTTCAGTTCTGGGCCCCTCAACATAAGAAGGATGTTGAGGCTCTAGATCGAGTCCAGAGAAGAGCAACGAAGGTGATGAAGGGGCTGGAGAACAGGCCTTATGAGGAACAGCTGAGAGAGCTGGGGTTGTTTAGCCTGGAGAAGAGGAGGCTGAGAGGAGACCTCATTGCCCTCTATAACTACCTGAAAGGAGGTTGTAGAGGGGATGGAGCTGGCCTCTTCTCCCAAGTGACAGGGGACAGGACAAGAGGGAATGACCTCAAGCTCCGCCAGGGGAGGTTCAGGCTGGACATTAGGAAAAAAATTTCACAGAAAGGGTCTTTGGGCACAGGAACAGGCTGCCCTGGGAGGTGGTGGAGTCACATTCCCCAGAGGCATTTAAGGGACAGGTGGATGAGGTCCTGAGGGGCATGGTTTAGTGTTTGATAGGAATGGTTGGACTCAGTGATCTGGTTGGTCTTTTCCAACCTGGTGATTCTATGATTCTATGTTTATTGCATGGAATTTTTGAAGTTCTGAGTTCAATGTGAAGAGTAAAATATAAAAAATAAATCAGGCATGAATCAGAATTCTTCCGTTGTATTCTCGATTAGCTAAACAGATGGCATTGAAATGTAATATAATACTGGTTTTCCTCAGAGCTTGTAAAATTAGTTTCACATAAAGATGAATTATTGCATTAATATGAAACATATAGTGAACAGATACTCAATTATGTCAGCATCAACTCCAAAATGAGCATTGAGGGATGTGTGGTGCATGGTGACCTTGCCTATTTATGAAAGGAGATGTTCCATTTTCCAGTAGTGAGTCCCTAAGGGAATCAAGCTATTACCCTGTGCTTAATGAAATGCCACGTCTGCATGGCACAGAGAGCAGCTGTTACACAGAAAACCACATTTCAGTATCGGCTTCACCCTAGATGTGGATCACAAGGCAAAGCTCGAACGCTGTTGTGTTCATTAGATGGTGAGAGGTGTAGATTTATCAGAGGTAAGAAATTGTTTCAAGGAGTACTTTTTGTTGTCTGTTGTGTACAGAAATAGACAGGAATGCTTGGAGGGACTGTCTCAAATTCCCTGGAGGGCAGTTACTGGGCTAATGCTGAGTCACTGCTTGTAGCTTTTGCCTTGTCCCTGAGAGCAGTGCTTTTTCCATGCCCTGTGTGCAGTGAACCAAGGCTCCTCGCTGCTGCCAGGTTGTTTCTCAGATCCATTTGTTCTGTGCTCCTAATTAGAAAGATCAGAGTATTCTTGTTAATGTCTCTGATATTTCAGAGAGAATATGGGGAGACTCTGAGGCTGCTGATAATGGGGAGCAGATATTTCTGGGTGTAACTAGAAATCCTGTAAAATGCTACTACTTTTCTTTGTATTGACCACAGTTAATCCTTATACTGCCAAGGATTACAGTGGATAATACAAGTAGACCTTCTCTCTTTTGCCTTTTCCCCTCAAAGCTTTTTCTGGAACCACACATTATGAGGGGGCTGACTGCTGAAAAATGAGCACAAGTACAGCATTACCAGGCACCTTTACCTCTTCACCATTTCCTTGTCAAGTGTGCTACATTTATCAGCAAATATACATCAAGACTCTGTTAGCCCTTTGGATTTTGGTTTAACAAAATCATGCCAGATTTCTCTTTTTGCGTCTCCTCTGACTACCTCTTTTTCCATTCTCTCGCTCATGCATCTTGCTCCTTACCATAAGTAGTAAAGGTTAGTGTCGCTAGTGCAGTGTCGCTTCCTCTGGAACAGTGTCCCCATAATCTGCTGCAGTCACTGTCATGGTGAATGAATCAGTACTTGGATCAGAGTAATGATGGTTTTTAGTTGATGGAACATGATCCTGCTTGCTCAGTAGGAAGTGTGGAGGCTGCTAATTGGAGTGAAACAACACTGAAGATGTTTTCTGTTTTATTATTTATTTAGCGTTGCCTCGCTTTGGTCAGTAGATTATCCAACATAACTCTGGTATTTGTGTACCAAAGGAACAAATCTGTCATTTTAACAAAAACTTGTTTCTTGCACTACCCCATGATTTGTAAACCATGTGGTAGAAAGGCACTAAACTGTCTTAAGGATGTTAATATAACTAATGTGAATGCAGGCAAGGGAAGGGTCTTTAACCATTTTATTCCTTTTCGCTGTGCTAACACCATCTGTTGCCTTGTTCCATTTAATTTCTTTCTTTTCTCCAACTTGTGTTTCTGTTTGAAGAAGGCTGGTGAGGTTTTGCTTTATATGTTAGCAGCTAATAGCCTGCTTCCTTAGAGCACAAGGAAAGGCCAACAAGACTGCTGGTGCTTCCAGCAAGGTAACCTTTGGCACTGGACAAAAAAGAAGCCACCATTAATCCTGAGCTGAAGACTGATTCACGTGTTCCTGGTGTTACTTTACACTATCTGATATTTGCAACCTGACTGGAACATGGGCCTCTGGAACAAGTTATGTGCATTGGCATTGACTTTTGTGGTTGCTGGGCCAAAGCTGCAGCCTTGTATGGTGGCAGCACCTCCTCATTTGAAAGACATTCAACCTATGTCATGGCTCAGGGTGTGGAATCTCACTCATCAGCTTTCAGCTAAATCAGGAGATCTGGCAGTCTTAACCACTCTGTCATCCACTCTGTGTGCAAGACCATGCCTACCAGGAAGCTAATGGAGAAGCTGAGAAGCCCAAAGGTCCATGTTATTATCAATTATCATCATAATAATGTGGCTTCCTTCACCTTCCTTTGCACTTGCACAGCTGTGGGCACAGACTACATTCTGCAAAAGTGCTAGAAGGGCAGTTAGGTGGAAATGACAGGATTTTTTAAATTTATTTCCCTTTATTGCATATTCAGGTGTCAGAGGAGACACCATGATAAGAAAAAAGGGGAAAGAAAGGTGATAAATGAAATTGTGTTTTCCATTGCATCAGTCAGATAAATTCAGGTCAGAGTCTGCTGAGGAAGGAAGAATGTCTTTGTGAGACTGAGGCAATTCCCAGAGAAAATAGGCTCATTGTATGGTTTCATAGTCACAATACAATTGCCATCACTACTTAGTATACCTACATGCTGCACCATAATTCAGAATTTCTCTACACACTGTCCAGGTTGGTCAGAGATGCAGTCAGAGTTATGGGTTTAGAATAAACTTAAACCATCTATGCAATGTGTGTTTTATTACACTTACATAAGAATAATGACATTATTACAAGTAACTACACTTTTCTATACATAATGTACTTTACTAAAAATTTCTAAGGTATGCATTGAGTCTGAATAATATCAGTGCCCTTTTGCAGAATAATTCCTTTTGGAATATTTTAATTTAGAAATCTTAAAAATGGAGCACCTCAGACCGACAGTCACACATTGCTGTGTCCATACTCCTCCTTTCAGGTCCATCAACTTATTCTGTAAGTTTCCATGTATATACAAGAGGACATAAAAAGTGAGGGGAGATATCTATACACTATTCCCTAAATATGAGCTTCATTTTTTAGTGAAGCTGGAGAGAAGGCACAGATGACAGGACTGTGGTGCAGATTAGACATTCAAGGACAGATACAGGAAGCAGTTAAATAATGAACGTGGTGATATTACTAAAGAAAGGACTTATGTTTTGGTTATCAGAAACTGCAGTGAATGTAAAGACACCTAAAAGGAGAGATATCAACTAAATTCAAAGGTGGCACAGAGAGAGAGAAGTGGGTCAGTAAGAATAAGGGGAAACGTTTATGACATAGTGATGACACTACTGGAAAATCTTAGTAGTGGAGGAAAAAAGGTGCAGTTGCCAAAACCAAAAATACTATTCATAAGCTAAAATAGTATTAAACCATGGGACAAGAACCTGAGGAAACAATTAGAGGAAAAAAGAGAAAAGTGTGTGTCTGCAGAGGCTATCAGAGATAACATTTGTGATGAGTTTGTGAAGAGCCTGAGGAAAGTGTGAGAAGTGGGGCATTATTTTGGTGAAAGTTGGGGCAGGGACCTAGAAGAGAATGGACTTGAGGATCTAGATAGAAGAAAAAAGTAATGCAGGACTAGAAAAGGACGTTGATTGGAATGAGGGAGAAGAGGAAACCTTATTTTCTGATGTGGAACTATTATAAATTTTATTTGCCTTATGTTGCCATTCAGGAGCTATGCAAGCACAGGTCTTTCAGTCTGAATGAAAAGCCTGATAAGATCATGACCAGAAAGAGAAGTAGTTTAGGGTGACCAGAGCGCCCATAGGAAGGAACCACACTTTAACTTTTTAATTATGAAAAAAAATATGCCTGATTTAAAGCCAAAACCCTTGAGTCTGTCTTATAGTCCTGTTGAATTTGTAATTTCTACTATCTCAAGATGAGTAGACAATGTTTTCCTGCTTATCTTACGTTTTGTGAAATGTATTAATCTTCAGTGAGCATTTAGGAGCATGGAAGAGGAGTTTTTAGGCCCTATTTAAGACATTCTGGAAAAAGAAGTCTTTTGTTTTTCATTTAAATGTTATTTTAAAGTTTTTTTTGTGGTCTTTTATTTGAAAGGTAGTTTATTGATGAATATCTGTTAAACTTCACTGACGTTGTTCTCTGCCCCTCAGTCTTAATTGTGTTGCAGAACAGAAGAGGTTAAACATGAGAACTGCCCATCCTTTCTTTCTTCTCTACAGTGCCTGAAAGTTATACCAATCATATTTTGTAGAACAAGCTCTAAACTTTTCGTGCTTCTGTTGGCCAGTTAAATTGACCATTTATCTCTTGCTTTCTGCCTGTGTCACAATATCGTGAAACATCCCTGTGGCATTAGGAATTCTACATTCCTCCCAGCTACTAATATCAAGTCTGAAATGTACTGTTCTCCAATTTCAAGGGTGAATAAAGTCTCCTTCTTATCTTCTACTTAAGATCGGTCTTTGATACTGTTACAGTATAGTAACTATTCCCAGGAAATTGCATTTCTTTTATTAATCAGGATAAAACCTTTGTAGTGTCCCTTGTAATTTTTAAAAAATATCGATTCACTGCAGTTTCAACTAGTTTTTCATAAGCTTTAAAATGTAAATCTCTTTCCTTTCAAACTTCTTCTCACACTCCTCTTTCTGCACCTTTTCATAGGATCACAGAACCACAGAGGCTGACAGGGACCTCTGGAAATTGCCTAGTCCAGCCTCCTGCTCAGAACAGGTTAAGTAGAGCCAGTTGCCCAGGTCTATGTCCAGCTGGGTTTTGAAACCCCGTGGAGGGAGACTCCACAACCTATCTGAGCACCTGTGCCAGTGCTTCATCGCTCTCATAGCAGAGAAGTGTTTTCTTATATTCAGGCAGAATTTCATCTATTTCATTTCTTTGCCCATTGTCTCTCATCCACTCAGTGGATGGTCCTGAGAAAAGCCTAGCTGCACCTTCTTCTTTATGCACTGCTAAGAGGTATTTATAAATATAGGTAAGATTCCCCTGAGCTTTTTCTTCTGCAGGCTGAACAGTCCCAGCTGTTTTAGCCTTTCCTCATAGGAGAGATGCTCCAGTCTCTTTACCATCTTTGTGGCCCCAACTGTACTTGCACCAGTACATCTGTCTCTCTCTTGTACTGGGGATCCCGCAACTGGACATAGCTCTCCACACGTGGCTTCACCAGTGCAAAGTCATGGGGTTATTAATTTGAGAAGTGTGGCTGGCAGCTTAAGTGTTGTCCTAATCAGTTCTGAAGTGCCTCTCTAGGAGATCATCTCCATCCATTAAATCTGACTTGCAAAGCACTCTTAACAGTAGCAACAGGGGCAGAAAAAGACTGTCACCAAGAGTTTCAGAGAATCTTATATGAATTAGGCAAAGATGGAGATAATGCCTTTATATTTGTATGCGTTTGAATCACAAATAAGTTATAAAGGTCACATAGACATTTGCCACTGGGAGAAGCTGGATCTGTAATTACCTGGTTTCTCCTTGGGGTCTAGGACAACTCTCCATGCATGGGACAACTCTTTGCAGGGACAATTCTCTATGGCAACAACTCTGTCCCTAACCTGAAGTCTGATGCTAATTCTAACCCTAACCTAACCATAACCCTAACTCTGACTAACCCAAAGCATAACCCTAAGCCTAACCCTAATGGCTCACCATGGGCAGTTATCCCTGCAGAGAATTGTCCCTGTGGAGGTTTATCCTTGCAGAGAGTTGTCCCCGCAGAGAGTTGTCCTGCAGAGACTTGGCTGCAGAGAGTTGTCACTTCTTATTTTATTTCAGCAATGCAGCTGAAATACAGGCAAGTCGTGAGGTTGGCCTTTCGTTTCCTAGTCACAAGCTCTTTCTTCTAGGTGGTGCAGAATACAAACATCAGTTTTGGCACTGCCGAAGAGAGTTCATAGCTTAGGGCTTCAACTGTGCAGACTGTCTTCAGTACTTAGCTCCTCAAGGTATATGCAGTAGTAAAGTCATCTTGTGTTTCTTTTTTTTAAATAGTCTTTAGTTTTAAATTTATTCCAGTTATATGTTACTTTCAGTAGTTACATGATAAATCACAATGAAGTTATTCATTATTTAATTAAGATAAGTTGCTAAATAAAAAAAAAAGTGCTTAATGAAACTGTAGAATCAAGGCAACTTAATCTCATGAGTTATTTTTTGAAAGCAAAAATGCTTCACAATTCATTTAAAGAAGTTTTGTCTTTCATTTTGTGAATTAAAATGTTTTGTTGTCAAAATCTGACACATCAGTTTCCTATCCTTTCATTCAAAACAGCTGTTACAGGTGTTCATATGGCCTGTCCACTGAGAGCACTAGAATGACAGCAACAGTGATACTTGTCCAGGTGTTCAGGCACTTGGAAGCACGGTGGCTCACCATCACTGTTTGACCAGAGGCCACCTGCCTGGTGGTAGCTGCCATCTCAGCAGAGCACAAATTATCTGCCTTGCTGTGCAGTAGCTCCGTCTCTCTTAACAACTTCTTATCACAAGATGCAAGATGATTGTTGCAGGTGCATGCAGAGAAAATACTTCTTGTGCAAGGGTCTAGCAAGATCTCTTTCTAGCGCTCAGCTTTCTATACACCTACTTGCTTGGCTGCAGTAGCAGGGGAGTTAATGATTTCTGTTTTACATATCATTATTCCATACAAATACCCACCACCTACAGAATGATTTGCAAAAGCTGGCTTTTGTTTTTATCTTTACATTTTCATTTTAGGCGACTTTTCCTTGATCTGGACTGGAATCCCAATAACTCATCAGATTTTAAAAGGATCTTTTGGTTGGTTAGATTTTTTATTTAAAATCACTTCATGATCACTTTAGATCATAATCTAAACAGCAACAATCCAGGGGAAAATAGAGATCCTCAGATATAAACATTCTAGAAAAATCCCTCTAGCTAGTTGTATTCTAATTCATGTGTGTATAATGCAATAAAGAAAAAAAAAAGAAGCTGAAAAGAGAGGAGAAATCTCTCAGCTGCACATTAGATAACTAAGAAGGCACTTATGTACAAGGTTAAATGTAAATTTTCAAGTAGCCTGCTAAATCTGTAAAGATATCATGGCTAATTTTATGCATTTCTTTGAGAGGTGAGGGACCTCATTTTAGCCAGGGAACATTATGGACAAGCTTCTTACGCAGTAAACAAAAAATTGCTCTGCAGTCCAACTAATATATACACATTTGTATATGCACGAATGCACACATATGCATAAAGATACTCTCTTTCAAGCTAGTCATTTTTTATTTATTTAATAGAGGATATGCTGAGGGATTTGTTTGTTAGTGATGATGTCTGCAGTGAGAAGTTCTGCCAACTGACAAATGATAAAATAAAGGTTCTACTATTGAAGGGTATAAGCAGGCCGTATGTTTAGAGTTATACAACTTCAAATATACTCAATAGTAAGATTTGCTCATGTCAGAAACAGCCTCGAGGTTGCAGTCAGGCTGCATTTCTACTGTATGTAAAATGAAATGCATTTCTGGTTCTCCCTAAAGAGTGATACTTTGGGATGTTTGTAGCCTGTATCTACCTCCCAGTATTTTTTATTTTGCGTGCAAGAGTGTCTTACAGAATCAAAAGGGAATCTCACCAGGGAGTTAGCCAACCAGCACTGCAGCTGTGTCACAGCTTTAAAGGATCTTCATAACATTACTTGAATTTGCATTAATGCCCATGTGCTTTCTGGTTTGCAGCCAACACTCAGTTCCTGAAATGAGTAGAATTTCTCTTACTGTCTTCATTTAACTTTAGTTAGTATCTTGTAAAGGGTGAATTTCAAGGAGAAGATGAGCCCAGTTAAGTAACTCACATTTGTCCTTTCAATTATATGTCAGTGTGTTGGATTTTCTTTTTATTTTATATACTTTGTTTCTTATAGCAAAAAAGTGTGTATGAGTGTTATTTTACTGCCAATATTTTGAACTTAAGACAATAGCAATTTAACCATAGTAAGAAGTACTTGATATAGGAATGCAGATGCAGTTAATCTGCATCAGGAAAACCAATACTGTCTGACTCTAGCCTAAAATTTGGATAAGCAAGTTAGATAGTTTCCAGGTTTGAAAAGCAACAAGCAACAGTTTTATTGTTACTGCTGAATCTCTTCCACTTCTTTTGCCCATGTGATTACATGTAACTTGACCCTGTGTGGGAAGTTGGAAAGGGAAGTAGCATCATAGAATCCTAGAATGGTTTGCGTTGGAAGGGATATTTAGAGGTGGTCTAGTCTAACCACCCTGCAAAGAGCAGGGATATCTTCAACTAGATCAGGTTGCTCAGAACCCTATCCAGCCTGAGCTAGAATGTTTTTGGGATGGGGCAACTATGAGTGAAGAGAAGATTTTGGATTCTCTAATCCACAAAATTCATTTATATGCTACTCAGAGATGTCTCTATCAAGAAATTAATCCCTTTTTGGATGTCAGTCTCCTTGCCAGATGAAAGCTTTCATCATTGCCACCACTGCTTTCTGTATAACCCAAGCGATAAAAGTAAGAAAGTGAGAAAGCATGCATTAGAGGTATGGAGGAAACATGGTGCAGGGTTGTGTGTTTCAGCATGGCATTTTCGAAGAGGACATGTAAAGTACAAAGAGAAGAAGACCAAAGCTCCACTCCACATGCTGGAGCGTTTACATCAGTAACAGAAATCAGAACTGTTTCCCATCAGCTTTTGTTGCTATAAAGACAATGGAGCAACATCGTTAGAGAAGTCCCCTTGGGCATCCTTTGTAAACCTCTGCTTTCTGCTGTATCCCAGTTTTGCTCAGGCACACAGGAGAGCTGAGCTTTCAGGCAGCTGCACAGCATGCCTTGTTTTCACAGTTTTACCAAGTGACCCGTTCACCAACAAGGCCTTCAGCAAACATGTTTTTAAACAATGACTGTCATTTTGCTGGAGCTCGTGACTTGGCTCCTGACATGTGCGAGTAGGCATGATTCTTTTTTGGGCTGTTGCACTTCAGAACCACTCTTGACACCACCAGGGCTGCTTGTGTACCAAAGCTCATACAGAAGCTTGGGTTCTTCACTTTGAACTGAGGCTGAACAAGAACGTGCAACCTCAGGCAACCTCTGTTGGGAACATCTTGGCCTGCAAATCATAGTTGGGCATGGAGGCTTATCTTTTTCTTAAATGGGTCAGTAATGGATCTACCAGTCGGCATCCAAAGAGTAGGATTTGCTATTTGGTCATTCCATAAAATATAAAGTAAAGTCACGTTTCATCCTTCATGTCTGATTTCATTACTTTCTGTCCTAAGCTGCTACTCCCAGTTTTTCTTACAGAAAGTGTATCTATTTTCCTAAATTTAACCCTGGCCTTCCTTAGCTGTACTTTTCCTTATCTGGCAGCTGACTCTGATTAAATGATGGAAGCTAAACACAATTTTACATCAACAAAACATTGCAGTTTTAAGAAGAAAGCCTAGATACAGTGGGGCAGAGTCTTTAGTCTTCTATTTTGACTTTGCAGTCAAAACCTTCAGGCCAGATCACTGGATAATACTCTCTACAAAAAAAGGTTGTTAAAATATTGTGGAATTGGGAGGCGAGGAGGGTGGAATATTCTAAGCCTTAGGACCCCTGAAAGAAAGCTCCCACTTGTGACACAGTGATACGTCGTGACAGGCACGATCCAGAGTATTAGATCTTCTAGGCATGCTGCCTGAGAAGAAGAGTTGCTGACTTATGCTTCATCATTTTTCCAGTCCCTAGTGTGAAGCTATGACTGGAAGAGTGAGAACAAATGCAGGGTATCCCTGCATTACCAGAATGCCATGATTGCCCAAAGGTGCTCATAAGGTCATTCATACTGGTACTGACTGCTGCAGTGTGCACCAAACAATTGACCCCAAAATTGATCCTACAGAGCATCAGAGAGCTTGAAAGTTGACTGAAGGTCACCTTTGACTGCAGTTTACCCTAGCAAATCCAGCTTATTGTTTTTATTTTATTTACCATACCCATTAGGACTGCCAAGTATACTGAGGAGAATGCTTTAGAGAAGTGTGAAGTTCTGACTCACATCACTGCATACACAAATCAAAATGTATGAATTGTGCCAAGGAACCCAAGCATGAGAATTGTTTTTTGGTCATTTTCTGGGGGCTTGTATTAGGCCTTTTGTTTTCTTTCAAGGGAGCCAGGTGTAGTGGTATTTTTACTGTTACGCTCTTGTAAATTAATTTTGCTTCATGAAAGAAAAACTGCTGTGGCAAAGCTTCTCTTCTGTTCATAGTTAAATGACAATGATAGTGTGCTTGTGAACAGCAGCTGGTTGACTGTAGCCAAACATTCAGGGTAAGCTAGTCTGATTTGGCAGAGGGGAACCTATTAATTCTATGAACATGGTTGATTCACTGCCACAGTGTGTACTGTGGAGGTGGCTTTTGAAGAGACTGTTGTTTGTGACCAGAGTTGGTATAGGGAAAGGACTACTGGTCTAGCTAAGTGGTTTTAAAATCAAGTCATGCCTTATGCACTCCATTGAAAAATATTATTAGATGGATTTTTAATCCTATATTTCCTATATTAGCAAGTTTGCAGGGGATACTAAGCTGGGTGGAAGCATGGATCTGATGGAGAAGAGGGAGGCTCTGTAATGGGATCTGAACAGGCTGGACCACTGGGCAGAGTCCAATGGCATGAGGTTTAACACAGCCAAATGCCAGGTACTGCACTTGGGGCACAACAACCCNACAGGCCTTATGAGGAATGGCTGAGAGAGCTGGGGTTGTTTACCCTGGAGAAGAAGAGGAGGCTGAGGGGAGACCTCATTGCTCTCTAGAACTACCTGAAAGGAGGTTGTAGAGAGGAGGGAGCTGGCCTCTTCTCCCAAGTGACAGGGGACAGGACAAGACAGAATGGCCTCAAGCTCCACCAGGGGAGGTTCAGGCTGAACATGGGAAAGGTCTTTGGGCACAGGAACAGGCTGCCCAGGGAGGTGGTTGTTTCACAGGGACAGATGGACGAAGTACTGAGCGGCATGGTTTAGTGTTTGATAGGAATACTTCTGGCATTGAAAGTTTTCCTACATCATTATAATTAGCACTGCCAGGTGGGTCTTTGTCAGTTTGACCAGGTTTCATGCATCTCTGCTCCTGCCTGACTGTCACAGCTTGTGAGGAGGAAACTGAGATGGAATTAGGTAATTTCCCATATTTTTGTTGGCCTGTTTGTTTATGTCATCTTAACCACAGATAGTTAAAATACTTGGAAATCTGCAGCAGGCAAAATGATAGTGGCTTCTAACCTGTGGCTTACTAGGGTTAATGGGATAGATTGTGCTGTTGGAGGCTGTGATGCTGTAGCACCTGAAGAAGAGTCTAGGTATTGCAATGACAAATATTTTACAAGCCTTGCAGTATTCATTTTCTTTGAAGAAAGTTTAGTACTGAGCGGCATGGGTGTCAGTTTTGTGCTGTAGTTTCGGTCTGTTTTATTCTAAACTCTTGTGTTGAAGCATGTGCCACTGAAGAGTTAACAGAATCTTGTCTTGCTATACACTGAAATGGGTGAGCTTTTCCAAGTGTATGGCTTATTGCTTGAGGGCATGATTTAGAGAAGAGAGAAAATTTAGAATTATTTCCTTCTCATACATAAGCTTTGGGATAATCACAGGATTAAGTAAATAGTTTGCCTGTCATTTCTTAAAATATCCTAACTGGCATGTGGTGGACAGTGGTGTTGGAAGAGATCAGGTATGCCAAAAAAAAAAAATCGGTAGGGTCAAAAGCATGAGTTTGGAGAATCAGTAACTTTTTTAATGTTAGGTGCATTAAGGAAAAATCAGAATTGGGAAACTAGCTGATGCTAGTGCTAATCTGCTCCCACAATGGCCGTATACTGAAATGCTTAAAAGAGCACGGAATTATAAAAATGCAGAACTGGAGGATAGAAGAGACACAGAGGGTGCACCAAGGACAATTAACAAAGGATAGAGGCTCTTGACTGAGACCGAGGCAGCTGTATGCCTCAATGCACAACACGTTGTACTTATTATAATGTGGAAGAAAGTTTGGTCCCTAAAATGGACGAATTTGCCAAGAATCTGTGGTCTCCATTGTTCTACACATGTGCTAGCAGTGTGCAGTTGAGAACAGAAGTTACTAATTCTGATTGCACCAAGATTTGAAGGCAGGGACTGAGCTTGATGTGCTTTTTTTCCGAATGGGACTTCTGGGCACTGCTGCAATACAAATAGAAAATTATAATAACAAAAACAAACAACAGCATGTTGCTTGTTTAAAAACCAAACAGACCTTTGATACTAGCTAACTGTATGCATGTATCTGATCTGTGTTTTCTTCTCATCTCTCTTGCCTCTCTGCTACTTGTCTCCTTTTGTTGCCATCTTGTCTTAAAAGTGGGGTTCTGTTCTAGAGCTTAGTTTAGGGGCAAGGTCTGTTATTTTAGTTTTGTGCCTGCAAATCCTAAACTCCATTTTCCAGCCTTTGTAGTATTGCCATGCTGACCAAAACAGGAACTTTAATCTGGTTCCAAGCTGGGCATTACAAGGAATTACAATTGTATAATACTACAAGTATTGCATAAATATAAGCTAATTGTTTATGGTGAGTGGTCAGTATCTTCCCAGTAAGGAAGTTTAAAAAGATCCCCCTCTCCTCTCCAGTGTTTTTTGGCAATTAAAACATGGATAAGAACAAGCAAAATATGTTTTTGTATTGAACTACCTGCTTTGATAGAACACCAACACCAGGGCCCTAGGAATACTGGGGGAGTGGGTGGGGACAACCAAAGTATTTTGCCATGACATCTTCTAAAATTACAATTCCCATTTGTAGTTCAGAAAGGTATTTCAATTTTGAAAATTATTTGAGAATTTTATTTTTAAAATGGTGGAACATAGAGGTCAAAATTACAGGAAAGATTTCTAGTCGGTGACATTTTTTTAATTTCATTGAAAGTTTCCCCTTTGGTTCAAGCAAGAATTAAGTTATATGGGTTTTCTCTTTGATAGTGAAAGCATCTTGAAAAATTAGGTGGCCTCCACAGTAGTCTCAGGTCTAAACTAAAATTTTTTAAAGAAAGTTAACACACAGAGTAAACTCATTCCAAAAGGCTTAGGAGCCTGTCTGCAAATGTCTGAGTCTGATCTCTTTAAACCTGTGTAAAAGTCCTTCACTTACTGTTCAAGGTATTAAAGTGCAAACTAGGCTGTGAGGACACACAATGGGGTTGTAGCAGGATAACAGAAGGTTTCACCATACTACTTTCTGTAGTGGCTACCCCTGAATGTTTCACAAGACCAGATATTATATTATTATTATTATTACTATTATTATTATTATTATTATTATTATTATTATTATTATTATTAATATATAATACAGCTGTACTGCATCTGGCATTACATGTGTACCCACACCCAAGGAATTAACCACCTGAATAACCTGAGTAGGAGAAACACCTTTATGTGTAAAGGTGTTTTTCTGTTTGTGGAGGTTGCTTAAAGAAAATATCATTTTAAAAAAATCTGCTCTGTTACCTAGTGTTCTGTATCCATGCTTGAAGGCACATTTTCTCCCTGTTTGCCTCCCTGTTGTAAGTAGTTCCCAATCTGCTGTCCTTGGTATGTTCTCCAGGAGGTTGTCTTTATTAAATGTGTGTTTGTGTGTGTGTTTTGCAGCAAATTTCAATGCCTTCAGGGCAAAGATAATATGAAAATCTATGTATTTCATTTATTTGAGAAGCCTGTAGACTTTCTGGATTCTAGAAGACACTTACAGCTGGAGAAAGGCAAATATTGCACCCATCATCAGAAAGATCAAGAGGGACAATTCAGCTGGCTATAGACCAGACGTGTTCACTTCTGTCCCTGGAAAAATGTGTTTTAGAGTTCATTCGTGTGGCTGCGTATTCAAATACCCAAGATGCAACTCAGCTTTCTAGGTACAGTATTCAAAGGATGCTACCTAAGTTTCTAACAATGTGGAGGTGGAACTAGTAACTTCTTGCAGAAGTTTTATTTTCATTTATACCTTGACTATCACTTGACTAACCACTATGTCACACACTCTCCACATATTGTGATATTAAGAGAATAGTACATCTTTTTGAGAGCTGGGTCCTAAACCCACAACTTGCCTCCTCTGAGTTACTTAAGGATTTCTCTGTGAAAATAGGGCTTGTTGTTTTATTAGTTTCAAGATAGTAGAAAAGCTGAGAAGAGAGCCATAAATACATGTACATATAACTGTTAATTTTGCTTGTCATAAAGAGTGTGGGGAAATACAGAAATATTCTGCAGACACAATCTGTATTGTAGATTAGAATTTTGAGAGCGCTGTGTAAAATGACTGGGAATATCCAGAAAGATAAGCAGACAAAATACAGAATTGCTCAAAGGACTGGGAGACAAAGCTGTCTTCTTTATGTCCCGTCATTTTTTGTTTCATCCATTTGCTGCAGCTCATCATACAACCATTATACAATCCCCTCAAGGATCTGCACAGGGATATGCTATGTTCATTAAAGAAAGTACAGGTAGGTTTTGATTGCTATCTTTCAACTGATTTAAAGTACTAGTCCTTACCTTTTCACACCAATTATCAAAATACATGACCATCTTTTCTTTAATCTGTGTGGAATAAATAGCAGGTTTTAATCACTTTATAAATATGTGCTAAAATGTTGCTTTACCATCTCTTCCAACCATCAAATTATTAATTATTTAAATATAATTTATTTGAAGGATTTACACTAAGAACGAATGCACAAGAGATCAAGCATGGAAGTTCGGGGGTGGGAAACCTTCTATGTAAACACTTACATATGCTAAAAATACACTGTGTAATGTTCTCTCTAGATATTAGTCTCATTCTAATATTTTAACCCAGTATATCTGATCCTTTATAAGCTTGGTGTCTGCTGCAAATCCTGAGTGCTGATTTTGCTTGTCTCTTTTTCAGCATGAGCACAGATAAAAACTGTGACCAAAGTCAATGCATTATACTAGTTTTGGTAGTGTTGTCCAAAGGGCATCATGACTGTACATTGTAGCCAAAAGAAATAAAGAATAACTCAAGTTTACTGCAATTCAAAATTGTTAATGTAGCAGCTGTATGATTTTGAAGGACGCTTATCAATGGGAATTCTTTGAGTCTTTAGGGAATGGTAATTAGATCTCAGATTTTTCCGCGTATACAATATATTGAAGTGAGGGGACAGTATCCCATTCTTAGCAGCACAGAGATTTTTGACCTTCAGTAGGGCATTGAAGCAGTAAATGATTTTGTCATCCTTTTAAAATTCTTCCTTTAGACCCTTTCTTTTGAAGCTTGGACAATTATAATTCTTTCCACTCTTTACCTGTTACTTCTTCCATTTCCTTCTGAAAGGCAGGGTTTGTTGCTTCATGGCCTAACAACTCATTTCCCTGCTTCTCACTAGCCCCAGAAATCTCCATGAAAGGTTTTAATCACAACACGTCTCTAACATGGGTGACTCTAGCTGCAGCAGTCTGTTTTCAAATCAGCCCTGACCCAAATCCTGTGTCCAGCTCTACTTCTGTTTTCTCTTTAATGATATTGTAGGGTGTTACAGCCATCATCTGCTCTGTTTCTTCTTCACATAATTTTTCCAGCTCCCCGCATTGCTAGGTCACCTGTCATAGAATCACAGAATGTTTAATTTGAAAGGGATCTTAAAGATCATCTTGTCCAACACCCCTGTGGCAGGGACACCTCGCACTAGATCTGGTTGCTTGAAGCCTCATCCAATCTGGCCTTGAGCACTTTCAGAGAGAGGGAATCCCCGACTGCTTTGGGCAATCTGTTCCATCCTTTCCCTCCCATATACCCCAGCAATTACAGTCAACAATAAGTAAAGTACTTGCTATTTTAGCGTATCACTGCAGTTGGGTTATGGCCAGCAATTTCTTTTCCTCACTAACCTATGCTTCCACAGCTCACTTTTCCCACTAGCAACAATACAGGTGCTCTTGGAGATCATCCTTTAAACAGGGTGGAAAAGCTGCACGCTTGCCTATCAGCAACACGGAGTTTTAATTGAAAGTTAGAAGAATGAGTGTATATCTTGGATTTGGGCTAGACAGTGTTGTTCATACATAACTGATGGTTTACATCTGTTTGTTCACTCACATGCAGAGTCTGAAGAACTGAAATAAAGTAGCTTGCCTGAAGCACTTACAGCTAGACAGCTTTCACAGCCACTGCTGATTAGTTTAGGGCTAGCCAGTCTGAGCATGCCTGCCCCCAGAGAGTACCCCAAAGAGCTGACTGTGAAATGCTGGAACAGACACTGGCCAAGGATATTCAGGAGAACATGTAGTTCTATCTGAACTTCACAGTTGTCTCAACTGGTGCAGTCTGCACATATGGCTGGATGTATGTCACGCTTGAAGTAAGGCAACTGAACAGTGACTCTAAATGTGCTGCCTGGCAGTGTACTGTCCTCTGGTCCATACACATCACACTGTCCACCTTTCTGAGAGACTGCTGTTTTCTTTCAGTAGGTGCCTATGCCCTAGTGAGTGTTGAATAATGTTTTTAAGAGTCTAGTTTGCAAAGCAAGAGGCAGCCATTATCTTCATTGATCTCTCTTGAGGTTTCAGTAAAGCAATACATTTATTAGAAGGGAAAAATGGCCTCAATTATTCAACAACAGTCCCTTTTTAGAAAGAAAGTCTTTCTAACAGTTGTATCAGACATCTTCTGTAAGGCAGCGTTAACTCATATTTACTTTCATGGATATTGATCAAAAGTATACCAAATAAGGCAATCTCCCTCTAAGAAGCAAAGTCCTTTATTCCATATGCCTTTGTATGTCTTTTCTCCTCTCATTATGATACACATCTTTTACTCCTGAATGCTTGCCATTTTCCAAATGGGATTAACTATTAGGTCTCCCTTTCTCCCTCCCACAAGTAAAGAGTTTTCTGTGTGCCTTTCTGCCTGGTATGTGTCCAACCATGCTAGAAACTTATTTTTCACCTTCCTTTTTGTCCTTCTCTTTTAGTTTCTGTTTTAATTGCTATGGTTTGGGGCTGCCTAACCTGTATGAACAGCTTATCTCTTGTGATTGTGTATTTCACTACAGAGTACAAGCAACAAAACTGATTTTGGAACATAGTGAGGTTTCAATGACCACTGTAATCTCAACAAAACAACCAACTCAAGTACATTAGTGTTTTCCTACTACAACTGCTACATGAACCCCCATATTAAACAGCATCAGCTGGTATCTCACTGGGACAGCAGATCATCCTTCCAATCATGTTTTTCTTCATTTTTGCCTATGAATAATGCTATACTTTTTAAAAGAAAATGTGCACACTGGGGCTGCAGTCTACCTTGTGCAAAATACTGTGTCACTTACTTGAATGGCATAATATTAATCTGAGAATCCTTAGTGGATCTAGCGGACAAAAGAGAATTGGAACTTGTAAATTGTATTGCACCATGGAAAGGAAAGCAACAAAACAACAAGTCAAATACACAGCTGAAGTGCACTGCAGATATAAAATCATAGAATCATAGAATGGGTTGAGTTGGAAGGGACCTTAAGGATCATCTTAATTCCAACCCCCTGCCATGGGCAGCGACACCTCCTACCAGACCAGGCTGCTTAGTGCCCCATCCAACTTAGCCTTGAACACCTCCAGGGATGCGGCATCCACAACTTCCCTGAGCAACCTGTGCCAGTGCCTCACCACTCTCATTGTGAAGAGTTTCTTCTTAATGTCTAGTCTAAATCATCCCCCCTCCAACTTAAAACCATTTCCTCTTGCCCTATAGCTACATGCCTTTGTAAAAAGTCCCTCCCCAGCTTTCCTGTAGCCCCTTCAGGTGCTGGAAGCCTGCTCTAAGGACTCCCTGGAGCCTCCTCTCCTCCAGAGTGAACAACCCTGACTCTCTCAACTTGTCCTCATAGCAGAGGTGCTTCAGCCCTCTGATCATCTTTATAGCCCTCCTCTGGACTTGTTCCAACACTTCATTTCCTTCTTATGTTGAGGATTCCAGAAATGGACACACTACTCCACATGGGGTCTCACAAGAATGTGGTAAAGGAACAGAATCACCTATCAAAATATAGTAGCCATGCAGTCCACAGTGACTAATGAGAGTAATATTGTGTATTTCAAGTTTTGTCCAGTCAGGAAGACTTCTTAGCAGACTACATTAGTATCTTGATATGCTGAACTAACCCCACTTGACGGCCTAGAACAACTTTTTCACTTTTGCTCATGTCTTTCTGGTCATGTTTAGGTGATATATATCTGTATAATGAGAAACTGTAGTCATAAAGATACAGATCGGTTGTTAAACTGCCTGATGGAGACAGTTCTCAGGTTTTACATCAGGCAGCTGACATGTTTCAGAGGTTATAATTTTATTGGGAACCTTGAAAGAGAAGGTGTTGCCCTCAGATTGTTATCTTATCAGAGATGACTACAGTTAATGTTAATTTGCTGTAAAATATTAACAGTAAATAAACTGCCATGTAATTTTTTAATGGACATGTTCCCATCTCTGGGTAGATGGCACGTCACATTGAGAACTGAAATGCATAAAATAAATGAACCAGTGTAATGTTCACTTTACTATCAACTAATCGAATACTGCTGCAGGCTTTAAGCAACATGACAGCTTCCTGTTTCTCTAGCAATTTCAGTTTTGATTAGTATCAAATGATTATATTGCTCTTACCCGGTCCACAGTTTTTTCATAGTATGGTAGTATCTTCATTGAGTTTAGTTCAGCAGAGGAGGGTGAGCCTTTATGATGTTCTGACATTCCTGCCCGAATGACATGATTAGAAGTTTCACCTTTATCCCGGGTGATCTAAATTGGATCAATTTAAACACATTCACAGTAGAATAAAATTAGAGCAATGTGAGAATTTATGAGGACATCCACTTTTAATTATGCTGCCATGATGTTGTGTCAGAATTTGGAAGATAAGCCCCTAGACCCATATAGATTACTTAAAACTCATTGTGCAAAAAAGGGCAAATCAGGCTTTAGGCACTGCCAGTGATAACATTAGGTAGCCAATTAAAAGCGAAGAGGTTTCTAAGCAACATCACAAGGAACCATAGACTACCCTGTCCATGAGACATTTTCCTTTTGTCTTCCTCAAGACCATGGGCCTTTAAGCTCTGGGGGCAATGACCTACCCTATCCACATTGTGGTCCAACCGTCTTGCATCCGTGTCTGTTGTGCCTTTACAGCACCACCACACACCCACTGCAAAGGAAATGGGTAATAAAGTAGTGTTTATTACCACAAAATAAAGCAGTTACAAGGACAGGAAGAGACAAGTAATGTGGAACAGCAACAGAAGAACAATAACCACCCACAAGTGAGGGTACTGGGTGCCTCAGCACCCTGTGCTGGCAGGGACCTGGCTGGGTGGCACTAGGGAAGTGCCAAGGGTGGGGCTGGTTAGCTCTCAGTTTCCTGACCCCACCCAGGTCAGCAAGGTAGAAGGTGGGAACACTGGTGACATGAAGTGGTCCCCATCCACAAGCAACTTTCCTTCAGCGCTGCTTCCAGATGTGGGCTCGGTGCTGTCAATGTTACAGTGATGTTCAAATTTTATTACTGACATGGCAATAGAAGAGACACTGGGTTTTATTTTGGCAAAGAGGGAGTGGTTCCTAGAAGTCTCTTGTCCAAAAGATAGTAATAGTGTCCTTAAAAAGAGTTCCGCTAACCTTCTTCCCCTACAGAGCTTTTGGAATACATAAAAGAGGAGCAAAATTACTGGATTCTGGGCTCATGTGAATGCTCTGGGAAGAAGAAGGAGATTCAGCCCCCTTCTTCCTGGAAATAAGAGGGGAACCACCATGATGTCTCATGTTTTCCTTGCCAAGGCACAAAGAAATAGCAAGCAAGCAGAAACACAGGGACAAAAGCAGAAACAGCAGCAGTGATAAATCTTTTGAGTCTCTATAATTTCATTAAGCATTACAAGCAAGACTTAATTTATGTGTGCATGAAGATACACAGCTACCCTCTCTTCCTCTCTAGCAACTACTTTTTTTGGTAAGAAACAAAGCCACAAAGGGATCAGACCAATAAAAATTGCCTCTGGCCCGGGTCATTACCTGCTTGTGGGGCTGGGACATTTTTTCTGTCCCATATATGCACTCCAATGCATATTACCCCTTGCCTTCAGAAAGCAATTACATTTTCTGTGGTCCTTATCAGCTCCTAATGCTGTAATTGTAGAAAATGTGGTTTTCCTAAAGGTTTATAAAATCGTAATGACACCATTTGTTAAAAACCTGCATGCATATTCTTAAACTCTTCCTTATTTCATTTTTGTTTTCAGAGTGTGTTTGTACTCCTGAAAATGGCAATGTGGAAGCCCATCTGCTTGTTGGGGATAAATAGTAGAATTGTAGATTATCTACAGTAGATATTTATCAACATTGCACAGACTTGTGTATATACAAATCTGGATATCACGTTTGAAACTAATTCAAATATGTTAATCTAATTTATTCTCTGTTAATCTCTGCAAGTGTTCCTTGAGTGTCTCTCTTTTGGGAGGGTGTTTGGGAAATAGTGATTATTTTGCATATATTGAGAAAGCTTTCCCCCTGTAGTAGTAAGTATTTCAGTGGAGAAGATCAGATGATCAAACTGTTAGACCAGGAACAAAGGAGATCATAGGCTTGACAGTCAACCTGTAACCTCCAGCAACAGTTGCTGGAAATGTTTCCTTGGAAACTAGGCTGAAACCCAAATTCGCTCATATTAAATTTTCAATTTAACTGAAAAGCCATTTGTATGTGATATTAACTCTCCATGTATGCCATTGTGTATTTTAAATAGCAGTGAATAACGCGAAGTAGGTGCACATAAATGGGGGGATCTTGTTGTGAATCTGTACATTGTCCTTGATTCAAAGGTGAACATTTCCTTAGTGGCAGTAGGAGAAAGCAAATGATTTAAGTAGGAGCCACAACTTTTACACAGAAGTACATGCTGTTGAATTACCATTTGTGCTGGATTGAATCAGTTGTAGAAGAAATACACTTGTATGTAAATTGTCAAAATAAAATGTGTTGCTTGTTTCCTTGGGAGTTTCTAGAAAGATATTTTAGAGAATGTGCTTGATTAATTATTTAGCATAAGAGTGAGGGGGCTGAGCAATTATTGCAAGAGCAAGCATTCATTTTTTATGCTAGAGGCCCAAAGGTGTGGCTAAGCTTAAACTTTACTTAAGTCTGTAATAAAGTGGAAAGATTAACCTCCTTCTGAAGGGAACATGAAAAAACAAGCTCTAGCAATCCAAAGGCAGCAGTTCCCTGCTGCTGTTTATAGCGCTAACATACATTTAGCCTAATCCAATTGCATGTTATCCATCCGTTTACATAGAAAGGGCATTATCAAAAGCTCTTGAAGAGGTGCTTTTGAGATCTGAAATTGTTTAGATTGTTTCTGTGATTTTTTTTTTGTGTACCATTATACTCCTTACTTCAGTGCTGATTTGGGATCTGTCCTGCATCAAAGGAGAGTTGACACAGCTGCCTCTGTGTTGATCTGTGAATTGCAGAGAATAGTCCTTTGATTTTCTGCCTTAGTTGCTATAGGTATGCTTAATTTATTTGCCAGTGTTGACCTCAGATGTGTTAGTCACTCCTCAGTCCCTCTCAGATGTGTCCTCTGAGGACAGTTTTCACTGCTTTCCTTTTGTTTAGATGAAAACCTAGGATCGCTGTGTGGCTATTCCTGCATTTCCTAACCAAACTAATTCTGTAGGACATATTAGGATTGCTGCCTCTAGGCAGTTTTCCTACAGGTAGATTTTAGCTCTGGATTAGAATGGGTCAAACCAGTTGAAGGTGGAGACAGTTATTTGTACCCTCTTTCTTTATAAGCTTGAACATGGAAAGAAAAATCTTCCCAGCCTGTTTGGAGGCAAGCAGAGGCTTTCTCCAGTTAACACCACCTTTAAATGTTTCTCCAAGGGCTGGTAATCTCTCAGACTGGCATTACTCTACCTTACCCATGTGCTCCCCTCTTTCTTCTCCTGGGGGACCTGTGGTGTCCCAGAAGTTGGACAGGAAAACAACAAACAGTGACAGAGGAGAGCACATGATACCTGCAAAAAGAATAGGTTCTTTTGCAGACCTGGCACCTAAATTTGTTACTATTGACACCAATCTATCCTGCCTTTATTAAACACAATGTGTTATGCTCCCGTTACAAAGAGAAAACGTTCCTAATCCTAAAATGTGTGAGCTGCATTTTTCTAAGTTTGACTTTTGAGTCAGTGCCATAATTTTAATGTTAATTTGACATTCAAATAGCAGCTCTTAGGAAAGAAGCACTTAGTTGAAGAAGGAGTATCTCTTCTTATAAGGCTTTAAAACAACTAGATTCTACTCCTGGTTCTTTTGCTACTTGGTAATATGACCTTGGGTAAATCACTTCAAATCTATGTGTCTGTTTCCTCCCTTGAAGAATTATATGGCTCTTCTTTATACGGAAGTTACTGAAGAAAAAGGCAATGTAATAGGTATTAATGGAATATTTAATAAAAAAACCCTATTTACAATCCAGAATATGTGTCTGGAGCCTTTAATTGTCCTTCTCTCCCGTCTGCCTCAAACCTAATCTGGAAGGTTCAGGGATATTTGATCAGTGTTGTTCCCTCACCACTCATAACTTTGAGACCATCTTTAAATTTGCTTCTACAGACCATGTGCCTGTGAAAACAATGATTTACTTGTAATGCAGATGCTCTCTAGGAAAGCAATCAGCTTTGTATGCTTGATTACAGATTGCTCGTACACTAATAGATGTTCAAATCACTGGCATCACGACAATCAGCCGAACATGAAACCAGAGTGGCTAAGAACATCTATGCTAAAAGTAAATAAAATCAAAATTAGATAAGGTAAACTCAGTGTCTAGAAAAGGGAGCATTCAGTGAAAGTAAAAGCAAATTCAATGCTGAAGAAGGAAAGACTATGTTACTAAAGAGTAACTAGATTTTGAAATTATTTCCATATGTTGTTAATGAGGCTTCAAGCTGTACAGATAAAAAAAATACTAGAAGTAAAATATATAGAGAAAGGTAGTGTTATAGCTTAAACATTTAAAACAATCCCTTCCTCCTATAAATCAAGATAAGACCTAACTGGGAATGTGTGATTTCCAGCTGCTTAAGCTCACATCTTTATTTGACACATCCCTTGTAGTTCTTGTCAGACTAAGAACAAACACACCTTAGGTCTGCTGTAGTGCAGTAGTTCTTAGGCCCCTGTGTAATTTTTCTGCCTACGCCTTGTTTTGTGCTCCTGTCCTCTGACAGGATACATGTAATTTACTCAGTGCTCCTTTTCATCAGCAGGGCTAGATGGATTTCAGCTCCAAAGGCATGGTTGAGTCCATGCTCTGGTATAATGCTAGGGTTCCTCAGCTGCAATACTGGAAAGAAGTGCCAAGAAATGCCATTTCTAACCTGCAAACATCAATATTTTGTTAAAAGAGATTAGATTTTCTCTTAAGGACAGCAACACACCTCCTGGAGACTGGTTTAGCAGGTCGCTTTTGGGACTGAGTAAAAATACTATATAGGTAAACTGGGAGAGAAAATTCTGTTTCTTTCATAGTATCCCCTTTAATCTGAAAACAGCAGGTGGTGTTTGCAGTCCCAGTTTGTTTTCTGTTGAAGGCATGGCATGTATTTACTCACTCACTTCTCCACTGCAATTTGTCTTTTTTACTTGAGTGACATAAGTGAAGGTGACAGCTACCCAGGATGCATTTAATCCTGGTATTTGGTGAAGCATGAATGTGTAGCACAGGCTGCAGTCTAGCTTTTTGTCTGTTGTCTAGGTCCTGCACTTTGGGTGAGGCCCTCAAGATAAGACCTACACTTTATTGTTGTTATTTGACAGATGTAACGGGTTTGATATGAGATGATACCTTCATAATAGATTTATTAGCTCTTTCAGTTTAATCTGATTAAACCCTTCCAGACACTTACTTAGGTAAGGTAGATGGGATGAGTCTATCAGAAAGATTAGATGACTTCTGCATGAATGCAGAAAGGTCAGAGACAAAGGAAGGAATTTGAGGGGCATGACTCCTAGCTCACACATAAACATACACAATGAAATTAGGGCCCAGACTGTGGAAAGGGAAGGAAGGCTGTCACAGCATCATTCACTCATTTCCCATCCCCATCTATTGCACAGGTCTTGAGCTTTTGGTGCTGTAGCAAGGGAGTGGGAATCAGCAATCAGTACAATGCAGGGAGCTGAAGCTGGTAAATCCTTATGTAAAACCCAGGTCAGTGTGTTAACCTCTGGGCCAGCTGCTATCCCTGAATGAACTGTGGGTATTTTACTGCAGGGCAACATTCAGTATGAACTTTACATTAAAAAAAATAGGAACTATGTCTTCAGCTGAAATACATGGTGTCAGTGGAGCTATTCCTGTTTGCACTGACTGAACATTGACAGAGATTCTATTACCAGAATCTCTCCAGTGCTCATGAAGGGAAAAACAATCAAAACACAGTGTTTCCTCTCCTAAATGCTTCTCGGGTGACTGACTAACTGAAACCAGACAGATTTCCTCATTTATTGATTATGGTGATACATAATATATGATATATATGATAGAGCATGATTTCTAGCACTAAATTCTGACTCTGGGAGGGAAGGGTGGACAGATTCACTTACCTTCCAGATTCAGTCCTTGAATAATGAGTGTTGGTCTTAAATGCTTTATAATAATTATGAGTACTTCTGTTGCCTCTAGGGACTCTTGTCACATAGCTTGTTACAGTCATTTCTTAGTAGAAGAAACTCGTTGTAGGCGTAATTCTGCCATGGTGTGTGGGAGGGAAATCTTTGGGTACAGATGGTTCTTGGTGAACAGACTTTAGTGACTAAGACCAACTCTCAAAAAAGAATGCATCTATCAAGCTGATTCGCTGAAGAATAGAAATATGAAAGATAACCATAATATAAATAAAAAAAACCCTATGAAGCAAGGCTTCCTGATGTATCCTTGAAAGTGGCATTTCTTACTGGTAAAGAAATTACTTTTTGGTAGCTGTCCTATCAAAAGGATTCTCTGAAATGTTTCTTGTTGCAATACTGATGTATTTATCATTGAGCACGGGAGGGCAGAAAACCAGACACTTGAAACTCAAAAGTAAAGCGTTCTGCACTAGCAGAAATTTTACCTCTACAGATTCACATCTATGTACTTGAAAGTGGTGTGGGAAACCACTGAGAATTTCTGATGGAGGTCAACGTAATTCTGGTTTTTACATAGCATCTCCAAAGTTCTTGAGAGACAAAAAAGTGTCATAAACCATACCAGGGATGACTGGTAGGTCACCTTTGAGTCACAGTTAGCAATTCAGATGTGACTGCCTTGTCTGCGCTTTCTGCTATGACCAGCAGCACAAATCTATCCTTCAAAGCAACTGCCCTGTCATGTGGATCCTCAGATGTGGGAGGAATTGAAATAGCAAGAGACTGTGCTGCACATCTGTCCAAGGGGCATCCTTCTGCAGAGTAGTGGGAACCACAAAGGTGTAATAGTAATTGCCTTCCTGTGAGGCTAGAAGTGCCCCTCTCTGTAGTTCCCTTGGGAGGTGGTAGTTCGCATAAAGAAAGGTTTCAGAAAATATCATCTTGTAAACCCACCAATATGTACTGTTAAAATGTACAGATTCTTCAGTTAGGCTCATTTCAGTCCACTAGTGTAGATAAAACCATACTTATTCTTTTAAGGTCCTACAAAAGAAGTACGTGTAATGTGGGGTATTTGCTCAGTCATGAGTAATCATTTGATATCTCCATGCCAGCCGTTTGATATGTTAGTGTTCCATTTTCAGGGTGTTTAAGCATCCTACCAGCTAGGAATTAGATAAACAGCATCTCAATTTTACCTTTGTGAGAGCTGAAAGCAGTTAAATAAGCAACCCCTTCTAACTTGGCAGTATTTTTTCAGGACTCATTTGATCAAAATGCAATTTTAGGTCTGTTAGATCTGCATACCCAGCACAACTCAGGGGACATTATTTTAAAGACCCTATCAGCAGCGAACTTTTAAATTTATTGCTCACTACAGTGTAGTTGAGACATTCTTAATGAGATGTATAAAACAGTTGTTCAATATACTCTGCTGCTGCTACTACATACGAAGCAGACAACACAGTTTCAGTTGGGTCTAATAGAACCAGTATTAAGCAGTCTGAGACTTAATTCTACTTTCCTTTGGCATTACAGTAAAAATTTCCATTTTTTAAATAGATGACTATATGTACTCTGAACTGTTCTTAGCTACAGTGACTGATATTTAAGTGCAGCGTTAAAGGCTGTTGATACAAAATATCCTGCAGTAATGTTTCAGAATTGGCATCTGGCCTTGTAAATTCGTATCTGAACGGGCAAGGTAGGAAATGTGTGTCTCCATGGCTGCAATCCCAAACATAGATTAGCATCTCTTGGAAGCGAGCTTTTATCTTGGAGATGATATCCCGAGCTTGTTTTCTGTAATGCCGATTAAGTGATCTCCATACCTCACAGGACACAGATTGTTGGTATTGGCAGGGCGGAGTTGGGAGAGTCACAAAGATTTTGGATGACTCTGTTGTGTTATGTTAATGAGTGGCTTGCAGGCAGGGAGATTTGGGGGGGGGCGGTTGCCAGGAGAGGCTAGTTGCTAGGGCAGTGGCCAATGAGAGTTTACCTGATGTTTTGACCTGCTTGCCCTGTATAAACAACAAGTGAACCCTAAATAAAGAGATTTCATTTGAAATCATATTCATTTGTTCGTGAAGTGTTAATGAAGTGGCTTGCAGGCAGGGAGATTTGGGGGGGGCGGTTGCCAGGAGAGGCTAGTTGCTAGGGCAGTGACCAATGAGAGTTTACCTGATGTTTTGACCTGCTTGCCCTGTATAAACAACAAGTGAACCCTAAATAAAGAGATTTCATTTGAAATCATATTCATTTGTTCGTGAAGTTCTCTTGGCCCCCGCCACGTTAATAGATGGCCCCAGTATTATTAGTGTCATTGTTCATTAGTCATTATTTCTTTTAGCTCACAATGTGATGATCAGATATTGTTATATAATTTGAGCCTCTTCAGGAGATGCTTTTAGGCATGTGGGAGGAAAGGAAACAGTATTTTGGAGAGTCATCTTTTCCAGTGTAAAAGGGAAGAAGATATTCTTGTTTTAGTATATTTTTACTGTCTCTGAATTAAATAAAATTGCGATGCTCTGAGTGATGAATTGAGTAAATTATGGGGAGATAATAGTTGCGCTATCATCCCTGGAGAGAAGATGCCAAAACTGAATGCTTTACATTTGAAAGGGGCAAACTGCCATAAAATGTTCAGTATAAGGAAAATTGCATGGGTTAGGATTGTCCTTATTCTCTCCTCAGAGCGCCACTAAGTTGTTGAGTTAAAAACACTTTTGCTGCAAAAATGAGCCTGAAAACAGCATACCTCTGAAGTTAGAAGAATCTATTCATGAGGTACTTAGCCACTAGACCACATACTACTGGAAAATCCAAGACACAAGTTCACCATTAGGGCATGTGCCACCTCAGAGATTGTCTTCCACAGATATAGCACAGCAGTACTTCCACTTTCTTGCTTGGGCGTCCCATATCACTTCTCAGGGGATCACAGATTGGATTAAATACTTGGGGCCCCAAAGAGGTGGAAAGTGCGTGATATCACAGTACTAGAAAAAGATACTGAAAACGGAAAGCACGAAGGAAGGCAAGGGACCAAGTGGCTAGGAGAGTCCGTCCATCAGAGTTACAAGCTCAGTGGGGGTGATCTCTTTGTGCTGTCAGGTTTCCTTTAGGCTTACAGGGATGACATCATGAAACAATTCCAAAAACTCTTTGAGATCATAGTATACCAGTACACTTGCCCTTTTCATATACAAAGTCAGAGAACACAAAGGTCAATATTTTCTTATTCTATTATAAATGCCTTAGAGCCTGTGAATTATAGGTGTCAGAGGAAGAGATGGAGACTGCTTGGGTAGGATTCTGAGCATGCATCAGGAGATGGGGTGAAGGCTGCTGCTGTTGGTAAATCAGTAGATGTGGACTTTCAGGATGATGAGCCAAAGGTGGTAGCCATGTGATTCTTTATGAATCTGACTCTCCACTTCAGCTTGCATGCTTGAAACATAACTGAATTAGGAGACTATGATGATGTGTTTAAATTAAGCAGTGCACTACTAAGAGACCAATAAAGCAATTAAGTGATAATTAATCTAAAAGCACACATGACTATAAAGCTACTAATTATCATTCTTAAGTCTTATGAATCACACCTGAATACTATTGAATTACAACTATATCTCCATTCCCAGTATTTAGCATTAGGATTAATGTGGTTTTGTGCTTATGTAGCCTTGTTGTCCTTGAACTCTTTTACACTTTCCACAATCCCAGTAGGGACCTTCCCTAACTATGAGGCCTAGTGCTCCATCAGGACCTGCTGCTTAAGCTTATTGATCTGAAGTAGTGCCTACAGAAAGCTGTGTACCTTGAAGGTACTAACTTTAATGGCTATGTATTTTCTAAATCTTTAAGCATTAGGGGTTTTCTCCAGGGAATCTGGAAAACTGATGGACTGTCTCTACTGAATATGGCAGAACAGGTAGAGACTTAACATAGAGATGGGTTGTACTTCCCTCAGTTAAATAAATAGTTAGACTGTATAGCCTCATGCAAGTAGTCCTTTGCAGAACATTGTGTATTTCTTATTTGTGAAACCACTGTGTGAGATGAGAAATGTATTTTTGTTCATGTAGTTGGTTATGGTAGATTATGCTTGTTTCTTCTCCGCTTCTTCAGCCAGGGTTTTTCACTGGTAGATTAAAGCATTAAAATAATTTATAACCTCATAGGACCAGGGCCAAGGACATAGGCTCATTAGCAGTAATCCCTACTCAGACAGATGGGGAGACTTTTGTGTACAAACAACTCTTTATTGTTCAACCTAGTTGAAAATGTTGCTCATTCTGGTGACTCATGGGAAAGTGGTTTGTTATACTTGAAGCATAATTAGCTGAAGTGTTCACTTTTCGGCCTTATGTGAGCTGGGCAGCATGAAACTAATTTGTGAGATGTAGATCTAGAAGGTAAGAGCAGGGCTGCAGAAAAACATGGACGCTGTTTCAGCTTACATGAATTCTCCTCTTTGGTCACAATTGGAAGGAGTATGAGCTGAGAATGTACTGCAGCAAGAAGTAACTTTTCTATTAATATGTATTTTGAGAGTGACATGAAGACTGCATGTCTTAAGCCACAGGTCCTCTGGTCAGAAAGTTTTAACAGTATGGCTTTAGCTGGATTAATTAATAGGAGTTCTAGAGATGGTAAATCAGCCTCGTACTGATTAATTGCCCTCTAACAATCTCTGAGACATGCCAGAACAATCTAAAATGTGAGCCTGGCTTAAGGACATTTGGTATGGCTTTCTTATCTTTTACTGCCTTAAAGAGTAAAAGTCTTGCAGAGCACGTGAAACATCAGCTGCCTTGTCTCACCATCAGTAGTCTCGGAGCATTCTAGTCAGGCACAACTGTGACGGCAGGGTAGGGAGAAGGTTTTCACATGGTGTAACTGAGCCATCTGTGGCAAGGCTATGATCTTTGTACTGGGAAGTGAGTAACATCTGTTCCTGGGAGAAGTGTTACTATCACAAGCTGACATTTAAATGGCCCTCCTAACAACAGGTATCTTTGTTCTGAAACGAGAGTACACCTGCTTTATGAGACCCAAGCTAGTGATAAAGGGAGTACACATGCCAAAAGGCTGGTGTGGGTTTCATGGAACAAATTTGTAATTTGATACAGTTCAGTTGGATTGCTTATATTTTACGTATACCCCATGTCACAAAGAGGTGAAATTTAAGAATGCTGATTATGGGCAGGACTGGTTGATCCAAGCACTATCAAAAGAGGTATTAAATTCAGAAAGGTGTCCATATTTTGTATGACGTGCAAATAGGATGCATTCAGAAAGAGTCTGATCTGTGAATCCAGATATAAGTCTTGTATTTGGAGTCCTGCAACCAGTTCTGAAGGTCTTCAGGCATTCTTTGGAGAACTAGTCCTAATCAGAGACATTAATTACAGCTGGTCACCAGTAAGAGTGGTACTTGCAGTGTCACGCTGTATTCTAAGTAGCTGGACATAGTTTGGACAGATGGTTCTATCTTCCTAAAGAAGTTTTAAATTCCCTAAGCTGAAGGCTACTTGGATGAAAATCAAGGATTACATGTAACTCTCTACTTCCTTACTTGCTTGGAATAGTGACACTACAGAAAATCGGTTTATAATGGTTAAGTCATCCTTTCTTAGATGTTTTCATAGAATCTCAGCTGTTTCCTTCTTCACAGGATTCAGTCTCTTTTTCACAAGTGCCTTTATTTCTTTTAGTGTCCCTGCTCTTCGTATTAGTCTCACAGACTTTTAATCATCTCCCAGCAATTTTCCAGTTTATTTACTTCCTGTGTGTGCTGACTGTAGCGTTTCTATTAGAATGCGATTACAGTTAAGTGACAGCAAGGAAAGGAAGCAGCTAGTTGACAAAATGAGGTATCTGGTCTTAGTGCTTTTCTTTTAAGAACCAACCAAAAAATTACATTGTGAAGATGAACATAACAGAAATGTATGTGCAATAGCAAAACAAGGCCTAAGTATTTCTGTCAGACTTAATTACAGAAGGAACAAACTCGGATCTGTGTTATACAGATGTTTCTGCTAATGATTCCTCAGGGTTTAGGACTGTGGGGAAGTAGCACTCAGAAGGCAAATTGAAAGCAAAGGCAAGTTGAGTGATTTTGATCAGCTTGCTTGAGTAGCTAGTAGCCCCATGGAACATTTGCAGAAAAAGGTGCTGCTCTGTGTATGATTTGGCTGGTGGGAGCAGATACTAGCATGCAGTGTACATGAAAGAAAAATTATGAAATTAGAAACTATTCTAGGTAAATGCAAAAATTCCATGTTTAAATAATTGTATTGTTTGACAAGATGCATCAATTGAATGTTCCTGGGATGAATTTCAGACATGAAGATGAGTTTGCATGAATTGGCTTGCACTCATAACTTTAAATTTTCTTGCCTTCCAAAACATCATGGATGCATGTGGTATCTCAGGTGGGAAAAGCTGCTGTCCCAGGACAACTACTCATTCCTGACCAAAGACTTGTTCATCTTTCAGGTTGGTTCAGACCAAAACTGCGCTAAGAAACTTCTAACGGTGAACCAATAGAGATGATTGAGTTCCAGAGCCAAGGACATAACCTGCCAGAGTTTAATTTACAAGTATACATATTGCCACAGAATTAATTGGATCTCTTGGGTGGTGGAGACTGAGGACAAGGGTCCTAAAATTTGCTAACTGTAGAGAATCTCCTAATGTGGCTCATGCTAGAAGAGTGACTTCTACTGTACTAATTTTCCTGATGGTCAGCTGTCTGTGCTCGAGTACCATCTGACTACAAGGTTTAAATATTTTTTTTAATTATTATTTCAGTAGGTCTAAATAATTGAGTCATTCATCTCAATTTGTCCAGTTTGCATTGTGTATGACATCAGTGGATTTTTTTCCTCCCTTCACCTTTTAATCAGGGTGAACTTTGTTGCCCACATTACCTGTGTTCCTCTTCATGATGTCCTTCTCTACTTTATGCCTCAGGAAGAGGTCAAAGACACAATTAACACAGCTTTTATTCCTTGTTAGTTAGCCTTGGGGACTCAGCAAACACTCCTAAAGTTCCCTGGTGCCCAAGCAAATCTCAAAGAGAAACTTCAAAGATCTGTTGTTAAGACAGTGGTTACAGGAAAGCAGATTCAGATCACAAGTCTGGATAACTGTACTTATCAACATTTCCAAGTACATACAGTGATTCTCAAAGTAGTGAGAAGTGACTTCTACATGGCAGGAATTGAGGAAAGGGAAATGGATGCATCTCTGATTGTAGCCAAGGTTTCTTGTTATCTTTTGGCAACTGAGTCTCCTTGCATGTCTGCCCACATTGGGGCATAGATACGGAGGAGGGATGAGAAAGAAAACAGTTCTGGAAAATGCATGGGAAGAAACATGTTAAATGGTTCCTTGTAGGAGAAGCTCCAAGTGTGACCAGCCTCTTTTCCCCTGTTTTAAATGTTAATCATGCCATCAAATGCTGATAGTGATATTTGTCCAAGTACCACACAGAGCCACAAGAAACATCTGTGATGAGTTTAAGAAAGCTCCATTTTCTGTCTGTGACTTCTCCACCCACCTGTATGGTAGTACTAGAGACTACCAGAAGCTTTTCTGTGTCTAAGTCCCTGATCTGTATGTCTACAGTGCCTGTCTCTGAAGCAGCTCCTTTCAGTGTTCCAGATTAATTGATACATAACCCGAGTATTCTTGCTAGAAAACAGTAGGCTTTGTCAGCAGCCAATTTCCAAGGACTGTTTAAAACCACATTCTAAGTAGCTGGCTATACATATTAGCCTTAGCTGACCTAGATTGAAATTTACTGTCTTTCATCTCTTTTTTTTCTGTAGTCTTTAAATAATTGGCTCTTTTGTTTATTAGATGTTTGTCATGGGTATTGTATTTTCACTACATTAGCTCTGTCAGGGGAAAGTAATAGCTCTAGATTGAAGCATAAGCCATTTGTTTTCCTATAATGAGGAACACTGCTGCATGCTTTCTAACTGATTGGATGAATTATGTTTTATTTGCCTTGAGAAGAACCGTACTTAAAAGCTAACTTTCTGAAGAGAAAATGAGGCAGAGAGAACACATGGGGGGGGGGGGNGGGGGGGGGGGGCGGCGGAAGGTCTATGCCCATTAATGCTGCCTCTGCTGCATTTTAATGCATTTCAATGCATTTCTTGACTGAAGAGCCCTAATGCTTCTAGCTGAGAATGTACCAGGATAAAAACTAATTGCAAGCTAATTTCTTTATGTCAAGAAGCTGCCCAATTATTTCTCAGATTTGTTACAATGATAGTTCTAAATGCTGTTATGTATCTTACTTCCTTTAAGACTTTACTGGAGGATTTTATGAGTGGCAAACACAACTGGGATACGCCTTTTCATCAGAATAAAACTGCAGAGGTCAGGTGTTTTTGTAAAGAGTTATTTTTATTACTTAGGTACCTGCAGTATTTTATATTTGTGATGATTGCTCCTGTCCATTTATGATACTGCCATTTACATCACAAAGGGTTTTACTCTTTGTGTCAATATATAGCCTCTTCCCTAGTATTTAAGCACCAGTGCTCTATTCAGACAAGGGACATTTTTAAATTATTCTACACGTCTTGTTCTTTAAAGGAATTATTGCCATGATCTTTTACCCCTTGGCCTATGCCTTGTTTAGAATAAATTCTATTTCCTTTATAGAGGCAACTCACGCTTATATTATCCTGAATTATGCTAAGCAATCCCTTCCATTTCTTTATCTGAAAGGATGGAAGCTTTCTACCTCTTTTTTCTTTTTAATTGAACTCTCTTTACCTTCATCTTCTCAGTAGTTCCTCAGATATGAGATTCATTTGGGGGTAATTCTCTGATTTTTCTCCATTTTAAATGTTTCCATATGGTAATGCCTTGAAACGTGCATAGGATAATACAAGTTACCATCTTCTGCTTATCTTCCTAGGGATTAATAACCTAGAATTAAACCTAATAACCTAGGACCTATTGAGCATACCTGGCCCCACTGTGGATCAGTGGCTCATGAATAAAAATGTGGGCTCATGAATAAAAAAGTGGGCTCATGAATAAAAAAGCTGGCAATATCTGGTTAAAACAGGGTAATCTGGATGCCTTGATTTGTTTGGTTTGTACCACAGGAGTAAAAAAGGTTATCTTTCTAAGTCACACTTAAAAACTGGATGCTTTCTGGGTCAGTCACCAAACCATACGGCCCTGATCTGGCAGAGGGAGAGCTGTGAGTGGTATTGCTGAAGAACTAGCTCACTGCAGAAATGAGCCACAGCAAGTTAGGCGCTCCTACTTTTCATTTTTCTGTGTTTGCGTCACTGAAAATGTCTCCTGAGGAAGAAGTAAAACCTTTGGTAATTAGATGATTCAGTGGTTCCCTTATTTTTCAGCTGTGCTGCTATGTAGATGTGCAGTTTGCTGTTTCTTTGAGGGGTTTGTATCTTTGTGGTATAGAAAAATTACTAATTGAAAGATTGATGGGCAGAAATCTGTCTGAATTATTACATGCGTTAAGGCAAGGGTGGGGAACAGAGGGAGTTACAGATGTCCTCTGGGAAGGACGGTCAAAGCTTAACTAGGGAGGAATAGTAGAAGAGATGTCCATCAAACACACTCAAATATAAGGTTGGGAGAAATTCCTCTTTTCATAGTAAGTGCTTGAAGTTAGATTATTTTATAAATTAAAATTACATTATTATAACACAAGAAGAATACAGCACACTTCAGAGTGAAATTCTTACCTCTGTTGAGGGACAGCACAGCCTATGCAGAACTTGCATCTTATTTTGAGGATTAAAATGAGAATAGCAGCTATTAGGTTCATTTATGCTGTTTTGGTCAAGGCAGCAGTATTACCCCTGAAATGCATTAGGGTGTTCAAAAGGACACTGAAAGCACAAAACGTTATTACTCATTTATCTCAGTTTAATTAGTAGTAAACAAATTGTAGCCAAACGTCTTTCTTTTCACTATAATTCTGTGGCAATTCATGTATCACTTGTGGTTTATTGCTGACTTGGCCAGTGTTTTCAAGCAGTTTGAACAAGACAGCACACCAGCCAACTTTTATCCAGTGAAAATATTTGATATTGGCAGATGAGCTCTAAAAGGGAAATGGAGAAAAATCCTTAGGTCTCATACAGTTATTAGCAGTTTATTCTCTGTGCTCTGGGTGAGCTAATAAGAATTTAGAGATGCAATTATTTCTTACCAGCAGACTAAGCTTCATATTTATTTAACACTTCTTGAAACAGTATAAAATAAGCTGCATTTGTTTTGTCTTTAAATATTCTTGCACTTTCTTGTAAAGCATTGACAAGTCTGAAATCTTCAGATGCCATAAAAGAGGTGGCAGACTTTGATTAAACAGTTGCTCATGTTATCTGATTTAACAGTGACAATGAACTGAATGTTCTTGTGATCCAGAAGTTTTTCAAAGCACTGTGCTGATTTGTGAGCTTGCATTTAGAAATTGCCTTCATCCTTCAGAGAAATGCAGAGAATCATTGGAGGGGGTGAAACCTACGGCTATTAAGTGGCATGTGGTAGCAGGCAATACCTAGCAGAAGGCATTGAAATATTAGAGGAGATATTATCTGCAGTGGGAACATTAAGAGATTTTTTTTTTTATTTTATTATTTTTGTTGGAAGTTGCTCAAATGCAATAATGCTGTCCAGCAATACAAAACCTTTAGAACAGATGCTTCCATTAATATATCTTCAGATATTTTTCAAATCCTACTCCAGCAAACTCACAGAGCATTTTGAAATCTTCTCATCTCCTTTGCCTATGAGATTTGCCAAATAAAAAGCCTGCTGGTGGAATGTGGAGTAGCTGCCTGCTTTCATGGCACAAGCAGAACTCACTGTACTATTATCAGTGACCCTGTGGTACTTGTAGAGTAAAAACAGGAACTGAAGAAGCTGTTGTTTTCACATAGACACTTTTTAGGTGCTGACTTTTCCTTTCAGGACTGTGCACGGTTGTCTTGCTTCTCAGAGTACGTGCTATTTCAGATCTTAGGCAAAGCAGGATGCTGTCTGCTGGTTTTGGACAAGTCATCAGAAAGAACAATGTGTAGAGAATCAGGGATCTTTTTAGTGGACAGATGCACAGTCTTGTTTTTCTGCAGAAGACTAGGCAGAAAAGATCTATTGGAAAGAGCTAAGGATCATAGTCATAGAAAAAAAGGACTGTAAGACATCTTCAGAAGTCAACTAGCTGCACACTTGTCTAGTCATGGAAAACTGCTGGTGGCAGAAAGCAGCTTTAGCAGTACAGCTTTGTTGAGTTTCCATCTCAACAACAGTTCCCCATAGGTCTCATCTGACATAAACAAAGACTGACAGTAGGCAAAGAATAGCATAAAGTAGAGGAGGAGCCAGATTGTGCCCTGCTCCCTTCCTCTCAAGTTCTTCGTAGAACTGTTAAGAAAATTTCTTGAGTCTAACACTTCACAGTCTTTCCCACTCTATACTCTGCCCTCTCCTTTACTTTCCATTATGGTCCTGCAAGCAGCCCTGTAGAGTGGTTGCAAGAGGTTTCAATGGCTGTCCCAGGAAATGAGTAGTGCAGAGAAGATTTGTTCTTCTCTTCAAAGCAATGTATTACCTCCCATATTTTTGTTCTGTTTCCCCTGTGTGTTTTTCCCATGGGAGGGAACAAGTGAATTAACTATTTTATCATCTCACTTATATCCTCTCTCTGAAAGAATCAGGCATTCTTTTTTGTGCCAGATTCATTGATTGATGTAATCAGACTGGCTGTTAATCAAAGTGATCTTGGTGGCCTAATTCTGTACCTGATCTCTCTCTGTTTGTGCTTCTAGGTCTTTGACAGGGTCCGAGAAGATTGCCCTAATTTCCACGAGAAGATTAAGCCTATTAACGCTGAACTCACTCAGCCCAAGCTGGCAATCAGTGCTGAAGATGAGGAGGAACTTCTAACCCGGGTCAATATTGTCTTCCACTGTGCAGCAACGGTTCGCTTTGATGAACCCCTGAAGTATGTCCTGCTTTCTGTATTTGCTAAGCGTGATTCAGAATGCACAGTAGCCCATAACACACCCTTCAGTGCACCCTTGTATAGCTGCAGTAGTAGTTCTCCATTTACTTTTTCATGCTATATGTGGTTCTGCAGTGTAAATGTTCTGAAAATGTCATGTGCATATGCACATCAAAAGTGAAGTATCTTGGCAGATTTCCATGGGAACAGAAGGAACAAGCCTGGGTTGTAATATAGTAAGGGAGTTAAGTATGACCTAAAATTAGAATAGGGAAAAGTGTGTTTTAGGTCAAGAGGGAGATGTTTTGGCAGAACTAGCTGGAGACAGCTTGAAGTGAAACGATGTTGTGTCTGTCTCTGAAATTAGTGTTAATGGCCTTTCTTTGTTACTGGGAACTGAAGAGGGAAATGAGATGTTAAGAAAATGGCTTATCACAAGCTTTAAAATACTAAGCACTCGGTGTAATTAACTGTTTACAATAAAAGCGCAGTTTCTGAAGGAACTCTGTTGGGAGTGCCTGTCATTGAAGGTTTTTCATTAAGAACGAACAGCAAAAATGAGCCGCTAAACCAAGATGAGTTGTGTAAATGCGTCTATGCAAATCTTAACGATGAACAAAGCAAGACAGATGATCTGGATTGTCAAGTCTTCACATTTTTTTGAAAAACGCTAAAGCAGTGACAGTAGAACACATAATTGTTAGTACCAGTCTTATCCACTGTGTCCTCCATAAATAATTGGGTTTTTTTGCAACAACTGATCAACTAATTAGAGAACACACCAGAAAGAAAGCAGCTCTTGATTTAATCTTGAGCTATGTGTAGGACCTGTCTTGAGATGTAAGTAGCAAAGAGCAGCACTGCCTTAGTAGCCAAAAAATGGCCTTAAATCAATACATGAATGAATGTGCTATAAAATTACATTGCAGTGGCATGTAAGAGCAAAGGGAAACTAAATTTTAGAAAAGGAGGATAGCTAGAAAACAGTTAAAAGAAAAAGCTAAAGCGGTCCTCCACCTGCAGGCAATGTAGAAACTAAAGGCTGACTGCATGTGATCTGTCAAAATCTCTCTAAGAGAAAAAGGGAGATCTTGTATGATTAGATGGCAAAATATGTGAATTTGTTGAAATCAAGCTATTCCTGTCTGAATAATAAAATATATTGTATGGGTAAAATAACAAGTAGCAAGTTAAATGTGAAAGCAAAAATTTTAAGCAGCAACTTTCTAACAAAAGAAAATGAAAATATTTTTTATACATAGCAGAAATCTGAAGCCTTCAACAGAACGTATAAAACCGATAGATAAGACAGGTGCAAAAGCAGTGTTATCAAGATACTAGAAAAGCAGCAACAGAGAAACTAAATGAATTATTGGCATCAATATGCAGTACATCTAGGGAATTCTCCAGATGGAACACTTGAGGGCAGAAATCTGAGACACTGTGTTATATTGAAACATTAGTAGATGTGGTATTAATATAAATAGAAAAAAATAAAATGTAACAAAAAATTATATTCTCCTAGAAGGCTGAGCAAACTCTGAATGTCTCGGCAGAATCTGTGCTGGGTCCATCTTCTGAGTGCAAATCTATTCACCCCTCTCAGAAGAGATACAATCAAGTAGAAATGTACATAGCAGACTAACTTTTGTATGTAGAATAGTTAAAGTATTCATCCTGCTAGAAGGGCAGGAAGTAATAGAAATATATAGAAAATACTGTTCCTTAATAGCAGCATGATAAAATAAGTATCTTTGGCTCTAGGTATTGTGATCCAAGCATTAATCATACTCTTAGCTTCTGTTTTCATTCATCTGGACTATTTGCAACTTCTCTTCACTGTTAATGTAATTAATTTCTATAGTGTGGACTCTATTTGATAGCGTTATTCATAACCTTTTACATGTTTTTGAAAGCTTCTGCTCTTGGGCTGAACATGTGGCATATTCCTTAACCTTATTTTTTCTGTGCGGGGAAAGTGTCTTTCAGTACAAAGTGTGCAACAAAGTTGAAAGTCTGCTCTGAAAGCAATTTTGTTGAAGCTTTCTGCTCTGCTGTGACCCCATCTCTTCCCATACTTGCCTTTTTGTTACTTGAGGTTTGGCTAATGCTCAGCTTTGATCTATTCTTTACAGTGAAATGCATTTTTCTTTCCTCTCCCCTGCCCTCTTTAGACATGCTGTGCAACTGAATGCAGTGGGCACACAGCGGCTTCTTGAGCTGGCCCGACAGATGCAGAACCTTGAAGCGTTCATCCATATCTCCACTGCCTATGCAAACTGTGTCCGGAAATGCATAGATGAAGTTATCTACCCACCCCCAGCTGAACCCAAGAAGCTCTTCGATTTAGTAGAGTAAGTAGGAACTGCATCACTTCTTCTGGCAATGTGCACTAGGAGAACCATTTCATTTTTATTTTTAAAAAATGTTTGTTGAAAGAAATAATTTCACTGTTTAAAGCACTACTCCAGAAAATTCAGTATAAATCGATGTTTTCTGTTTGAATTTTCAAGTAGCCCGTGTTCTTAGATATGTTTACTTCCAGCTAGTAGCCATCTGTCATTCGTCATTTATTCAGCACCTGAAGCATGATAAAAACGTAAGAGATGCCCTAGAGCATTAGAGCAATAGGCTGCCTGACCAAGTGCTTTGCCCCTAATGGTAGCAATGGGACATACTGTTTAAGTTAACTACACGAGCTGGGATAATTTTTGCACTCCCTTCCCCTTGTAGCCTCCCGGAAACCAGAACTGTAGTATGAAGGGCGTTAGACCCTATTCTTTTTTGATCAATTTTTGAATTGATGCATTTGTTTAATCACTTTTTTAACTTTCTGTTACTCTGTTTTTACAACCCCCTGTGGCAGCAAGTTCCAGAAGCTTACTGACTGCTGTGTAAAGATGAGCTTTCTTTTACTTGTTTCAAGCTTCCATACTAATACTTTTGTTGCGTGTCCTGTAGTTGCAGCATTGCAGCAGCATTTGCCCTATTCACTGCCTCTGCACTTCTGTAAATCTGTGTTACATTTACCTCAGACTTTCTCTTCTGCAGCCTGAAGAGTTCTAGCCTTTTTACTATGGCAACTGACCTGTCTCCATCATGATTTTAGTTGCCTTTCATCTGTCTTTTTTATGTCCACTCTCTCCTTGAGATGCCGGGGCTAGACAGAACTGCATGCAGTACCCAAGGTGCAGTCACTCCAGTTTTTATTGAAGTAGCTTCAAAATTGCACCATTGTTCTTGTTCTCAGTACCTGATGTCCAGCATTTCACTGACTTTTTTGTCTGCTACTGCTCATCGACCCGAAGATTCATGGAGCTGTCAGCTGCTTCTAAGACCTGTTGCTGAGCTGTGACTGCCGGTTCCGACCAGTTTAGACTGCTTTTGCCTGATGCTTCACCTTACTTTTATTTACAGTGAAGATAATCTGTCGCCTTTTTGCCCACTAACTCAGTTTTACAACTTCTGTTGGAGTTCATTGCTATCAATATTACATTTCACTGCCCCGAGTAGCTTACCATCATTTGCAGCTTTGGAAACATTTAATGTTAATGGCATTTATGAAAGAGACTCCAGCAAAGGACTGAATGCTAATCAGAAACTTGCAGAAGTGCCTGGTTACCTGAGCGCTTGCTACTTCGGCAGCTTAATACAAGACACTAAGAATTCATGTATCATATTTATTATAGGTTTATTAGAAAGGGTGGTGTTTGAAAGAAATGTTGAATGACAGAGGATGGGCATGCAGATGTGTTCTGTGATGTATTTACCTGAGTAGTACGTTCAGTTGTTTTTTTCTTAGCCACATAATTAAAGATTAGGGGTTTTTGCTTTTTTACTAGATTTGCCCATTTATTTCACTGTTTTTCCTGTGTCTCATACTCCAGTAGTTTATCACCTTCTAGTACTTTTAGTGAGTCAGAAATCAGAGCATATACTTAGCTAGGCATATGTTTCTTTATAATGTTTGCGTGTAGCATTATAATTGCTCACAGCAAAGACAACTGCTGCTTTCAAAGGCACTGAAATCAGATGCACCTTGTTGAAAATCACTGTCTTCAGGGTCATTAATTTGGAAAGTGATCTGCAAATCAAAAGACTTAGATGAAGGCAATGTGGCTACAGAGCATGTGTACAAACAGGATGGAGAAACTGCCTGGGATGTTTGGTATTGACATAAGCACGATGGAACAGAAAAAATTCTGTGAGGCTGTGGAGGGTAGGGGATTACTTGAGGGAAGAGAGAGAGAGGGAGAGAGGGAGGGAGAAAGAGAAGTCAAAGTAGGCTTGGAAGGAAGTGTGAGAGATGCATCCTTTATTACGTGCTATGCAAGTGGAAGAAATAATATGTGGATATCTGGTTACAGAACGCTTTAGAGTAAGGAGATTAACAGATATCAGAACATTACCTTCAAAAGTGGGGAGGGAAAAAAGCAACAAGGAAATATAAACTCCCTCCAAAAGTGGAGGGGGAAATACAGGTCACATTTTGCATGTACAAGCTGTGAAAGCTTCCCTTCACAGACAACCATTCTGTTAAAGTGCTCTTCTGCAAGTCCATTAAGAGGCAGGATCACACAACTTGGTGCAGTAAAAGATCCATTTCATGATGCTTTTGGTCATGCACTTGATAATATGCTTATGATTCTTTATTCAGTTGATATCCCAGGTAGGACTCCCAGCTGTAACTTTTCTGCTCTTATCTTTCTATTACATCCCTGCTTTCCAGTGTTTTGATATTTAACCTGCAAGTAAAGCCTCAGGCTTAAGCTGTGTGAACCAAAAGTCACACTTAAAATTGCTGCCAGGCAATCAGCTACCTCAAGCAAGGTTTGCCTTAATCTAAAGCTGAGGGAAATCAGCTTTGAAGGGTGTGCTGAAGCAAGGAACACAGCACACAGTGAAGCGTAGGCTGAAGCGGTATGATTGTCATTATTGCAGAAAATGTGGATCTGTCATCATTTCCAAGAAAGAGAGTATCTTATTAATGCAAAGTGATTAACACAGAAAGTTATGTTTTCTTATGGCAGAGTAATTTGGTGCATATCTGTGGTGAAAGAAGAGGTTACTAATTGCTTAATTTGCATCTCTTGTTTCTACAGTGCTATTGCAGCAGTGAACAATAGCAGTAGCTTTGTGATTTCATTTTTAAATCTTCCAAGTCAGAATGGAGTAGGGACAGTTCACCTTGCTGAACTGTTGGCTCAGCGCTCCTGTGATGGTAATGCTGGTAGATGAAATCACCTGGGAAGCTGGTATCCTTGAGACAGGCAGGAGCGTGGTCCTCTTGGTAACTACTTAAAGTAATGCAGAGGTCCGTCTGGAAGGGTGAGAACAAGAGGAAATTGCTTCTCCTTGTAGTTCTACACCTGTTTTTGCTTTATGAGAAACATTAACATGTATGCCTCCATTATTAAGAAAAAAAAGAAGAGAGGAAGAGGAGGGGAAAGAGAATTGTGCTGAGTTTAATCTGAGTTCCCAAATGAACCTAGTCTTCCTCTAGGCTCCACAAAAACAGACATCTCCTTTTGGTAGGCTGATAATTAATTACCCAACAGGTTCAAACAATGGCAATTTAGGTGAGACCCTAAAGGGGCACACTAAAAGAAGCCTTGGAGAGGGCTACCCAAACAGGCTTTGTAAGTTAAGTCAATATAGTGTGCTGCTTAGAACCTCTGCATAGTTCAGCTTCATATCTTATGCTTAAATGAATTTTTCTGCCTTGGTTCTGAAGCATGGGACTAGGACTGCAGAGGAAAGTATTTGTGCCTCCATACAGTATTTCTTAAATTTAAAAATAAAAAGAAAAATCTTATGCCAAAACCTGACAGATTGTTTATTACTCATTCCAAAATGGAGAGATTCAGTGAATTCAGTCTTCCCCTGCAAACTCTATCACAGTTCCAGTGAATCAGTATTTTCTCATGCATTTTTCCAGTAGTATTTCAGTATGTGTCTAATGAGAGCCATCTGAAAAGGGTTGTACTGCCAGTCATGGACTGTTTGCCTATTTAAGTTTATGTGATCAAGTAATTCTCTGGGTGTGACAACCTCCACCTTATTGCCCTCCCCTTGACCTATACCCATCTCTGAAATTCAAGATAAAGAGGGGTGAAATGAGGATCTAAAGGAAACTGTATCCTGGCAGAACCTCTGTGAAGAGCACACCCATTCAGTCTGATAAGTCCATTGACTTAATTACAAATTGGATTATAGGAGTTAATCTTCGATTCTGTGGTGTAACACCAGACTACTGAAAGCCTGTCAAAGATTGGCAGAGGTGTTCAAGGGCTCTGGTAGTACAGCCAGTTCCTGTCCTTTAGACCTGAATTCTGGCAGGAGCACTGGAGTCTTGATGGTGTGCCAGGGAAGAGCCTTTGAGCCTTGGTCCCTCACTGCAGCACTGCAGTGGTACGGGGAACTTTTTAAAAGGTATATGCATAACTATTTCTGATGGGTTAGATACTTTAATACTTTGAAAAAAATAGTCAGGGGGTGTGTGGTTTTATTTGGGTTTTATTTAAGCAGCTACCACTGACAGTTTCCTAATTTTCTGTGTGAAAAGCCTGTAGAAAACCAATAGAAAGGAATTTCTAGCACTCTAAGTAGTGCTGAAATGTAATTGGAAGTATATAGGGACTGTGTTGGCTGAGTGCTGTCTAGTGAAAGTAGTAGGTTGGAAGGCTCCGTCTGCAGACCATGGCTATATTTACATTACAAATTGAAGTGAAGCATAAAACACATAAGACATTTTTTGAAATGATATTGTATACATACCTGAAGTTGAGCTAGACATCATAGCATGATGCTCACCAGCATTATTGTGCTCATTGAAGACCACAGGAACAATTTTTCCCATAGAGCTGTTCCAAATCCAAACCAGTTGCTCCTTGCTTTGTCATAAATGGCTTTGACTTGCTTATGCTTTGTTTCAGATGGGGGTTCATGTCTCACTGGTCTTTTTTTGCCTCAGTATTCTCTCTCTGCGTGGCAGATAATGATGTTCTCTTGTTTCCTGTAGGTGGTTGGATGAATCTATCATTCAAGACATCACACCCAAGCTGCTCGGGGCCTGGCCTAACACTTATACCTACACCAAAGCCCTATCAGAGTATCTGATTCAGCAAGAGAAAGGAAACTTGAACATTGCTATCATCAGGCCATCCATCGTGGGAGCTAGCTGGCATGAGCCTTTCCCAGTAAGCATACATACACAGCAATTCCCTACCAAGAGAACTTTGATAAACCTGTAGCTGCAGCATCCCTCTCTGCTTGTAGCAGTGTCCGCTTGTGAAACAGGTACTCCAGTTCATAAGGAAAGAGGTGGAGGACCTGTGCTGGAATAGAACAGCAAACCATCTTCAGGAAATACTCTCATCTCTAAGTGAAAAGGACTCATTTAAGGAATTATAACAAGAACTGGGTTAATAATGGTGTGAGGTGCTGGCCTTGCAACTGACAGTCTTACACACAGAGGACTGTGCCCAGATAGACACACAGAGTACTGTCTGTTCTAGCTGGAGGAACACAAGATCTGAGGGTCGATCATAGTCCTGATGCATTCTGGTTTGAGTTTTTCCCTGATCTAGTCAGCATATTAATGAGGTCCTGATGAGCACCCTAGACTTTACATAGTCCTCGAAAACATTCAATAATGTCATGTGCAGTATCGTTGTCTTATACTGGTAGTCATTGAATTTACTGGATTCACATTTGTGTGGGCCTGTTGCAGATACAAATGTCAGCCACACAGTAATTAAATGCAGCTGTACTTTTGGACTGAAATAATTCAATAAGCTAAATATACCGGTAGGAATAATATACCCTACCATTGCAGCCAAATTGGCAGAGCAACATAAAGTCACCTTGATTCTTTCATGCACCTGCAAGCATGCCAAAGACTGGTGACATACAACCGAGGCTCTAGGCCAAGCTCCCCATCTTGGAAAGACGGAATGAACTCTGTTAGGTGTCATAACTTGTTTCAGGTCAGACAGCTTATTACATCTCTTAATTCCAGGTCTGAGAAGTGGCATTTTTCAGACCTGGAGTAGGATGAGTTTCAAAAGTGGAGTGGTATTTTTTTCTGCCTTGCTTTAGAAATTAGTTGTAGTAATCAAATCAGTCTCAGTGACATCTTCGTATTGTATGTCAGAGGGTATACAATACACAGACTTTTCAGCAAGTGTGACAGCACTAACACACTATAGTGTTTAAAGCCAGAGTTTATTCCTGTAGCCAAGTTATTACAGGAAAGAAGTGGTTTCTAAAACCAAAATTTGTTTCTGTTGTTGATGAGTAAATTGCAGACAGTATGAGGTATCATACAATGCATCCCCTATTTAAAATCAATTAGGTACTTTGTAGTGGTTAGCTTGCTGGCAGCTGTCCCAGATAGGCTGGCATACATCTTAACTGTTGTCTCATTGCTTCTTTTTCTACGCCACAGCCTTGTAGCCCTTTCACCATTTCAAAGCCTATATAAGCAATATGTCACTGAAAGAAATAGTAATAATTTTTCTGTTTTGCAGGGTTGGATTGACAGCTTCAATGGGACAAGTGGAATACTTGTTGCGGTATGTCTAGTTACTATTTAAGCTCCCCTTAAAGTGGAGTTAAGAGTTACTAAAATAGCAACTCTAAAGTAACTCTAAAGCTCCATTTAGAAACTGCGCACAAAAAAAAGTATAGCAATTTTCTGAACCTGGTAGAAGGATTGCAGTACACCTATGTGCCTGTAGGACCTAGAAGTCTGTGTATTTATGCTGCACTTAAAAAAGAATATTGAAAGAGTGTTCATGTTGCAGCTTTGCTAAACATGAATTCTAGTTTTTAGTTTTGGACAAATTTGGCCAAATTTTCAAAGAAAGGGCAAAAGATGCATCTTTGAAAGTAGGGGTAGTTCACAGATGTCAAAATTTGAATCTTATAACAGAACTTAATTTTACAGGCTGGATTACTGCTACAAGGCAGCATTACTTATACTTTTATTTATCTTCATTTATCTTCATATTTTTTATAAGTCCACTACTGTCGTTTGTGACTACTCTGAAATAACAAAAATTCTGAGTGTCATTTGCCATTATTTTGTACAGAAATTCTCCGTATGCAGAATACATCTAAATAATGTGTGCAACTATGAATTCTGATTCTGCTAGTCATGTGGATAATCCACTACACTCTTGCTTAACACTGATGTAAATAACTGCTGTGCAAAACAGTGAGGAACAAATCCGTAAGAAATATAATTAGTAACTTGATAAAATATTCAATGTAATATGAAAACAGTCATTACAATTTAACATATGAAAACAGTAAATGTCATACTATTTCTCCTGGCTTATATTTTTTTAATGTAGTAAAATCACTGCCTTAGGTCTGTTTGTCAATGCACAATGCTATATAGCTGTGGACAGATATTTTTGTTCATGTATGATTTGTCCAACTTGATCACATTCTAAAAAATGTATTGTAGTCAGCCTGATGCAGTTTATAAGAGGATTAGTAGTCTACAATCACAGGAGAGGAGACCAAAATCCAAATATCATCTTGTTAAAAAAAGCTAATTTATACCTGAAGTAGAGCATAAATTGAGAGTGTTAAGAGCTATTTCTGGAATCCACAGGGCTAGTGAAATTAGTGGGTATATCCCAGCTAATGCTTTTATCTGAAACCCCATTTACCCATTTCATAGACATCCAAAAGCTTCCAAATGCATTATTTGTGTTCACAAAGTGCTGTTAGCTCCTATTCATATCACACTTTCTTTAAAACAATTAATTATTGGCCTTTTACTCGTTGCTGACTGCTCATAAAGCTTGTACTGCCTCTCTCTGCTCTACTCTCAGCATCTTGTGGAATTTTCTGTGTTCTATTATGACATTCTGTTCTTATCATGAGAAAAGAAATGTTTTGCAGTTCCTTAATTCTGCAGATCCACTCCTTACGCTTCCATGTGATAGGTTCTGTGTTTTGTAATGATATCCATGATTTTTTGTTTCTTTTGTTTTTCTTTTCTTTTGTTACTTTGGAGCATTTAAAATATCTGTCACATAACTTTGTCCACAGTTAGTTGGCAAGAAAGATGCAATACAAAAGATTTCCATTGGGTTGCTCTTTATTCCCCACAAGTGAATTACCTAAATAACAAAATACAAGTTGCTGTCACACACGTGTCATATGCCGGTATATTATGAAGCACAGTCTTAAGTTCATATGCTTTCAAACATACAAAAACATACCAATCAAATGTTTTGTAATTTAAAAAGCACCTTTTCCCCTCCTTTTTTTCTTTTAATCTGTCAACAAGTAAAAAACACCTCATGGATAAGTGTTCAGAATTGTTACCCATATATCAGTCTTTTTTTTTAATAGTGTCCACTTTAGGATCTTACACTGGAGCTTGCATATATTTCATATGCTTATCCTTTGCCACTCATACCAGTAACTGGAATTCTCTTTCTTCAAAGCAAAAATTTCTAGCCTTAATGAATGCAATAGCACACATAATCGTGTTTTCACTTTGGCCAGGTTTCACACCCAGATGCCAGCCTGTATCTTTATCTCCAAATTAACTCTATGGAAAGTAAGGATATCGAGGTTCTAGGGTCACTACAGTAACCCTTCTCTTTTATAAAAAAGTTTGACTTGTACTGAAGTAGTTTTGAAATAGAGATGTTATATTTTAGTTCATGATTGAAGCTCTGAGTTTCTTCAGTGTAGAAAGTAAAGAGACAATGAAATTTATGTCATCTGCATTGAGCTCAGAAGCTCATATTTCAGAAGCTTCAGCTACAGTACCTTCTGTTTCACTAAAGAGGAAAAAATCAGTAGCCATGAACAGAAATTGAGCCATACCTCATAAAGAAGTACCAAACCATTTCCAGTGTAAAAAGTAGCTTGAAACACTTAAACCTGAAGTCTTTATAAAATACACAATAAATTAAATGTTTAATTCACTTGTGTATATGACCATCACATGCTACTCTGAATACAGGCAGATTTGCAGCACATCTATAAAAATATTGAAGACCTCAAGGTCTGTAGTGTACCTGTGAAAACATGAGAGTTGGTCACACAGTGATCTCTAGTGGGCATGTATTCACAGCAGTGGAAAATTCATAGCTGATCTTGATTTGCTGCTTTGGTTATTTTTGCTTTTTTCTCCCCCTTGAAAAATAAGTAGCAGAAACAACCACAATAAAATCATAGTGGTGTTCCAAGTTATGGTTTTAATGTCTAAACATAAATGTGGTTCAGCTGAGGTTCATCTTAGGGCAGCAAAAGTTAACTGGTTTGAAGAAGATGGAGACATGGGGAAACTTACACATTTACTTGTATTTAAGTCTCTCCATCTATAATCCATTTGCCACCTGCACCAAGAATGAGATGCAACTGCTCAGGAGTCTTAGCTCATGAAAATTAGAGTCATAAGTGGTATTCCCTTACTTGTAAGCTGTGAAATGTAGCAAAATCATCTGATTATAGAAGGGGAAAGGAGGGGGAGAGAAAGAGCAAAATAACCCAGGTAAACAGGGGATGCCCTTAAAATCCACCAATGACCAGTAGACAATGACATGTGCTTTGGAAGTTAGTATCAAGTCTTAAATGCTTTTTCCATCCCATCTTTCTTCTTCCCAGATTTCAGGCAAGAGCTTTTGCACAACTAGGTACTTCCTGTCTAGCTGCTGTAGTAAAACTTCATCTTTCACAGCTGAAGAGCTTTTTCACAGGACTCTCACATTGGAAGAAAAGAAAAAAAATGTCGTAGCATTTCCTTTGCCCTGACTTTTTGTAGAGCATATTCCTTTACCCCTTCATTCTTTTCTTACTTCTGGTTTTACATGGCTTTAAGTTATAAGCAGCTTTTTAACTTGCTTGCTTTAATGGCACTTTTATCCTGCTACCTTTTTCACTGGGTTCCCAGATTCTACATCAAATTCATTGCATTTTATTTCCTGTGTGCCAGATAACTTCATTATAACCCTGACTCTGCCATTTAGAGTTTCTTTTTGTTTGCTCTATCCAGCTGTCATATCTGATACATGAAGTTAAGTTCCTTTGCCGCCTTTCACCTCCCCATTTCTATATCGCTGAATTATCCTGTCTGATTAAGTCACCCATGTTTTTGCCATCTGACCACATAAGCCTCTCCCAGCAATCTCTCTTCTGTGGAACCACCAATTGGTTACCTTTGATAAGCATTCAGGTTAACTGAATATATGTGTGTGTGTGTATATATATATTTGGTAGCCTACCTCCCTGATAAAAACCAAAGCAAGATACTTCCAAACAAAGCAAAACAAAAAACTTACTTTTCTTGCCTGCCTTTTTCCTTTGGCTGTTTGTACTTGGTGTTTTCACTTACTGATTTCTTGAATCTAGTTTTAAATTTAACTCTTCAGGGCAGGGGCCATGTCTTGACATAGCTTTGGAAGAGAGGAGGTTGAGAATAGTTCCAAAGGAAAGAGTAAAATTTTCAAAAAGCCTCTTGTTGTTGTTTGCAAAGTGCCTGTTGTCTTTTGAGGGGCACTCAGACTTTTATTTCTGTGTGTCATTTAAAAAATAAAACTTAAGGTATCACTGAGAATTTTTCTGCAGTAACTTCTAATATATTTCCATATATTCTAATATATTTCTTTCTTACAGTATTTTGTATTGAGTTAACTAAGATTCACAGCTTTTCTCGTTATATGCAGCACACACATCATCGTGTTTTAGACTTCATCTGAAAATGTAAAACAGTGAGATCCATGTGAGGGCTATGTTTGTTTTCACAGAAACCAAATAATCTTCTGCAGCAAGTGGTGGTCTGTCCTTTCTCCAAGCTGATGACATTTTAATGTGGTCTTACTGTCAATGTCTGTTTTCCTTTGTCCCATAGGCGGGCAAAGGGATTCTGCGGACCGTCATTGCTAACAATGAAGCAGTAGCAGATATGGTTCCAGTAGACGTTGCCATCAACCTCACCCTTGTGGCTGGGTGGTACACTGCTGTGCACAGGTGGGAAGGCAGCCCTCTTTCTGCTGGATTTGGGCCTTTACTGCCTGCACCAGGACTTCAAAGAGAACCAGAAGCTAATTGAAACCCTGTACAAGAGTCTTATTGATTCATTGTCTCATTCATATTTTCTTCCCCAGGTTGACAAGGACTAAGTGTTTATCAGAAGGAAGAAATGCAGGCTATAGGGTTAGGAAATCTCTAACGTTATAGGTGGGACCTGTTCCTCAGCATGCTGTAAGCTCACCTGACAGGTCTCATTCTGAAGTCCAAGAGCTTTACTGAAGTTTCCCAGCTGCTGTTTTTTTGGGTCTCCTCTCTCAGGCAGCTACACTGAGTCACTTTCAAGTGACTTCTGGAGTTTTCTTGGTGAAAATACTCTGCGTGTTTTCCTGGGAAAACACTGCACAATATAAATACTATATGGGCTCATACAATACTGGAGATGATCTAAAAAATCCCCATCCCTTTGTTGAGAAGGGTATGTATAAATGACATTAAGGTTTTAAGATATTTTCCTGTGAACTTCTGTCTCTGACCTATAATATTAGGAAGTGTTACAGAGTAAACTGCATGAACTATTCTAGAGGTTTATGCAACTCTGAGAAATCAATAGCAGGCGGATAAATGGTGGAACTATTTTATTTTGAAAGACAGAGTAAACTCTCTGAGCTGAGGGTAGAGAAGAGCTGCTTAGAGTAACCTAAACACAGGAATCCTAAAAGGATCTTAAAATGCAGATCATCAGCTCTTCAGTTTTATTTTTCTCATAGTTGTGTGGCTTTCCATCAGCAACAGACAAAGCAGCACAATGGGGGAAAAATAAGAACAACTTCCCCTTACACGCACAGCCATGAGAGCCTCTAGATGAAGAAGACTACAGCCTGTACGTAAAGCTGGAAAAAGAAATGAATGTGTGCTGATGAGCAGAATTATCAGCACACAGATAGACTTTCTGGCTCTTGCTGTGGTAGGAGAAGTGCCAGTTTTTCTAACTTTTCATGGGCAAAAGATACATACTTTTAAACTGGTTCCCTCACAAATAATTACTAAGCTAAAAGAGCAAATGTGGAACTTGATTTAAAGCTTTGTGTAGCTAAGCATGACCCCAAGGTTAGCAATCTTAAAACAAAAAATCAAGAGCCTGAGCCTTCTGTAAATTTAATTTCTCTGAGAGAGTTTTGGGTTCAGGTGCTTTCTTGAAGAATCATGCGTATGGTTTAATTTTTTTTTTCCCCAGATCGTCTAATTAGAAAGTCAGTATCCTTCAGGGCAGGTGACATTACTGTGGGAAATTAGATCCTAAAACTTAGCAGACAATTGCAAGCTTCCTGACATGGTGTAGAACCTCTACAAAGCTCTACACTCTACCAAGGTCACCATTCAGCTTGAGAATAGAAAAAAATCAACTGGGGATGATGCTTCACCAGAAGCTGGTGTTTAATCGGCCTGATTCACTGGAGTATGTAGAAACCTGTGCTTTCACTTCAGTGCACTTTGCAACAGGCTCTGTGTGCGTGGCTCAGCACTAGCTGAGTTTTCTCTATGGGCACATATTTAGTCCTTAGCAAGTTACTGTATTGATTTCTCTAATGCACAGTTTTCCCGCATTAAACACCACTGCACATTTTTATTTATAACACTCTGTAAGGCTTGTACTCAGTAATTAAGAGTTAGATGAGATCATGGATTCTGAGCTTGATATATTTCTTACTAGTCCTAACCATCCCTAGAAGTCTGCTAGGGAATAGTAATTATGATAATATACAGTCAAATGCCATGATTTCAGAGCTTTTTTTTTTTAAAAGAAAAGCACCATTTAAACTGTGCAGTATCCAAACTCTATTTTCAGGTATTACTGAGTGAGAATTCCTATCCCAGGTTTAGAAGTTCTGTCTCCTGGTCTCTTCAGTCACAGGAGTTTTGAAAACAAAAGCTCCCCATAGGCAGTCTGCTGCAGTGGAGAAAGACTTTGAACACCATAGGAACACTGAGATGTTGTATCTTCCAGCCAATCTGCTATGCCCTGTTCAGGGCCAGGTTTCAGCTCCTTTAGCATTTTGGCAGATAGTTCCAGCTGCTAAGGCAGAATAAGAAAAGTGCTGTATTGATGGCATCACTTGCACCCTTTGTGCTGTTTGACTAATTCTTGAATTGTATCAAAGTAAGAAACAAAACCAGTGTGATCTATGTTAGTTTCATGCGCAAATAACAACCAAGCTTAATTTGGTACTAAAATGAGAGTTTTGTTGAAATGGATTGATTTGTAATAACCACCCGAACAGATGGAGTTTAAAAGTAATAGAAATCTTATCCATTAAGTAAATGATTGCAGAATACACAGTATCTCTCTGAGATTGGCTTGGGCACGTATGCTGAAAGAAACTATTAACTATTAAAAAAATCAGATATTTGTTAATATCCATTTTTTCCTTATTGCTTATTATAATTTTAGTTACATGATATATGGATGATTTTTCTTAAACACCATCTGTGTTTATTAACTTCCTATGCTCTCCAGAATCTAAATGAATCTTATTAAAACTTCGTGTTCTATACTGTATTTTCATATTTATGGAAAATGACCTCTTATACATTTTTTAATGCGATGATACTACTTTTTCTTAAGCTGTTACATTTCATGCTCAAATGATAAATCATCAGACGCTTTCCTTCACACCTTAAAATAATAATACTTTCTCTTTTCCAGACCAAAAAACTTGTTGGTGTACAACTGCACAACAGGTGGAATCAACCCTTTCTTCTGGGGAGAAATGGGTAAGGTCTAATTTAAACCTAGAACATGGCCATCCTTAATGGCATTCCTCAGCCAGGCTTTGAAAAGGTGGTTTCTTATATTTAGGTGGCATTCAGCATCCACCATTCAAACTGCATGTGGAAGGCCCAGTGACAGTTGGTGAGAGTTCTGTGAGCAAAAGCTCCTGGTGCTGAACATTCAGCTCAGGAAAGCATCTGTTCAGTTTTCCTTGTAAGCGTGATCACATCATAGCTCAGCAAAGTACGTGCTTTGCTGCACTGAGGTATTAAAGTGGTAGAAAAAGGAACGGAAAACCAGGCTTTTAATTTTATGAGAAGATGCTCAGCATAGCTGTAACAGGACATCTTCCTTTTGCTGGATTGGGTTTTATTGTGATTTGATATCACTTGGAGAACTTGACAGTAAATTTTGTATTCTTATAATGGAAATACTAACTTTCACAACACAGAAAACCAATATATTAAGGAATTAGAGGAGCCTTTCTTCCTCTTTCTGTGAAAAAAAATTTTAAACTGAAATAATGAGTGTAGACTAATAAGAGAAGGCAAACCTTGAAATGATAGGTGTGTTTCAAGATTAGTTCACCTTTTGATCTTAACTGGAAGAATTCATATTCTTTTTGTGGCTAACATCTCTTCAAGTGAATGTGCTTCCAAGGCAAGGAGACAAATCCTGACGCCTATACAGTGGAAAACTCATGCTGAAGCCAAGCAGGAGTACTGCATACATTTAGTACATTCATGGAGAGATATGTGGCACCTGATTTGCTTTCTGTTATACATTAATTCATATATTTGTGCTTTAAATACAGGATGCTGGAAAAACACTGCTTTGGTATTTCACCTCTCAGCTTTTGCTTTGCATTACTTATGCAAAGAATCAAACCGTAATTGCTTTTGTAGAACAGGGTTTGTCTGAAAAACCTACTAATGGCCTACCACTAGATCTAATCAAGTGATCTAGTAGGAAGAGTGATCTGGTAGGAAAGAGGCTTCAGCAATTGGCTGAACAGTAAGAAAATCACACCAATTTCCTGGCGTATTTTTACTGAGAGACCTAACGTTGTGGTTTGTCACAGTCTGAGACAAGAGGTAGGGTTTCATACTACAGCTGTATTTTCCACTTCAAGCCTTAAGTAACCAAGATGATGAGGATGTTGCTGATTAGTGTGATTTTGATGTATGGCCGGTGGTCTGATATGACAAAAGCTGCATTTTCCATTTATTGATTAGGTCTTTCATGCTGTCCTGTCCAAAGAAGCCAAAAATGCAGAGAGAAAGGCAGTTACGTATTTATTGTGTTTCCAAAGGGAGAAAGGCAATTACATCTTTGTTGTGTTTCCAAAGGGAAACCTTCTCCACCAGTTTACAGTTGAAGACTAGATCCATGGTATATTAACATCAAGATTTGAATAAACAGAGCTATAAATAAATGCTGCAGACAATATCAAGAGTATCACAATTCCGAAATATCAGTGGTTCCCAGTTAACCAGTAGGTTTTCATTAGGAAATTAAATGACCAAATGAAACTAAATAAACTTAAATATGGATAAGCAGAGGAGAGTTTGTAAATAAACTGGGATTTAAAGTGCCTCTTGGAAAAACTTCCTTAAGGGGATAACCAGCAGAGTTCATGAGATTGCTCTCCTCATCTATGAGCTACTTTAATGGGCATAGCTGTAGAGCTCTCACAAACTGGAAGCAGATCTCTCTACATTTAAGCCAGCTAGGGCTTTGTCAAAGTATAATTGTAGTAAGTGGCCATGCTAGCAGAGGCAAAAAGCTCCTCACACACTGGTTAAAGAGACACAAACTGCCAAGAGCTGGGCCAGGACAGTGACTTCCTTCCCAGTAGCCCATCCCAAATTGTTTATCATGATTCCCCTGCCAGGATTAAACACCTTTTCAAGTCTTCAGTAAGATTTGATACATCTAGCGAGCCCTCCCTGCCAGGCACAACTGTGTGGGAAAGCTTTCCATTTCCAGAGAACATGTTGCAAAGGATAATATTTCCATACCACAGCCCGCGAGGTGACCACAAGTTAACCACATACATCATTGTAGTGCAGCTACATGAAACAGAAGGGATGGCAGTCAGTTCTAGCTATTCACATGCAAAATGATTTTCAGGAGAACTGATCTTCAGCCATTGCAGTGTATGGGACACAAAAATTGACAATGAACTTGCACTAGAAATAAATTGTACTGTTCCAAAAGTCTGTGTTGTCTCATCTTAGAAGCTAAGTGGCTAACAAGTCTACTGTAGTTGCTGTTAGAAGAAATACGGCAAAAAATCACTACTTGAAGTGTAGTAATGAGCCGACTGCAGATACATGAGAGGCCTGTATGAATGTTATGATTGGAATCTGCTTATCTAAAGATGATCTGGATGTTTCTTGTGACTTGCAAATTTTCATCTGATTTTCTATTTGTAACCCAAGCTTAGAGAGTAAACTATAATATGAGCACAGATTGATATCATAACTCTCAAATTTTTTTAGAAGTAAAAAAAGCCCACATATTCTTCTTTGAGCTTACTGGTGATCAGGAATAGGAGCACCATCTGTTTATCAGTCCCTTGGATGACAGTCTTTTATTCAACAACTGCAGTTCTATTAAGCCTCTGCAATAGGCAAATGCCCCAGATATGCACATCTAGATGCTGCTTCTGTGCAAGTGTACCCTTGCAGGAGCTCAGAATCAGGCCCAACATACATTGTGCCTTGACATATAGAGGGAATGCCTATCACTGGTTTTCAAGTTAAGAATGCAAGACAGTTTACTGCTTTAGTGCATCCAGAGCTACTCTGAAAGCAAGCTGAGGTATTTGGTGTTGTGGGTCATTTGTGGTTTCAAAGGATGTAATGAAGACTTTCTAGTAGCAGCACCCTATATGTGTAAGCAACCTGTTCCTGACTCAGACTAGTACTGACATCAAGCCCTCTTGAAAATTTGGTTAGAAATTAGAGACGTTATTTTTGGTTTATGCTAGCAAATCAAAGTTTGCTTTCAGTAATCTGAAGATATGTTAACATGAGTTCTTTTACATCTACTGTAGGTGATGGTGGAACGGCAGTTCCTTGATTTGACGCGTTTCAGGCTACAACTGCCTGCTTTTCCTCCATTACATTTTGGTGTTTCAGTCAGAAGTTTGTCTGCTGCTATTATGTCTAGAGTTAGGTTGTGTTTCAAATAAGCAACAGACGGAGTCACCAATTTAAATGACAGAAGGGACCACAAGATGATCTTTTACACACGTCAAGCACCGTAACCTGAGCTTTGCTGCAGCGTGTTGGTATGGTTGTGCCCAACTCAACTGAAATTAAGTGCTTAATTTTACAGTAAAATTATTCTTCCCTTACAGAGCAGTATGCCATGTCCACATTCAAAAGGAACCCACTGGAACAGGCCTTCCGAACACCCAAAGCTCACATGACATCTAACTACTTGATAAACCAGTACTGGATAACTGTTAATCACAAGGCACCGGCCTTACTCTATGACCTGTACATGAGGCTTACAGGTAGAAAGCCAAGGTAAGAAACTGCATGCCTTCAGCCTTCCAGATGCCTGCTGCTGTTATGGAAAGCAGAACTCTAACAACTTCTTGAAGAGTCTTGAGGAGATTATCATAGAATCATAGAATTGTTAAGGTTGGAAAAGACCTCTGTGATCATCAAGTCCAACCATCAACACAATACCAACATGCCTACTACATTTTCTATTTGTAACACTAGTTTAGAGAGCAAACTGTAATATGAGCAGAGATCTATGTCATAACTCTCAAATTATTTTTTTTTAAAGTAAAAAATGAAGCACCACATCTACGTGTTTGTTGAATATCTCCAGGGATGGTGACTCCACCACTTCCCTGGGCAGTCTGTTCCAATGCTTCACCACTCTTTCAGTAAAGAAATTTTTCCTGATATCCAATCTAAACCTCCACTGGTGCAACTCTTGTCCTTCCACCTGTTACTTGGGGAAGAGACCAACACCAACCTCGCTACAACCTCCTTTTATAGGTAGTGGTAGAGAGCAGTGAGTCTCCTCCAAGCTAAACTATCCCAGGTCTCTCAGCTGCTCCTCATAAAACTTGTGCTTCAGACTTGTCATCAGCTTCATTGCCCTCTTCTGGACATGCTCCAGCAGTTTGCGATCTTTCTTTTATCAAGAGGCCCAAAACTGAACACATTATTCAAGGTGCAGCTTCACCAGCACCAAATATAGGGGTGCAATCACTTTCCTGCTCCTGCTGGCAACACTATTTCTGATACAGGCAATGATGCCATTGGCCTTCTTGGCCACCTGGGCACACTTCTAGCTCATGTTCTGTCAGCTGTCAGCCAGCACCCCTAGGTTCTTTTCCACCAGGCAACTTTCAAGCCGTGGAAAAACCTGGCACTTGGCCTAGTTGATTTGCATGCAGTTGGCCTTGGCCCATCGATCCAGCCTGTCCAGTTGCCTTTGCTCAAAAAGAAAAGCAACTGCATGGCCATAGCTAAGCATAGCCTAGGGTTGCCACCCTTTCCAGTACCTGGGAGACAGCACATATTTTAAACTCAGCTTTGCAAACTTCAGAGGTTGTCAAGGCAGCAGGAGAGGACTGCTAGTTATATTGTGCTCTGTATAGGAAGATTTCCACCATTGCAGCTTTCTATTGTTATTGCCTCTATCTGTCATGAGTAAAGACTCAAGCTCGTGTAAGACTGGAGACTGGTAAGGTTTAGAACATTCTAATATTTTTGTGTAATAAATCAGATGTATAATAGGCAGTTGCCAGCACTGGCTCAGAAGTCTAAAATTTAGACAATTTCTGAGTATGAATAAATACTGAATTGTATTTATTAAACAATTTACCATTGCAATTGATAGCTGAGCCTTGGAAGTGTCATGGCTTGGAGAAACACAGGCGTAAATCACTGGACTTTGGGCTGGACATTAGGAGAGGGATTTTCCACAGAAAGGGTCATTGGGCACTGGCAGAGGCGACCCAGGGAGGTGGTTGGGTCACCTTCCCTGGAGGTGATTGGGGCACGGGTGGACGAGGTGCTGAGGGACATGGTTTAGTGTTCGGACTCAATGGTTGGACTCGATGATCCAGTGGGTGTCTTCCAACCTGGTTGTTCTATGATTCTATGAAATCCTGGTGTAAATACTGTAACCAAGCCAAGTCCTCCTTTACCATGTCAATTGCTCTGTGCTCCTCTCCTTGTTAGAAATCTCACTTCAGATGTGTGCAGGGAGATCCTTAGCTGATGTATTGCTCTGATTTTTCTCAGGCATTCTGCTATAGAGGGAAATTGATCTATAAGACTTCCCTATGTATGTGGGAGGCAAGAACTACCCTATAAGGAGAGGCAAACTGAGTATCTGAAAAGAATAGGCTGGAATTTACAAACTCTGTTGAAATAGACAGCAGTAAGATCTTGGCATTGCCATTACACTTGATAGACTTTTTTTTCATAAAGTTGACTGACATAGGTAGCCAGTGGACATTTGCCACAATACTGTACTTAAATTTCAAATAAAGCTCAGCATGAAATAATGCTGAGAAAGATGTCTTCNTCACCTTCCCTGGAGGTGTTTAAGCCACGGGTGGACGAGGTCCTGAGGGGCATGGTTTAGTGTTTGATAGGAATGGTTGCGATCGATGATCTGGTGGGTCTCTTCCAACCTGGTTATTCTATGATTCTATGATTCTACCTGAACTTTCAGATTTCTGACATGAACTAACACAGCACAGCAGTGAACTTGTGAGTTCACCAAGTCCTTTTTTCGCTTTTAAAATATAACTCTCTTTTCTTTGCATGCTACTTAGGCTCATGCAGGTACTGCTGCAGTGTGGTCAAAAGCCCAGTAACAGATCATTCTTTCCTTTCTTTTACAGCTGCCGAAATATCGGGGCTTTACACTCTTAAGGGCCGTAAACCACATTCAAATAAAAACATTGAATGTGTAACTGAACCTGCCTTACTATTTCCCTTTAAATTTTCCCTCTGCTTCAAAAATAGCACCTAGGATTAACTATCTTCCCACTGATCAAGCCATCTTCACAGCACTTTCATGAATTGTCTCCCTGACTCTATGCCAGATTTGCAAGCAGAAAGGAGAAACTTCCTTGCTAGGACCAAGACTCGGGCTTCTGTTCTGTGCTGTGTCTACACTCAATTCATCATAAAGTCATGGGTTATCATATGGAATAGGTTTTCTGGAAGCTGCTTATGATTTCACAGGACTACTATTTATTCAAGACCTGCCTATGTCCTGCACTAACTTGAATTCCAGAGCACTTGGAGTAACTCAGTTGTAGTTCCTTCTGTAGTTGCCACACGCAGTACCCCATCTACCGTAAGGTAGGTGTTAGTCATCTCCTTCAACTTTAGACTTTTATATACTGCCTCTCCTGAGAAGCTTACTTCAGTTGTTAGCTCATTCCACATAAATTTCCAGATGTGTAGCAAAACTGCCCTAAATGGCTTACTGTTTTTGCTGTACATCCATCCATGACTTAGAGAATAATGCAGTTTATGTCACTAGCAGTCCCTTGGGGAAATCTGTCACACCTGAGAATCTGCTCATGCAAGGCTCAGTATGGCAGCAAATAAAGAAATTATTGATGTAAACAGCTTTATAGAAGGCAAGATGCATTTCTGAAATGTAACTCATAAGGCTCTTGATGATAGCGATACTTGATTTTTTCCTCTCAGTCCTTCCACAGTGGAGAATGAGGTTTTCTATAAGATATCTTTGCCATAGCATCTCAGAGGCTGCAGAAAAGCATGTTTCTGTTTGGTTGATGTTTTACAGTGGACCCTATTTCCATCCAAATTAGTGAATAATTTCAATGTGGTCACAAGATTTTAGCTCAATCAATTAATATGAAACACAGTTTTCATATGTGCCTCTTTAGATGCTTCATTTCTCTTTTGATCCTTTAGCCACTCAGATATGTTGCTTTTGGTAGATGCACTGTCAGAGCTTATTCTGCCCACATTGGCAGGAGGCCACGTGGGGCAGCCATTTTCAAAACACAAGTAGGAGCAGTTTTACAGTGGACCCTATTTTTCAGTTGATTCACTTATTTTTTTCTGATGGATTCTATTAGCCTTAAGCACTTGGAAGATTTTGATGGCTTTTGGGGAGCTAGTTTGAGGGGCTAGTTTCAGATATTTGCAGTCTAGCCATATACTTTGTTTGCCAAAAAATATAAAATATTCACAAAGTTTGTGCTTGCCTATGCAGGCACCATCAGGAAGATTAATCTAAAGTAATTTTAAAGCAACAACAGATAAATGTAGATAAACGTTCAATCTATGTGTGAAGGTTTGCTTAGTTTGATGGCGTGCTTTGCTTCTAAAATGAAAGCCAGTTTAATTACAATTGTGAGGGCCTATATAATATTTTAGTGTTCTTTCAGTTCTCTTTGGGTAAACTGCACGGTTCTCCTCTGAATTAATGTACTCATTGTGTCTTTTTCTGCTGTGCTTAGTTCTTATTGTTGTGGCAGTCACATCTGCACGGAGAGAGGCCAGCCTGGCACCATTCTTCCCCAGACTGCCACCTTTTATTTGTCATGGTGACTGTATTACCCTCTGGGCAGCTCCAAATTTCTCATGAAAACAGCGCTGTTTTCCACAGAAATCAACCTTTTAATGCTTTATCTTGCCTTTATCCACTATGAGATAACGTGATGTTCTCTCAAAATTGACTGAGCATTGTACATCACACTTTAAAACAGCTTCCTCCCGGAGGCCTTTTGTACTGATGACCATTGTGACAGCTGTAAAATAATCCTGTGGGGTAGCACACCATTACTGTCATCCCCTTTTATATAACAAATTAATAATAAAAAAAGGCCAAGACGTAAGAGACCGGAACTTACATTTCCAAAACCCCTGTTTAGCAGCAGTGCCCCTGCAGCAGCTTTTATCTTTGCCAGGAACTCATGCTCCAGGAAGACATTCAGAGAATTACGTATACAGGGACAGACAACAAAAAGCCTATGGGCAGGATGATTTTCAGTGTCATCCACCAGGAGTGTGTGCTTCCTGTATAAGGAAAACTTCCATTTTCTTATACAGGGAGAGGAGTGGCCTTTAAGAAAAGCAAGACCTTTTTTTCTTTTATTTTAGAGAGATTCCAAGAAGCCCAGAGTAATAAAAATCATGCTGTTATCTGAAAACTGAAGTTAAATAACTGGCTTCAGAGCTTGTCCATGCTGCAGATGCAGTCACCTCTGCACTGGAGTTAACTCCAAAAGTCAGAGCCTTACTTTGAGAGCCAACACAGGCTCAAGAATAGAAGAGAATTTGGTCAATACAAAGGTAATTATCTACCTTGGGAAGCAAACAATATACCTTTGTGGTTTTGGAAGCTGTTGCATACATACTAATTTGGACAGGCTTTTCACCTCACACATGGTACATGATGTAGAAATGACTTCCAGCCCTAGTTTATTTCTGGCAAGTAAGTATCAGTCCTGCCTTGGGAAATGCATTTTTGCATTTTGGTCCAATCAACAATAACAGCTGGATAGCTGTAGGCTCAAGACAGCTGGAGCAGCTGGACATCCTGTGCAAGTTCTCGGCCTGGTGAGCACCAGTGCAGTGCTCATCAGAAATTGTGATACCTGTTCATCTGGGTTGGTGAAAACTCTTACAGAGCAAACCACTAGCATTTGCATAAGGTCATAATTCCTATCCGCTTCTGACGCTCCTCCTCTCTTTCAGAATGATGAAAATTATCAATCGACTGCACAAATCGATGATGCTTCTACAGTATTTCTCCACCCAGTCCTGGGACTGGTCTTCAGATAATATGAATATGTTATTGAGTCAGCTTAGCACAGAGGACAAAAAGGTAGGTATGTCCCAAATACGGACAGTTCTGTTCGTCTACAGCAATTATTTTTGGTGTACTGTTGAGCTTTCGATGGACATCTGCCTAGATGGCTTCAATTGGCCTTATTTCCTCCTTGTTTTATTAGGTAACTTGTGAGGAACATTCTGTTTATTATAAGGGAATGTTGTTTTTAGTTCTGAGACAGGTCAGTCACTGGAGTCTTCCCCATTAACATGGCTGTTTTCAGGTTTCTTTGGCCAATAAACCATCTAGTTTTGTTTCCACAGACAAATTGGACTGTAAGAGGAATCATAAATCTATAGCCTCAGTGACACAGCTCTACTCAGCACTTTGAGTTGAAGAAGTTAAATTTATCATATGTAACAGGGGCCACTTTACTACATCCCATGTGGACAGCTACATAGGCTGGAATATCCAGTGGAATGGAAAGCTAAGGACATTTCTTTTCTTCATTGACATGTGATATTTGTCTTTTGAAGAAGAAAAGGCCAATTCTAGTTTTTGCATCACAGCTCACAGAATTTCGGACATCTCCTTTCGTGGGCTGACATGACCATGTTAACTAGTGTGCTCTACAGAGGTCCCAGAAAGGCAGTATAAATGGTAATGCAATATGTGTTATGGGGATTTTAATTGTAATTAATTACTGAAAAACTGTTTAGCATTCCCAGTGTTTCTCATCCTAATTTTCTTAAGTGTCTCATTTTTGGAAAACAAGGAAGCTCCTTTAAAACATCGGTTTCTCCCTTATCTCTTCTGGTAGTCTGCAGCTTTTGGTGGGTAATCTAGATGGGAATTGTTTGAAAGCTTTGGTGATGTTCATCCACATCAGTTTTAATGGGCACTGCACAGGGAAAGTTACTTAGGAACTATGAAAATATTCCTGTTTATGTCCCCCAAGAGCAATACTTTGCAGATGCCAAACTCTGTTGTAGTCTTTATAGATTTGAAATACTGCTCCTTAAGAATGGCATTGTAACTGAAAGACTGAAGGAATACAAGGAATAAATCTGTTATAAGCTTCAGTGTACCTTCAATCAGTGTCTCTTTGCAAAGAGATCTAATATGTAGGAATTCACATCAAACCAGTCTCACTCACATCATTAAATTCTTTCAGACTCCCAGCAGTCTTCTTCCCTTGTCTGCAGAGAGAGTCCATGCAGCAGATTCTAACTTCTAAGGGCAGTGGCACTGCTGTGTCTATAGTAGATATAGAGGGAACCTGAATGGTATAATAGGAGCTAGTTATTAGGAAGATTAAAAAAAAAAAAGAGGAGAGTTGAAGAATTCAGTGCAAGCTAGACAGTGTTTTAGTCTTACCAAGCTGCTTAAGAGAACTTTGTGAGGTGCACCACATCTGAAGTTTCGATTGCTGCATTATAAGCAGTATTCAAGCTAAATAGTTGTGGGTGGCACAGATCTGCATACATATCTAACAGAGAGATGGGATCTGCGCAGTAGCTAACCCCCTGTATTTGGGGTAGCTTACTCCTCTCTGCTCAAGTTATTCCAGGTCTGATACCAAAGCTTTTGTACCAAAGCCAACCACCTGGATTGGTGTGGATGTGAAAGGAAGGTATTTTTCTGAGTATCTTCCTTTGTAAGACCGTGTAAATAAGAAATGTGATTCACTCACTCATTTAAAAAAAAAATCTCTTCAACAAAACCTCTTTCTCTTTACAAATCCTTTCTTTGTTTTAATAGACAGACAATTGCCTGAGAGCTAGCTGACAGTTATTCCAGTATAAGCATTTCAAATTAACTGGGTTAATTAGCTCTATAATGAGTTTTTTTGAATGCCAAAAAAACCCCAGTAACCCATTTCTTGGATTGCTGTCAGTCTAGGTGCTGAGAGGGAATGTAGCACAACAGATAATACTGATGCAGAAGCACGTGTTGTTTCAATGTCCAGTTAATTTATTTACACATAATTCTAATGACATATTAAAAACTGCATGGGAATTTTCAGATTAATCTATTTACTTAAGTGGAATACCATTTTTCTTCTTTGTGTACATGTGTGTATAATATATTTATGTGTATGTGTGGGTACATATGCACCAATATTGGTTATGCACCAATGGCCACCTGAAAGACAAATCTATCTTTTTTTTTTTTTTCTGCCAGCTAGCACTAAATTTCTGCTTCTTTGCCTGAATTCCCAAGGCTGTAAGTTAGTAATTGAGAGCTGTGAACTATAGCGTTCATGTCTTCTTGGAAACTTGGTGGCTTTAAGATCTGAACAGAGAGGGCCCTTTCGGGAATGGAGTACAACAATCATGTGGTGCTTTAAGTGAACTGTCATTTAAGTCTGTCATTTAATTCTGCTCTTTGTCTTTAAATCCCAGTTATACAACTTCGATGTTCGTCAGCTGCACTGGTCAGAATACATCGAAAGCTACTGCCTAGGTGCTAAGAAGTACTTGCTAAATGAGGACATGGCTGGCATTCCAGCTGCCAAGCAGCACTTAAGAAAGTAAGTCGTAGTCAGTGACAAGGACAAGAGCTCCTGGCTATCTTGAATGGCTTTTGAGGAAAATTATTCTATTTACTATTTACTTTGCAATAATTATTGTTGAATAATCTGGAGATAAACCTAGCCTAGCATATTTCTTAGGCAGAGGGTTGTCAGTGTTTCATTTTTCCATCCTGTCAGAGAAAGAGGGCTTCTAATGGCACTCAGAGTGAAGGGCTAGATATTGTGCCTTCCCAGAAGATGACCAGGTAACAAAGCATAACATCTTTATCATTCAGAATTACAATAAAAATATAAGGGTCATATTTAGATTTTATGAAGCTCCTAGAAGTTTTTAGCAATTCAAATACACTGTATAAAAACTTTAAGCATTTGTATGATTATAAGTTTCACTTTATAGTTGAAGTTTCTAATTCCCTGGGGGGAATGGGCAAAATTTCTGCTAAATCAGTGCAGACCTTGTGCATTCAATCGCTGATGACAGTTTGAAAGAGTCCAAATGAGCTATTTGAGATGGTCCTTCCCCTATTCAGTTGAAGATTGTGCTCTTCCTGTCTTCTCCAGCCCTTTTACTGACAAGTGCAGGCAAAAGGAGAAAGAGTAGCTCTCTTGAAGTAAAAACCTGTTTGTTTCCTTTAGGAAGAACCTTTCTTGTGCACTGTAAAACTTAGAAACATAAAATTGCCTGTTGTCATACCAAGGAAAATTTGTTGTTTGTTCATGGCTAATTTTTAAAGGTTTTAGAAGAACCTCTGTAACAGGCCAGTGACTGCCTCAGAGCCCAGACAGGCATTGTGGCATATAATGCAGTGACAAAGTTTACAAAAAAAAGAAGAATCAGAAAAATTAAATTTGTCTTAGGTACATTATGTACATAATGAAGGCTTTTTCCCTTACTCAAACCCTGGAAAAGTGAGAATTGGAGAACTGCCTAAGTTTGTTAATGACAGAAAAAGGACAAGATAATTAGCATCTTCCAGACACAATAATCCTGTTTAAATATAGAGTCTTTAAAAAAATAAAAAGAAAAACCAAACAACTCAGTGCTGTAGTACTGAAAACCTCTACCATTTATGATTATTGAATAATTTCCTAACATTAAAGGCATGGTTTCAGCCGAAAAATGAGAACTTTATTTATAATCAGCTCCTGCAAAGGTCTTCCGGAGGTGAGCAGTCCCACCAAGTAAAAAGTAGCCAATATACCAAGTCAAAGCAGAAAATATTTGGACCTAGACTATCATTTAGAAAACTATTCTTAGTATGTCTTCAGTGTCTATTCTGGTCTGAAATGAGAGTACATGGAACAAGAGACACTGGCAATACACCTATCCCATTAACCGTTCACTGTAATGAAACTTCCACACAGCCCTTGGTAAGATAGTAGGGACATTTTAGGCTCAGTGTCTTCAGCAAAATAGGAATGGCAAAAAGTCCAAGGGTAACTTCTAAGAAAGATTTCTTACAAAATTACCTGTAGTAAATGAGGCAAGCTGCTAAGCTTTTTGTTTTCTCCAAATGATGCCTCTTTCTCTTTCTCAGGCTGAGGAACATCCGATATGCATTCAACACCACCCTCCTTGTGATCATCTGGCGCATTTTCATTGCAAGGTCACAGATGGCTCGAAACATCTGGTACTTTGTGGTGAGCCTCTGCTACAAGTTCCTTTCCTACTTCAGGGCATCCAGCACCCTCAGGCACTGAAGCTGTCCATCAGCAACCAGCATCTTCCAGAAAGGATCTCCCTCTCCTCTAATAAGCAACTATGGGCATCGAGGTCTGAAAGTAGCAGAAATATCCACTCCCTTCAACAGCAGCCTGCATTTATTGCGAACTATTATATGTTCACCTTTTTAATTTTAACTAATGCTTTAATACATGGTGGTCTTTCTTCCATAGGACCAGGCCAATTTTTAAAGCCATAAATGAAGATTTAGGAACAGGTCAAGCTGGAACCATTCATCTAGAGTCTGATGTGCAAGAGTAAAGATTAACCAAAGTCATTGTCCTCCCATGTACTACCTGGGCTATATTAATCCCATCTTGTTCCTCAGAAGAGGCAAATTTAAAGGATACTGCCTTGGAAGAAAAGTATGCCATTAGAGAAGACCCAGCCAAGGGAATCAACCGTAAGAGGTCTTCCTAGAGAGGTTATTTCTTCATTCTCTTCAGTGAAATGGTACCTTACTGAAACAAACTGATTTCACATTTTCAGTTTTTCAGAACGTAGGGGACAGGGGGAATCAGTTACACTAGGCCAGTGAACACACTGAACACTTTTCAGATCTTGTCCTGTATTGCTACTAAGGACTGATACTTTCAAGCCATAGCTGAAGACATGCATAAAATTCATGTACCTGTGTCAACTGCTCACACACAAGCTGCTTTCTTATGGAGAGGTATTTTTACCTCTCTGTGTTTAAGGTTCAGTCTATTAAAACACACTGTTCTTGCAGTTATCACATTTGCTTGGAACATTTTTTTTGGCTTGAAAAATGCTATATTTACTCTGAGAATGAAGAGAAGACTTCTTAAAAGACTGAAGAAGCATTCAGAAATTCTTTTTGTTACTTTTGAGGAATAGGTCTTTTTTTCCCCGCTTGGATTTGTCTACAAAAAACTTATCTCCCTGTAGCTCAAAAGTAGCCTGATGCTGTCCTTCATGCTTTCATTACAGCTAATTCACTTTGCAGTTGTATGCAATGTATGTATGGAGGAAATCCCATCAGGCCAGTTCTGCCACTCTTGAAAATTTTTTTGTTGAGAATAGGAAAGGTTTCATTGACTTCTTTGTTAAAACAATCGTGCACTGTGAAGGTAACATATTTTGTTCTACAGTGCAGTTTAGAAAGGAACACAAGGATCTTCCTCACACTCACGGCTGTTGGAGACACTCGTTTCATCTAATGAAGTATGAATTTCTGTAGGGACAGAAAGAAAGAGCCTTCTTCAAAGTAGCTAGTGCAACAGTGGCCTTAGTGCAACAGGAACAAATTTATCATGCTATCAGATTTTGAGTCAAATGTAATGTTGGAATATTTTTTTATTCAGATCACACTGAATAAGCACTTTATCAGACTTTGAAGCAGCTAGTTTTTGAAACAATGCAACATCAGTTTCAATAGTCCTGTGTCATGCTAGCTGTCTGAATAAGTAATGCTACATCACAGAAACTGACACAGTTGCTCTTTTGAGAGCTGAGAATAACCGAGTATTTACAAAGCTGGCATTCTTAAAAAGTCATACTTGTTTTTTTGGCAGTGAAGGCAAAAGCAATTTAAGATGACAATACACTTATGTGATTCTGTGATATGTTAGGCCCCCAAGCTATTTCAAAAGTCTTTTTAAAGGTGCAGTAGATTATCTTCCTCCCAAACCCAGAGGTTTGGTTTCAATCAGTTGCCAAAAGATGCCTGCAGCAGAACTTGACCCAATACACGGAATTGGCAAGGCTTTGGCGTTCCCTAGAGAAGGCCCCTCTATCTGTCTCACATTGCTTTTGATCTGTGCTCAACTAGGTCAAGCACCCAGTTTGCAAAGGTGCAAGTTTTTTAAGCTGCTGCCTTGAAAGCATACTTCCAAAATGAAACCATGCTGGCTGTCAGCTGTGTTTTCCAACTCCAGAAAACTGTCAGTGTGTGCTGTGCGTTGCATGTTAGCAAGGTGTCTCCACCTGAGAAACTAGGGGCTATAGGTTCAGGCACTGCAGACCAGATATTTTATGTATAATGTTTCTGTAGCAGCGTATATGGTGAAGTTCAGCTGCATTATACTTGGTTATGCAGAGACTGTGGCTGCCATGGTGGAGCAAGGCAGGCTGCTGTAGGGATTCTGCTAGAAAGACTGCATTCCCTCAAGTAATTAATCAGGTCCTCAGCCAGCTTCCAGTCTTCTCATATGAAAGGCTGAAAAACAAAACTGCAGATTATTTTGAAACAAACTTTATTTATAGAAGTAGGTAAGAATTTTAACTGCTATCCTAGAAGTCTTTTTAAGTGCCTGCCTTATGTACAAAGAGAAGCAACAGCTAAGAGGATCAGAAGTCTTATGCTGTGCACATGATAGAGAAAAACTTGTCTCACAGGAAAGTTAAATACTGCAGACTTGTTTCATTTACAACAGCTGACTGATGTAGATCAGCCCGACTGTGAGTAGCGCTCCCTGCCTTCCCTTCCTCAATGTTAGTCATGCCATGCATTCCTCACATATGTCTGTGGGCATTCAGAGTCACTTGCACAGGCTCCATTGTCCCAACAAGTCTGAGATGTATCTTTGCTTACTGTGAGTGGTGATCAGGTTTCTGCACATGCATCAGGTTTCACGCAGAACAATGTCATGTTTTAAAGCCATCATTTTGCTGAAAAACAGCAGGAGCTGCTTGGAATGTTCGAGGAACATAGCTGTTGCAGAAGGTATATGCTCTTCTGGAGACCTTTTGTAGCCCATAGAGCATTGCCAGCAGCTGGCTCCAGAGTTCTGGCCTTACTGGGGGTGGAATCAAGCTGTTAACTTTTCTTAACACAGACATAACATGCAGTGAAACATGAATCTTTAACCCATTCTCTTGTGGCTCGAGATGTTTTCAGGTGGTCACCTGAACCACAGAAATAATTAAGAACAACCATAATGCAGAGACTGACATGTGGCATTGGCCTTTGGGTGTCAGCTGTGACTGTCATCATGGAGAGATGGACCTGGCATAAGAATTCGTTCTCACCTAATGCAGTGACTTAGCATTGAATGTTTTAATGCGTGCTCCTCAGTATATTTGTTTTTTGCTCTCAACAACTAAAGCCTTGGGGAAAATATCTAAAAGAAAAGAAACCACCAAGTGACAGCCACTTCTTCCCTATTCTATCTCCTGCTCTTTCATGTATACTCACAAGCTTTTGACAAAAGAAAAGCCAAGTGCAGTTGTTATTAAGTTAAATTGGAGGTCCTGCAGCAACTGTGCACAAATGAACACAGTCAACTTGGGAGTGGATATTACTCATGGAGTTTTTAATGCTGAAGTAGGATTGAAGGTGGGTTTCTTCTTTTCCTACAGAGGTAGCATGGTCAGTGCTATGGGGAGGAGAGAGGAGGAGGAGCAACATTCCTGTAGCTTCTGCGCATAGGCTGCAAGAAGCATTTCTAGGCACAGAGCATCCAGAGAGGGATGCTAATTCCCAGGGAGACTGGGAATTAGAGAAGTATGAGCTGCCAAACTCAGAGGGCTCTGCCTCCCAAGAAGTAGGGGAAGAGCTCCATCTCCATTTTGTTTGTGTCAGTTCGGGTTCTTGTAATAAAACAGCAACTAAAAGGCTTCTCTGTCCTTCCCAGCAACTAAGAGGCAGCAAAGAGAATAATATTGGCAGGCATTCTACACAGCTACAAAGAAAATATCTGCCACAAGACAGAAAAATGGGACTATCCTCTGTAATTTTTTGTACCCTAGGAAATTCCAGTGTATCTACCCATTCACAGTGTCAGAAGCCTGCAGCGCTGCTACAGAAAGTACATGGACCCTTGCTGAACCTGGTGTACTGGTTGTTAATACTATGCATATATACTAGTCTGTAGGCTATAACTATGAACTGCTGTGCGATAGCAATGAAACACTGAATATCATTTCACTTCAGAGCAATGGGCATAAGCTTGCAATTAAGAAGTATCTCTCTTTTTTTATTGACTTGCGATAACAACAAAATAAAAATCCCTAAAGTTCGTTTGAGTTTAAGCTGCCTTTTGAGTGGCAACAAAACTTGTTTATCCCCAGCATGTTTGTTACAAAGAAAATAAAATTTCTTCCCTCTCCATCCTCTATTCCAATAACTTTGTTATGAAGATACAAATTTCTGGTATGTGTCCTTGTGTAACAGACATGCTGGTATATTACAGGTTGCTGGCACATTAACCATCTCCTCAAGAAATTTGTTATTTTACATTTTCTAGGAAAACATGATTATATATGCCTGTGTATATAGTTACATCTTTCATTACCAGTCTTCTCATAAAACATATGGAGACAGTAAAAATAGTGGCACTCACATTTACATGCCAGGCTGTGGTTGTTTGGTATGCACTGTTCCAATTCAGTTTAAGATGAAGTGATTAAAACCTATCTTAGTTTCCAGTGTAAAGGAAACCTAACTTGTAGTACTATTAATCAAATCCTCATCATGAATAAGCAACTGGGAAAAGAGGAGGGGGGGTGGGCATCCTTTTGTTTGTAAATAAGCTGCCGCTTCATGGTTGAAAGCATGCTATTGCTCTTCCAGCGTTGACGTTCTACCGCAGAAAGCAAGGATGAACTTTTAAATACAATTGGTCCCTCTATTCTAGTGCAGAGCAAATAACATAATGTACATTCCCCAGAAGCTAAATGGTAAATATCCGATTACATGGTGCTAAATATTGGTATGAAAGTGGTACAGACTTAAACAAGAGAATTAAAGAAAAGTGGGGGGAGGGCGTGCGGGAATTTGGGGAGTAATTAAAATATGCTATCCCACTTTTCTCTATTGCTTAAAAGTCAACTATGAATTGAGTTGGTTTGTTCAGGTTAACATGAAACTGCCTGGAAAAGGTTTCTTGTTCTTAAATAATCTTGGCAGACCCTAATTTATAGTAAAATGCGTACCCTGCCACTGTCTGAAATTTATATGGTTCTATCTGCTATTTCTATTCTTGTTAGTTATGAGACAATTTACTGTTATAAATCTTAATTACAAAGTTTCTAATGTTAAGGTGTAGTCTTTCTCAGCTCTCAAATCAGATAAAACAGTAAAGTTACAAATTATGACAACCTCAGCCATAAAACTGTTAATATGATGTTTATGTTATTTTAAACATTTAATAAAACAAAATATTTTAAAACTATGGTCACTTTGCATGGCATAAGTTGCTAAGGGAGATGATTACTTGCTGGCTATTGCAGTTCAGCACAGGCTGCAACTGCAGCGCATCTGTACATGTGCACCATAGCTGCTGGTGTCCCAGCCTGCATGGAACGGCAGCCCCACCTATAGGCAGCTGCTATCACAGGGACCTGCTGCACAGGCAATTTAAGGAGGGGACCAACCTAAATTTTAGAGAGTAATAATGGTGAGATACTATAACCAAGAAGGGTCCATCTCTGATAAGTGTATTTGAGAAAGTGATAGGGAAGGGTCTTCAACGGCAACTTCATAATAACCTGACCAATTTCATGAACAATGTACCATTGTCACCTGAGAATATTACTCCAAATTCTTAGTTTTACAAGGACTTTAATTTACATTTGATGCTAACCGCATAATGCTCTTCTAGAATAAAGAGACGTTAAAGTCCAGAAAAACATGGTATGCTTTTACCTCAAGACTCTACTGTACAGTGAGAAAAGTTTAAGAATATTATTGCATAGGCATATGATGTCTCCATGGCTACTTGGAAGCAGTGGTACAGTAAGATAAGGAAATCTACCTTATGGGTAGAACAACCCACAAAAAAAAATTCTTCTTGAAAACTTCAATAATCAATCATCTCCAGCCGTCAAAGAAGACACTGTCTCAAAGTTTGCCTCCAGGCACTCTGTCTTTGTGTTGGTAGATAAAGAGAATCATAGAATGGCTGGTTGGAAAAGACCCTTGAGATCAAGTCCAGTTGTAACTGTCCACTGCTAAACCATATCCCTAAGCACTTCACTTACTGGTCTTTTAAATACCTCCAGAGATGGTGACTCAACCACCTTGCTGGGTAATCTGTTCCAGGACACAATAAACCTTTCAGTGAAGAATTTTTTCCTGATGTCCAATCTGAATCTCGCCTGATGCAACTTGAGACCGTTCCCTCTCATCCTATTGCCTGTACTTGGGAGAAGAGACCAACAAGCACCTCACTACAACCTCCTTTCAGGCAGTTGCAGGCAGTGATAAGGTCTCCCCTCAGTCTCCTTTTCTCCAGACTAAACAATGCCACATACCTTAGAGGTTTCCTCTGTCAAATCTTCAGGAGGGTTTGAAACAAAAAGTTCCTATTTTAGAATTAAAGGTTTAGTCTAGTAAATGTTTCCTGCTACCTGCATTGTGAGAGCATGAAACAACTCCATTCCTTTTGGCTGCGGGCAGCAGCTGTTTTGTTTTCAAATGCATATGGATAGCATAACCTGCTACAAGTTCACTCACATCACCTCTAGCTCTTCTACTGAATCTTGGTTTTTTTTTTCTCCAGTACTTCACAAAGATTTATGATGGAAACATTACCTGAGCTTCTTCCAGTGCTCAGCAGGAGCACAGCAGGATCAGACCTCCTGAGAGCAAACTGTAATTGCTCTGTGTTTCAGTACTTCCATTTTAATTCTAGTGACTGCAATACCTCACAATAAACTCATTTTCAGAAACTTACTGTTACAAGTATATACATGTATATATTCCTAGACACCTATGTACATAATATGATGTATATTATATGTATGTCTCAAAGCAGGACTGGTCATAATATTTGGTGTTTATATATCTAGGATTGAGCATACGAGTGCACATAGACACACGCACACACAGAATTTTGGAAGGCAGGGAAAGAGGGTGGATATAAGTTGAGTAGAGCCAAATCCCTATATAGGAAGACAAATGAGGTTTTTATATTGTTTGCCATTATAACTAAATATAAGAGCAGGTGTGTTGCAAATAGTGGCAGACTATACACTTCCAATAGATGTAGTGGGAAAACAGTTTAACTGAAAACATAAGCAAAGCTGCCTTAATTTCAGTATAAAAGTAAACCATGTCTTACCCAATTTTGAAACTAATACATACTCAGTGACAAAAACTTTAGGGGTTTTTTTTCAGACATTATTTTGAGTGCTAGAAGTTAAAATGCCTTTCAAAATTGCCTGTTCTTAAATTCCAAGTCTTGGAGGTGCTGAATGTAGATGTACTAGTACTTCTCAGTTTCTGTCGAACACTACTCATGAAAAAAAGATTTCATTATCATAAATAAATAATATCATACATTTTAAAAAGCTGTAACAATTTGTTAGCTTTCAAAAGAATTTATTTTCAAAAAGCACACTATGAAATACTTTCACCAGGTATTATTGATAAAAATCTTTATCAAGACTCAGAAATGACTTCTACTAACTCCTCTGCAAAATTTATATTTGTTGTAGAAAATTTGTCATCTCAGTCTTAATCTGCCAAACCAGAAATATTTGTTCTTTTTAATTTCTCCACAAGGCTTTTTAAAAACAATTTTAAAAGAATACCTTCATAAAAGCAAAAAAAAAGAAGCTAACAGACCAGCTCTGAAGAAAAGGCATGAGTATCAGGGTGATATTTGGTACATATGACTAATTCCAGATGAGAAGGCTTTCTTCCTACCATATAAATAACCAGGCAAGCATCCTGTTAACTCACCTGCAGTTGGTCAGTTTTTCCTAAACACTGTGGCAGTAGTGACCTCATGGAACATGCAGCACGTAGAGGGCTAGCAAATACAGACAGCGACCTCTTATCAACAACATAGGCTAAACAGACATAGAAACACTTGTATGATTGTGCATATGTGCGTATAGTGTAGTGTGGGTGCCACAAATTCTGCATTCCTAATCCACTCCTGCAAGCAAGGGAACTGGACTTACACCACTGCTAGGGCCAACTCCTCACCATTACATTTCTCAAAGGTTTGTCTTTGCCAAGACAGCCAGTTTATCTTGTTCCCTTGTCCCCAACCCCAACAACATGTCTGCTTCCTCAACTGCACTGTAGGGAAAAAATCAGATGCTAAGGCTGAACTAGAACTCAGGTTGGCTAAGACCGTGAAGGATAATAAGAAATCCTTCTACAAATATATTAATAACAAAAGGAGAACTAGGGAGACCATACAGTTCCTTTTGGACACAGAGGGAACAACAGTAACAGGGGATGAGGAGAAGGCTGAGGTACTAAA